>CM053417.1:120137016-120163760 GCA_028644305.1 Xerus rutilus | reverse complement strand
CGACGGCCTCCCTGTGAGTCAGGCGTGAGAGGCACCCCCCCCATCCAACCACGTGCTGGGACACCCAGGAAAATTGAACAGGAGGCGGCTGCTGGGTGGACGCGAGCATTCTTCCCAACCTGGATATCCTCGATGACTTAGAGACCCCAGACCTGCTGCCCCAGCTCTGCAGGCAGCCCAGGTCCAGGCGGGGCAGACGCGGGGCTGCTGGGGCTGCTTCCTGGCTCCCAGGTGGCGCCTGCTCCTGGTCCTCCCAGGTAGAAGGGCAGGGGGCTCTCTGGGTCTCTCTGATCAGGACCCTCGTCCCCTTCCTGGGCTGCACCTCAGGACCTCAGCCCCTCCCAGAGCCCCACCTGCAGCGCCAGCACCTGGGTGAGGATTCAGTGCAGGAATATTGCAGTGGATACAGACAATCAATGTCTGTGTCTGTCCGTCCATCTCTCTGTCCACCTATCCCTCCGTCCAGCTATTATCTACCATCTACAATTTCTCTATCCATGGACGGATCCGTGCATTATCTCTCTCTAAAGCATTCCGACCACAGCAGACCTAACCACTGCATGCACTGGCCACCTGTTTATTCTAAGTTAAATACAAACACAGGGAGCACCGGGGACTTCTCGAGCAGCTGGCCGTTGAACGGCGTCCCGCATGGTCCCTGAAAGTTGCTCAGGGATGGATATTTGCCTTCCAAGAAGGAAAATCCACCTCCAACACCTGGCTGAGTGCCCGGCGTATCTACCTTGGAACGAACCAAGCTGTCCTTGGCTGTCCCCGGAGGCTGGGCAAGAGCTTGGCAAGATACCGTGGAGGGACGTTCGTCATCCACAGAGCCATGAAACCAGGTGGGATTTGGAAACTATGCTTTGCATCTGCACCTGTGAGTGGTTGTTCTGTAAACCTGAGTTAAGGACCAGGGCCGTACTGCCCGGCCCCGACGCCCCTCCTAGTGAATCCAGCTGGATAGGGATGGAGGTCATCCTGGGATTCTGCTTCTGGTCACTCGTCCCCCGTCCGGGCTGTGCTTTTTCTATTGCTACTAAGTCTTCATTTGCAATTAGTGCAGCCAGCTAATTCGTGGACTCAGATCATGGGTTCCATTGGGCGGGGGGGAATTGGCAAAGCGCATCTGTCTTCCTTTTAGAATAACAATCAGATATTTTCCAGGTGTTCTACGGGTGCCTTGGCCCCAGGGCGGGCGTGTCTGCAGGAACATGCACTCACTCATCCCTTAAAAAGGACGAAATGTTTAGTCTCCGAAGGCTGCTTAAAGAGACAGGGCATGCATGCTTCTGGGGAACGGAGACACCTATTCTGAGACCCGTCCACACCGCAAGTGGGCGGTTCTCTTCAAACACCAGGTCTCACTGTTGAGGATTCGATTTGAAATGCACCGAGTCCTTTCCTACCAGCCCACCCTCCACAATAGTCGGACAGGGGGGGCCTCAGGTTTTTGCATTTCGTTTCCTGCAGGTTGAATGCATGCTCTTTTTCTTTTTCTTTAAGTGAATGCAGTTGTGCAGGCTGCCTGGCAAAGAGGAAGTTTCAGTGAGCACTTCCGTACAGTCTAACTTGCAGTAGTCACTTCGATAAAGGAAAGCAGCCAAGTGAAGGACTAGGGGCCTAATGTGGAAATGATGTTTGGTGCACAGTGACCCTCGGATGGCAGGGCAGCAGACAGCAGAGTAACCCAGGTGCCAGGTCACCCCAGGGTCCATCAGCAGAGATGGTGGAACTGGATGTGGCAGGAGGTCATTCAGCAAGGCCTGGAGTTGGAACTGCTTCCAATAGGACAGGAGGACACTCCTGCAGGTGAGAGGCAGGATCCCACCAGACGGAAGACACAGGACTGCAGAGACCCCCAGCGTCCAGAGACGAAGAGATTCTGCCTCCAAAGAACTCAGAGGACAAAAGGTCTTTGTAGAATTGAAGGATCCTGAGGGGAGCTCCTCCTGGGTCAGGGGGGCCCTCATGCAATGGCCGTGTCCTCCCAAGAGACAGAAGAGGGGACACAGACGCAGAGGAGGAGCCCCGTGGAGGTGGAGGCAGGGGCTGTAGTCCTGGGGCCACCAGGTAACCAGTGCGGTGGTTTCCCAGCTGTCCCCTGGGTGCTAGGAAGGAGGCATAAAAGATTTTCACTGAGAGCCACAGAAGGAACCTGTCCAGTCCACATCTTGGTGTTGGACATTTACCCTCAATACGGTCAGAACATTTGTGTTGCTCTGAGGGACCCCGTGAGCTGGTTATTTTTATGGCATCTGTTTGCAAGCTTATCCGATGTGAGCTAGCGATGGGGCACCGAAGTCCATGACGAATGCCACTCAGGTGACACAATCATTGACTCAGCGTGGACTCCAGCCCCTTCGACCATGCTCAGACACTGGCCCGTAGTCTGTGGTCTAGACAGAAGGCACTTTGGATTCTCTTCCTACCTGAGCACCATTGCTCGGGTGGAGCAAAGGTTGTTCTGATCCTCAGCAAATGCAGAGCTGTGACAATTGTCTACATGTGTCACGACTTGATCACACTCTGGGGCCATCACCTAGGGCCCAGCTTACCCAGCAGACATGAGCCAGGTTTGCAGAAAACAGAGTCTAGGAGGCCGGATACCGTCCTCCCAAAGATCCCCAGAAGATGAGGGTACAATTCTTGGCGACACAAAAGAAAATCAAGACGGCTGATGGAGTCACGGTTGCTAAATCACCTGCCCTGGAAACAAGGGGACCGTCCTGGGTTCTCCAGGGAGGCCGGATGTACAGGAGACGGAGGTTTACCAGGAATGGATGGGCCTCTGCTGGCTTTGAGTACAGGGAGGATTAGATGAGGATCTGCACGTAATGTCTGCCCGTCAGGCGGCCGTTTCTCCGACCATAATGCCGGGTGCAGGGGAATGGGCACCCTCACCCCAACTCCTTGACCCAGTGTTCTCACTTTAACTCATGAAGGTCACTTTTGCTGTTCCCAGTAGAAATAAAAAATTGGAATAATACATAGAATGAGGAAACCGGGCACGGTGGTGCACGCCTGAAATCCCAGCAGCTGCGGAGGCTGAGGCAGGAGGATCGCAAGCTGGAGGCCAGCCTCAGCAATTCAGTGAGGCCCTAAGCAACGTACTGAAACGTGGACTCAAAATAAAATATAAAAAGGGCTGGAGATGTGGCTCAGTGGTTAAGTGCCCCTGGGTTCAGTCCCCCGTGCTAAAAAATAAAAGCATTAGAACAAAGAAATTACTAACAGCGGCAAAAGAAAAATGTGTTGGCACGTATCACCTAATTCACGTTCATGCACAATCTAGTCCCACAGGCCGAAATGCACAAAGCCAATGCATGTTTAGATGACTACGCCCCCTTATGTTCCAATATGCAACCGTGAAATACATTACTGTGCATTTGTCCATGTATTTAAACATGGATTTGGCCCTGTGTCCACTTGTGCTCTGCCTCTGGATTCAATCGACGGTGGGTGGAAATATTTGGAGAAAAAAAATCGCACTTGTACTGAACATGTATGGACCTTTTCTCCCCCTCTGGCTTTTCTTTCCTAAATAATAGAGAATAACCATGAAAGAGAAGACGGCATAGGTTCTGTGCAAACATGGGGTGAGTGCGTCCTGAGCACCCCCAGATCCAGGTGTCCCACGGGGGTCCTGAAAGGCTCCTGTGTGGAGGCCAAGGGACAGTGTGTGTGTATATTCATCTTACATATTTATGGCTGCTCCACACAATATCATTTATATAAATATAACACAAGATAAATATAACATTTGCATGTATATATAGATACATACTCACATAATATAAATATGTAATCTTATGATACAACATAATGTTAGTATTGCATTATATAAATAAATTACATCAAAGAGACAGAAGATACAAGAACTAGAAAGATGATAGATAAAATGGATAGAAATATAAATATATTTATATATTATAATATAATATATTTGTATATCATATATAGTTAAATATAATTATATACTGTAATATATTATTATATATTATATACAATTATATTGTATCATTATATACTATGATATGATATTATATTACATATTATATATAAACATATTATATATGACATTATATATTATGCATGAATATATTACATTATAATATATTTATTATATAATTATATAATATATAATATCACATATATTATAATATATTATTAATATTATATTACTAATATATTATTATAATATAATAATATATTATTAATATATTATTAAGCATATATATTATAAATATATATTATAAATATATTATATAATATATTTATTATATAATTATATTATGCATGCTTGTTATATAAAATGATTATATTAGATTATTATATATGATATAAGATGATATAATGTAATATAGTATATTTTATAATATAGCAAAAACACATTACATTATAATGTATTACATATTATATTGAAGGATAATATAATTGTATTACATATCATAAATAAATATTTAATATATTTTACATATATAAAACTTTTAATGTGATGCATTTTATATATTATATAAAATATATTTACATGATATAATATAAACACATGTACATACATTTATATAATATAAATATATATTTTTTAAGTGACTCGTGACTGCAGGCTTTGACTAGAATGAAGCTCTCCTCATAGGCAGAGACAGTTTGCTCAAATCATTGAGCCTTCAAGATACTGAACGTGAGCCTCACATCCTAACCAGGACATCAGGCTTGTGATTTCAAGCTGACCTTTGAAGAAAACTCCATGTTTACCAAATTAATAAACAATGTCCGTCTTGTTAATAAACAATGTCCGCCTTGATTTTGGTAGAAACAGACTCTACCGAAATCAAATACAAAACGCCGCATCCCCAAGGGCTAATAAAAGAGAAATTGGGCCGGGCACGGTGGCGCAAGCCTGTCATCCCAGCACTTAGGGAGGCTGAGGCAGGAGGATCGCGAGTTCAAAGCCAGCCTCAGCAATGGTGAGGCCCTAAGCAACTCAGTGAGACCCTGTCTCTACATAAAACACAAAATAGGGCTGGGGAGGTGGCTCAGGGGTCATGGGCCCCTGAGTTCAATCCCCGGTACCAAAAAAAAGAGAGAAGTTGGAGCTAATAAAATAATGTTGGAGCTGGTAACAGAGCCATCCACGGTGGCTGATTTGCAAGCAGATACTGCCCTTCCGAGTTTCCCCCGTACCCTTGAGTGTGCAAGAAAATCCCACGGCTGGTGGAAGATTGCGGGAAGTGCAGCTGCTTCAGAAAAGCCAAGAAAGATAAATGGTTGGAAACGGTTGTTGCCCTGGAGAGTTCCGGAGTGTTCTCTCCAGGCACAAACATTCTGCATTTCACAGGAGCCCCCCAATGTGGGGTCACTGTTGCCTCTGGGGTGGGCTCCTGGTTATTTACGTGTGGCTTCACCTGCACACTGGACAGTCGTTAACGGGATTTCGATGGCCAAGATGCAGACAGCTACACACACATCAATGCGCTACGCACAACAAGGAACCCTAACGGATAACTACGGGCTCCTGGGTTCCTTCTCCATCTGCTCTTCCACGTAGAAATTGCTCGGAAGCATAGAATCCTGTCTACACCATAAAAGAGAAATTTATTTTCACGCCGAACCTACAAAACGAGCTTCCCTTCAATACAGTTTTATGGCTGCAAATCGCAAGTGGGGGAAAACGCTCTTCCTGGCTACGAAATTCTGAGTCCAAGACCTTGAATTAGAATCTGCTACGTCCGGGTGGACCCTGCATGGCGGTGGATTTGGGAGGAAGCTTTGCAAGGATTCCACAGAGATGGTTTTCGGTTCATGCATTTCAATCCGAGAACAGACAGGTTGCAAAAGAGCTCGCCTGAACCTGGAAGCCTGCGTTTTTGGTTGCAAGGGGTCGGGGGCAAATCAGGGAACGAAAAAAAAGAAAAAGAAAAAAAAGATTGCTTACTGGGTGTGTGGGGTCTCCTTTCGGGAAATTCGCATGTTGAAGAAAATCCACGCCAGTTGTTTTTAAGCCACAAATTTTGTGGCCATCTGTTATGGCAGACCAAGGACAAATGTGTACCGTTTATGTCGATGTTTGAAGGCTAATTAGAAATCCTTACCCAGCCACATAGTTTCTAAGTTATTTTTTTTATTTTGTATCCTTCCTTTTCTTGCAACATCTCCCAAGAAATAATGTGCAGGCCCTTGATTTTCTTTTCTTTTTTTTTTTTCTTATCCATGCACACTTTCCAAACATCTTCCCTTTGCTGAGGAGCAGACTTTATTTACACGTTGAGAGACGATGTTCCAAAGTGTTTTGATATTTCTTTGAAGAGCTTCAACATGCCCTGGAGTTTCGCTTGGGTTTCGTTGGATGTCCAAGCCCGGACAAACACGCACCTGTATTTATACCCGGGAAGACCTCAGATGACTCAGCCCCGGGGACAGGCAGAGACTCAAACAGCGCCGTCCTTAAGGACTCGATTTGTGTTTGTTTGCTTGGAGGATGACGTCAACTGGAGCCACAGGTCACATCATGCCTGCTCTCGGAGGCTGCTGCTTCTAATTCACGAGAGAGGCATCTTACCAAGGAGCATGATGTCACCACGTCCCCGGGTGTCTCCTGAATGCATCCTGAGGTAAGAAGAATAGAGACTCAGGATGACTCTCGACCTTGCCACGAAAGGGCAGGATCTCCAGCAGCCTCCTGAACACACGTGTACCTGGAGCCCTTCTGTGTGGAACCTCCTACATGGCTCTCTTCCAGGGGTCAGCTTGGCTGCAGGAAGGAGACTCAGGCCAAATGCATTGAAAAGGAAGGAAGGAAGGAAGGAAGGAAGGAAGGAAGGAAGGAAGGAAGGAAGGAAGGAAGGAAGGAAGGAAGGAAGGGAGGGACAGAGGGAAGGAGGACAAACTCTAGATGCTTTAATCACACACTTGTGAAAACTTTATTTTGAGCACAGTTTTAGGCTCACAAGTTGAATATAGGTGCACAAATTTTCGCATGCATTTGGCCGCCCGAGTCTGTGGATCCAACCAACCACCAACTGAAAATATGCAGAAATGAAAGTTGCGTCGCTGAGTGGCTGAGGCTGGCCTCCAACTTGCGATCCTCCTGCCCCAGCCTCCCAAGCTGCTGGGATTCCAGGCATGCACCACCGTGCCCTGCTCTGCACCATTTTACGTGAAGGACTTGAACAGCTGCAGATTCTGGTGTTTGCAGGGGGTCGTGAAATCACTGCACTGCAGACACCCCCTTCCTTTCCGTGAGCGTCCACTTCTCCATCATGGGCAAACGTCCCCGGAGGAGCTGCACCCTGGTTATAGGGGGTGAATCGGCTGGGATACCTCATTACCGACCCGAGCCCTCGGCTGCACATAGGGCTTCATCCGCGTGTGACATAACCACAGGATTCCCAGCAGGCATCCTGTACAGGACGTCTTTCTGGCTGAAGATTTTCACACTCAATATTTTCACATGGCAGATCTGGCTTTGCAAGGCGGGGTGGGTCTGGGTTTCTGTCAAATTACCATCCGGCGTCGAAGCCTTTGAAGGGACGCATCTGTACTGGCTGACATCTGCCTGCCTTGCTCCTGTGTGCAATCCCCTGGCTTGTGTGGTGCAGGAAGGGAGGATCAGAGGGGGTAGAAAATCCTATGACCTCATCCTTGCACAGGAGCAATTGCTTTTCTACCAAGACAAGGTTTGGAGACCCAGAGTGGAGCCGAAACCGGTGCCTGTGGATTGCAATCGCCGAGCTGCTGCTGGTTTTTCTAAGCGACATTAACACACACCGGTTGTTTCCATCCTGCTCAGAAATGCCCCTCCAATGCCCCCCACGAAGGGCACCCGATTTTTTCTCCTCCACCGGGAGCTGCTCCAGCAGCAGGCACCACCTACTCCCAAATCATTTTGCAGAGAGCAGATCTCCCTGTGCCTAGGAGACCTCAGAAGTTTCTCAGATGTGAGCTTCTTATTTATTCATTTACTCTTCCCTGAACTGTTTTATCAGAGGTCATGAAAAAATAAAAATCTGGAAGCATTTTTTGGTCCATGCAGCAGAAGAGGAGGCTTCTATTAGGGGCGCTCTGTCCCCACACAGCCAAACAGACACACCCTCTCCGTCTCAGCCTGGCGGCCTGTGTTGCCGTTTTAAGTTTTACCCTGAATAGACCTGGGCGAAGTTTCCCAGGGAAAAGTTCCTAAAAGTCTGTTTTTGCTCAAAGAAAGATGCATCCCCGCTAGAGGTTATCCTCTGGGGACTTTCAAGCTCTGGAAATCCGTGAACTGTGAACACAGACTTCCTGTACAGACTTTTTAAAACAGAGTTTTTATTTTTTTTTCTCTCTCTCTCATCCTGTCAGCCTGGTGAACTCAGGATAAGGGGGATCATGCAGGCTCCGGGTCCAATCACGACGGAAAGTGACTTTGACGATCCCTGATAAGCCAAAGACACGGTGACCCTCAGAGTCTTCCAGAATATTAATTGAGGTCAGAGCTGGTGAATGGATTTTACTCAGACAAAAAGCAGCCAGAAAGTTTTCAAGACACCTAGCCTGCCGGTAAAAGTTTGGTAACAGAATAAAAGATGGAACAATGTAGTAAAAATGGCTGCCTGTGGGGTCACGGGATATTTATCTTGCCGGGGTGGGTACCAGGGATTGAACTCAGGGGCCCTCGACCACGGAGCCACATCCCCAGCCCTATTTTGTGTTTTATGTAGAGACAGGGTCTCACTGAGTTGCTTAGGGCCTCGCTGTTGCGGAGGCTGGCTTTGAACTTGCGATTCTCCTGCCTCAGCCTCCCGAGCCACTGGGATTAGAGGCGTGCACCACCGTGCCCGGCCAGGTTCACAGGATCTTACAGATGAACTATGGATGTCCCCAGATGCTCTGCTCCCTGTGCATGGGCACCCTGCCTTCTAAAGCCTCCAGCAGGGCAGAGTCTTCCTTTCCCTCAGTGAGAAAACTGGTTTTACAGGGAATATTAATAGCATGTGGTTTGAGCCCCGTTCTCTGCCTTGGAGAGACTTGACTCTCTTTTCCTCAATGGCTACATCCCAAGACACTCAGTGGATGACGGAGCCTCACCTCGCACCAACCTCACTATATGCTCTGGGTTTCTCTGTGCATACAGACCTACGATAGTTTCACTTCCTATCTGGACACACTAAGAGATTGGTTCAGTCAGCATTCTGTTGCCAGGACCAAACACTGGACAACAGGAGCTTAAAGGAGGTTCAGAGGTTCAGTCCACGGCGGGCCGACACCATGGCTCTGGCCCAAGGTGAGGCAGAACAAAATGGCGGAAGGGCCTGGAGGAGGAGAGCAGCTCAGGACGTGGCACCAGGAAGCAGAGAGAGCTCTGCTCACCAGGGACAGGATAGAGTCCTCAAAGGCACAGCCTAGTGACCACCTCCTCCAGCCATAGCCCCCTTGCCTACACCATGAGATGCAGTGTGGGAGGGGGTCACTAAGCACTTATGACACAGTGTGGCCACAACTTGCACGTTCTGATAATCCAAACCAAAGGATTTCACATTTCTGCTGCTATGCATTTCTTTACCCTTCTTTGCTCTTTCATGACATAAGGTTTCATTCTCAGTCTACAACATAGAAACCAATTTTTTCTTTCTTTCTTTATTAAGTCAAGTACTTTCACTTAAAGCATTTTATACCTGCTCTTTGGCATCTCTGAATTGCCAAGCATCTCTTCTCTTGTGCTTCAGGGCCATTATTAAGTAAAATAAGGGTTATTGGAATACAAGAAGCATTGTATCCCAACAGTTGATCTTATAATCTACATGGCTAATAAGTGACTACCGTGAAGGCAATGTATACAGAGTGGATACACGGGTCAAAGGGATGATTCAGGTCCTGGGCAGGATGGATTAAGATGGTGCATGATCTTATCATGTTGCTCAGCATGGTATGCAATTTAAGACCTATGAATTGTACACTTGGGGTTTTTTCACTTAATATTTGCAAACATGGATGATTGCAATAAACTAAAATCTTAAAACTAGACCTGCATGCAGATAACAACTAGATCTGTTGCTGATGAATGGCACCTAGATTCCTCAGGGGAAGAGTGGATTTCAGGGACTTTTTGGAGGTACAGCAGAGAATAACAGGGCTGCACAGGGACTCCTGAGCTGATTCTTCACTGTACCACATTCCTAAACCCAAATTTGGTGGAGGCCTAAGGTCAGAGATGAGTGGTATAAGTTAACCTCTCAGACATGGTTTTCCTTCTGAGCTCACAAATCTAGAGGGTTGCATTTAAAAAGAGATGCTTTTCTTTTTCTCTCTTTTTTAATCAAATAAAATATTTCTAAATTGATGTCTTTTTCACACCATACCCAATCAAAAAGAATCAAAGTAAATGACAATAAAGACCTCTCTCTACCTTCCTGAATACCTGGGTGCTCCTGAAGCCTGCAATATTATCACTCTGCTCTGAGTGCCCCCAGAGATGTTTTATGCATATGAATTTCTGCAGATTCTGTAATTCCACACACACATGTTTTTCAACACACTCTAGTGCATTTTGATTTCTTTTATACAACAGTCACACAAATGCAAACTTTTCCAAGTAAAAGTAAGATTTTTTGCAGAAAAGAATTTTTGTAATTTTCCAATGCATGCCTTATAATTATGCATAGCAGTGGGATTCATCGTAGTGTGGTCACATGCGGAATGCACAATTTGGATTTCATGGCCCTCTGCCACTTTTATGAGGTCCCTTTTCTTTCTTTAAGAGAGATGTTCTCCATGATGCTCTTTGCACACGTGGGCTTTCAAAGCTGTACGCTGTCGGCTCCTACATCCACCGTGCAGCTGACGGCATTTGGAAAGTCGGAGGATTCCACTGGGCCTGTAGGAATAAGATATCTTTTTTTCTGTACTCACAGATGTTTTTGCAGATGAAAGAGCAGAAAAGGGCATAAATCTACCATGAGTCCATACTGACCAAATTCTGGCCCAGGACAAGATATGCCACTCAAGGTAGGAACCCTGGGAAGGAAGCTGTCACAATCCAAGCCCCGCAGCTTGCAGCGAGGCTGGGCTCCTAGGCCGGCTGCACCCTCTTGTCAACCCAGAGCTCTGTGCTCTTCCTCTGCAGCTCAGAAGCCTGCCTGTCCGTCATCCCACCACCTCTTTACCCTGCAGGCAGCTCCAGACTCTTCCTCTTAGCAGACAGACAGATTCAATTTAACTGACATGGACTTCAAACCTCCATTGGCAGGACTTTGTTGGTCCATCAAGGGATCCCGCAATTCACACAACTGGCTGCCACCCCAGGAGACCACCACCAGGTGGGGGAGAAAGGTCAAAAGGAAAAGAAAAAAATGCACAAAAAATACTGATTTTTTTAAAAAACGACTGAGCCGTGGAGAATCAGTAATGCTTTAAGTCATGCACGGTGACTTTTTGCTAATCTACAAATTTCTCAACAGAATTGAATCTCACTCATCCACGTGTTTCTTCTCACATGCCGTCATTCACTGAGCCAGTCCAGTTGAACATCTAAGGCATGCGCAGTCTCATGCGGGTTTCCCGCCCTCGCAAAGCTACTACGCCGTTCAAACAAATGGCCAAGCGTGGTGGAGCACGCCTGTAATCTCAGTGAGACAGGAGGCTGAGGCAGGAGGATGGCAAGTTGGAGGCCAACCTGCGCAATTGAGCAAGGCCTTAAGCGACTTAGCAACACCCTGTCTCAAAATAAAGAAAAAAAAAAGGGCTGGGGATACAGCTCAGTGGTAGAAGGCCTTTGGGTTCCGTCTTGGGTATTGCAAAAACTAATTAATAATTAAGAGTCTCAGAGGAGGTTAGTGATGTCCATCATTCAGGAGCATCTTAGCACATCGGCATGAATGTTCAGTAGTAGCACAGAGGATGACAGGCGCCACCCATCTAAGGACACTTCAGGCGCTCAGATGACAGCCACTCTCCGCGTCTGGGCACTGGAATGCGGAAGGGGCTGGCGGAAGAAGCAGCTGCTGGCAGGAAGCTCAGACATCAGGTGCCTGCAGGTCTGCAGTGAGAAAGAGGAGATGTCCCCTCACCGATGCTGAGGACTCAGGATCTACTGGATTGGCAAGACCTGGACCGCCCATAGCACGGGTTAGCGGTCCAGGGCCGTGGTGACGTTGTTCACAGAGATGCTCTGGGGACGGGTGATTGGAATGTAAGCTGTGGTTTGGGGCTCGCTATAAAGGAGGGTTCTCGAAGGCATTAGTGGACACCTGGACGCTTGCCTGCACGTGTTGGAAAGCTGGAGAAGAGGAGGCTACGGGAACCTGTCTCTTTGCACCGTGGAAATCGCCCCGCTGGGTGTGGGAACTCCTGCGCACTGTGTTTCTTCGGAGCAGCCAGGGCGCTCCAGCTGCACGCTGGGAAACGCCCCCTTCCTCCCGCTGGACTCCTTTCTGGCTTCCTCCCAAGGACCCCTGGCCGACTGCTGGGTACTGAGCAGGAATGTGCCAGGACAGCCCAGGGACACCACCGTTTCTTGGCAAAGTAAGTGCTTTTATTCCCTCTGGGCTCCTATCACTCAGGTGGTGAGTCACGGCTGGACCGCTGCCCGCCTTGCCCAGGTCCTACCTGCCCTGTCTGCGCCCCCAGGTCCCCCTGTCTCTCCCGCTCGCCAGTCCTCTCCAGCCTGGCCTGGCCGGGCCCCGTTTTTCTCCCACGTGCTCCAGCACCTACCAACACTGTGGACACCCCACAGTCCCCGGGCTGGCCTCGCCAGGCAGGAGGAGAGCCTCCCCGGCTGGTGGCAGGCTGGTGGCAGGAGGGCTCGGGCCGGGAGGCAGGCCGATCGGCGGGAGGGCGTGGCGGCGAGGCTCACGTGGCCGCCGGGCCTGCGGCTCCGGGCCGCCGGCTCCTGCCTGCACACGGGCTGGGAGGCGCCGCCACAGCCAACTCCATCCCGCCCGGAGCAGCGCGCGCCCTGATCCTCCTTCTTCTTTTTCCGCCTGGAAAGGAGAGACCACGTCCGCCCTCGCGGCTGCCCGGCGCGCACTTGGCCTCTGGGGCCGCGCGCTCCGACTCTGAACCTTCCCGGCACTGGGTCCCGGACGCGGACCCCGCGGTCCGCACGCCGTCTGCGCTGGGCTCCTGCGGTTCCTCCAGCGCGAGGGGCGAGGCCTGGCCAGCCCGGACCTGGCGCGATGAAGAGGCGAGACGAGGGCTGAGCGCGCAGCGGCGCGGCCAGGGTCCCTTGGCTCAGGCCCGCGCGCGTCTCCCCGGGGTGGGGCAGGGTGGGGGAGGGCCGAGGCGTGGACTCGGGAAGCTCCCGGCGGCGGGGATATAAGGGCGCTGGCTGGCTGCGCCGCGCTGGGAAGCCGAGCAGCCTCGCCCCGGGCCCCGGCAAGGGCATGGCCCCCGCGGACTCTCGGCGGTGACTCGCGCGCCCCAGGCCCGTCGATGCTCCCGGCGCACCGCTCCCGCGGACCTCGGCTTCCCAAGGGCAGGTGAGGACCTGGGGTGACCAAGGCGCGCAGGGGGACGCTGGCTGTGCCTGCAGAGAGTGAACGGAGTTGGAGGAAGCCCAACGGAGAGACCCGGGCGAGAGGGTCAGAAGGCACATCCAGCGGGTCCGTGGCGCGATTGAACAAGGGGGGATTGGAACCGATCTCAATGCGCCGGGTCTTCGGTCCCTCCCTCTCTCTGGCCCGCGCGACACCCGTCTCTCCCTCTCCCAAGCAGCTTTCCAACTTCGGTTCCCCAGCTGCCAAAGGGATTTCTAAGTGAGGTCGAGTCTGTTCCTGCGATCATGGGGGAAATAACAGGGGCCCCTGTCCAAGTTCCTCTGGCTCCGCTTCCCCCTCCTCCCTCGCACCCTCCGCTCCTTCTGCACCCTCTCCCCCTCCGCAGTCCTCCTCCTCCTCCTCCTCCTCCTCCTCTTCCCACCTCTTTCTTTTTCTCCTCGCCTCCCTCTTCCTCCTCCTCTCCCTCTCCTGACCCCAGCCTCCTCCTCCTCCTCTTTTCCCTCCTTTTCCCCAGACCTTTTCGGGAAACCGGGACAGCGGCCGAATGTCCAGATGCGAACCCAGCTGCGCGAGTCAGCGCTGGGGAGAGCTGGGGTTGGAGGCCGGAGCCCCAGGCGGCTGGGACCCGCGGGGCAACCCGAGCCGAGTTCCAGGAAAGCTCATAATTCACCGCGCCGCCGGCTGGGCGAGACCGAGCGGGCCCTGGAAGCCGGCCAGGGGCTCAGAGCCTCCCGCCCGGCCGCTCCAGGTTGTCGGCGCTGGACCAGGAGGACGCCGCAGGCCCGCGCCCCGCCCTCGGCTGGCCTGGCTTCCCGGGCTCTCCCGGGCTTTGCTCAGCAGGACAGTCCCGGGTCCCCAAGACTAGGGTTCCCTGGGGCGAGTCCCCCGGGGGTTATTGGAATGGGCGGAGGGAGCCCTTCGCAACGCTAGGGCCGGGTCTGCCTGCAGGCACTGGGCGCGGGGCGCTGGCCAGGATGCGCTTGGAGCAAGCCAACCGCGAGGTCTGGCGCGCAGGCTGGCGGGCGGGGAAAGCCCGGGTGCACGAGGCCAGGAAACCCCCGGGGCCAGGCTGCCCAGCCTGTGGCTGCCGCGCTCAGCCGCTCTGCGGAGGCAGGCGGCCCTTTGCGCACGGAGGAAAGGCGAGCTGAGAGCACACGGGCCCAGGGAGGACGCCCTCCAGGTCACTCAAAGCCTTGGCCATTCCTGGGAGGCTGCTGGCGCGCAGCCGCATGAGCAAGCTTTGCCCTGGACCGCGCTGTATTTTAAGGTCGATTTTTACAGAGGTTCACCCCAAGCTGCCTCCCCAACACACCAAGATACCGCACTAGTATAACCCCTGCGCTCTCACAAGAGAAAATAACGTGATTTTTCCCTACACAGGTGATGCGGCCAATCTCCATCCCTTGAGCGCATCTTTACGCACTCCAAGATATAATTAAAACTTTGAAGGAAGACTATAATCCTATTCCAAAACAACTTTTCCTTTTCTTGTTTTTCTTTTTTAATTCAAATATGTACCATGCTTTTTGGCTCATATTTTTTGAAGCTGGGAGAGAAACTTGTTATTGCTCCATTTTTTCTTTTTTTTTTTTGGCAAAAACGTAAATGTATCTCCCCTCTGCCCCCTCCTCTGTTTCTTCTTTTCTCTGTCCCTCACCCTGCTTGCAGAGAAGGACACAGTGAGGTTCCCAAACCTGACTATCAATGTTAACGATGAAGCTTATTTTCTACCACCAGGATGATAGAAAACGTGGGAAGGTTAGGAAAGTAAGTCTACGTAGCCTGAAAGTAAGAGCCTCTCCTGTTCTCGCTCCACAGGTGGCCCGGGACCCCGCACCGGGACAAGATGCTGACGCAGGCGCGCTGGGGAGCACTCTCCGTGGTGCTGATCCTGGTCTGGGCGCATCCTCAGACGGCGCGGGCCTGTCCCCACCCTTGCGCCTGCTATGTTCCCAGCGAGGTCCACTGCACTTTCCGGTCCTTGGCTTCGGTTCCGGCTGGGATTTCTAACCACGTGGAAAGAATCAATCTGGGGTTTGTACCACGGTCTTTGTGAACCATTTGGATGTGCAATGCGTCTTGCTCGGGTTTTGCATGGACGCGTGCGTCTCGACTTGACTCCACCTGTGTTTCTGTGCAGCGTTGCTCAAGTCCATGTGCTTAAAATAGAGACGACAGGGGTTTTTTTTTCTTTATTTTTCCAAACGCATTCTTCCCAGAGATTATCTGATTCTATGCATCAATTGGCGACAACGTCCATAAAGTTTATTAATAGCACCACACACTTTGTGGAGAAGATCCCTAGAAAGCATGTCTTTAATAGCTGGCCCATGTGAACCCCTATAGCCACAATTGAACACACCGTGCCTATTAAAACAGAGACTTCCCGCATTAACAGTAAGAAGAACAGAGAGGACCCCTCCGGCATTCTGTGTTAGGACTCTGGCGTTGAGAATGCAAACACTTCCTTATGGAAAATGTGAATATCCCCAAAGTTTTCAGAAACAAGGCCATCTGCTACTATGATATAGTAAGATTTTTTTTAAAAAATGAGACCCCTTCAAAATCTGTCTCAGCAAGAACTGGAAAAGGCCAAATGTTCCCCTCCCTTCGCTAGCATGGTTGACTTCTGCTATTTTACCTCCTTTCCTCCTTTTTAACTCCTTTCCAAATCTTCTCTCTTTCCACTTGGGGTTTGTTAATATATTGACCATGAATGGTCTGTGCTCCTGGGTAGCATTGAACCCACTGCAAGCTTGTTCTTTCTTTCTTTCTTTCTTTCTTTCTTTCTTTCTTTCTTTCTTTTTGTGGGGGATGTGCTGGAGATTGAACTCAGGGCCACTCGACCACGGAGCCACACCCCCAGCCCTATTTTGTGTTTTATGTAGAGACAGGGTCTCACTGAGTTGCTTAGCGCCTCGCCATTGCTGAGGCTGGCTTTGAACTCGCGATCCTCCTGCCTCAGCCTCCCAAAGTGCTGGGATGACAGGCGTGCACCACTGTGCCCGGCTCACCATGGGGAATTCTTTAATAAAATAATGTGGCCAAAGTGAGTCATTAAACAATGGTAAATGGACTCGCATGTTAGTAGGAGAATGGATATTTATTATCTAGATATCTGCAGGTATATGTGATGTATAGACTACATATATTTATTCTAGTCAATATATATATATCTATTACCTATCTGTATGTATATACTGCATATATTTATTCTATTCAATACATATGCTATTATACATATATTCAATATATATTCTGTATATATGATCTCTATATTGTATATATATATTCTTTATATATATGCATATATACAGATATATATTCTATTAAATATGAAGTCAGTAATAGAAAAGAGTCTGAAAAACTGAGATAATAAAATAAAAACTTCTTTAACCTATAGCAATAGGGCATTAAATAGTTTCCTCTACACAATCTTAGGAAATTGTGCAGTTTGGCTGTGAAGATCCATCCACAGAGCTGATAGCTCCCCGGGGAAATCAGTTTGGCTCGGCCAAAGGAGAGCATAGTAACATTGAAACCAGTTTCTCTCCTTACAATCTTACAAGGAACCTGGACCCAGTTCTTGTCTCATGGGAGTAAAAATTGCTGAAACTTCCGGGCAGGGTGGTGCATGCCTGTAATCCAGGCAGCTTGGGAGGCTGAGGCAAGAGGATCACAAGTCAGAGGCCAGCCTCAGCAACTTAGCAAGGCCCTAAGCCACTCAGTGAGACTCTGGCTCTAAATAAAATACAGAATAGGGCTGGGGATGTGGCTCAGTGGTTAAGGGGCCCCGGGTGCAATACCTGGTAATAAAAAAAAAAAAGTTGCTGAATCTGATTTGGATTTGGAAGGATGTGTCATGTGGTCGCTCCAGATGCTAAGACAGAGCTGAGCGTACGGGTTCCCTAATTTCTCGCTCTTCTTGGGGTGCAAGATGACTCCTTGAGGAATGGACTGTTGTTTTCATGAACCGTTTTAAACACTTGGCCTCCTCCTCTGGGATGAACCACCTAATCCCTCAAGCCTGGTTCCTTCGCAGGGCACACTGTGGTCGGCACCATGAGGTGGGTCTTCAGGTTCCATTCATGGAAACCCCTGAAAGTCTTAGGACAGGGAAGATGTCACAACTCTGATTTCTGCTGGACTTCTGTGCAGGAGAGTTGTGTGCTGTGTTGTGTTGGGAACAGGGCTGATCAGCGAGGACAGGGGTGCACAGAGTCACCACACGCATCCTCCCCATCGCTACAACAGTAGCTGTCCTGCTGTTGGTACCCCATAGCGACTGGGATGTTTTTCTATCTACCTATTTTATACTGCAATAGTTTGTAAGCATGATCTCTAACCAGCCTCCAAAGGAGAGCCCAGTTTCTGAAGCCTTCATTTTAAACACCTATAATAAAGGGCAGGATCCACGACACAGGAAAATATTAATATGCTTCTTTTTCCTATGGATGCCAATGCTTTCTTGAGATGGATTTGTGTCCTATATATTTTTTTTAAAAAAAGGGGGGATCTGTAATCCCACCAATTCTGGAGGCTGAGACAGGAGGATTGCAATTTGAAAGCCAGCCTCAGCAACTTAGCATGGCCCTAAGAAACTTAGGGAGACCCTGTCTCTGAATTACAAATTCAGAGGATGTGGCTCAGTAGTTAAGCAGCCCTGAATTCTATCCTCAATACTAAAAGAAAAGAAAAAGAAAGAAAATTAGAATTCCATGAGGCATCTGTTCATGGCACCAACATGCACGTTGATGCCAACTGGCTTAATTTGTAATCTGGATGAATGAACCAGTTTTTAAAAATCACTCATCATATCGCCACATGCTTCTGAAAATGGAGTTTTCAAAGTCGGCAGCGAAAAGTTGGCATTATGCATGTTTTTGCAAAAGGAGAGCCAGACACCGAGCCAGACACGGGGTGATGCCTGATGCCGATAAAACTCGGGATCTGATTTATCTCTTGGCGGTTTGGAGACACAGCCTCACTCTCAAGCAATGAAGGCTCCTTGCCAGAGTCAGACTGAAATGCCTCCTTCCCACACAGCTGTGTTTAGTGTTCGCAGTTGGTATTGTTGCTCCCTGCTTGGAAAAGCCTCAGAGCTTTTCGCAGAAAGACTTTCCAAATATTTTTTCGAAGGAACACACACACAATCATTCATCTCGTGTCTGGTCTAGACACTTTGAAAGATGCATTGCCCCGTGGATCACAAGACGAGTTTGCACAACATCTTTCTGGAAATTCTCAAATGCCCATATTGGTCTTTTAAAGATAATTTTCCTACCGGGCATGGTGGTGCACGCCTATCATCCCAGAGGCTCTGGAGGCTGAGGTAGGAGGATCACAAGTTGGAGGCCAGTCTCGGCCACTTAGCGAGGCCCTAAGCGACTTGGTGAGACCCTGTTTTAAAATAAAAGATAAAAAGGGCTGGTCAGTATTTAAGTGCCTCGAGGTTCCATCGCTAGAACCAAATAGTCTTGATATTATCTGTGACTCAGTCTTGCATGGAGTGTCTAATATAAACCACCTTTTCCCTGAGCTTGCTATGTATGCAGCCAGTGCCAATCAATGGGTGATAAATGTACTCCAGCACTTAGACCTCGGGGTGTATCTGTTGAAGGACGGGGCTCCAGCCAGGCTCAGACACAGCCTTCCATCAATTTTTCTCCACTGAGTGCCACCTAGAATTTACGGGGTGCACAGACGATTCATGCACGTCCTCCAGTGCTGAGCAGGAAGGAAAGTCCTTGCATGGATACTTAGATCTGACCATCTTCCTGTCTTCTCCACCTTGGCTTCCAGTGGAGACTTGCCGTCCACTCTCATCTGAAGTTTTGCACCACAGAAGCAGCCATTGTATTCCACCGTTGGACTAAAACGGTCTGAGCCCCGTCAAACTCTCTCTGCCCCCAGTTGCTGAGACACATCTGAATTACCGCATCCCCCGCACTCTGTCCCCTGGACGTCCATCTCCAGCGTCCGCCGGGGTTCCTCTTGCCTAGCTCTCATGCATTCTCCACGGGGCCAACGGGGCTGTCTTAATACGCACTTGGATCCCTCCACTCAGTTCCCTTTTGCACGTGGAATGAAGAACACAGATTCCTCTCCATCGCCTCTGAGCTCCTGGAGACCCTTAGACAGCCTCACAACCCCACCGGCTCCTCCTAAAGCCACCCTTCCTGTGGCTGACCGTTTTCACACACAGCAAACAATGGAAGAAATGGAAAACGGTTCTAGAGGCTAATATATGTTCTCTTTAGTGAGTTCACCATCCCAGACAGATGGACTGTGAAATCCTAGGTAATAAGTCGATCAAGTAGCACCTATCTGGGGACAGAGCAGCACTTGTGCAGCCCAACGTGATTGACCTTAGGGACAAGTTTGCTATTTGGGATAGGGTGGGTCTTTGGTGTACAGGGCTGACCTGTCCATTGTAGGATTTCAGGAGAATCCCTGATGTGATGCTTGATTTAGATGCTAGTGGTGAACGCTTTCTGTGCCGGGGAGCAACAAGGTCTCCAGATGTTTCCAAGTGTCCCCAAGGGAGCCACAGTATCCCTCTTTGAGAAACAGTGCCATAGATAGATAGATGATAGAGAGCTAGGTAGATATGGAAATAGATAGATGATAAATAGATATAGATTACAGGATGGGTGGATGGATAAATGGATGGATGGATGGATGGATTATGGATGGATGGATGGGTGGATTATGGATGAGTGGATGGATGGATGGATAAATGGATGGATGGATGGGTGGATGGGTGGGTGGATGGATGGATGGGTGGATGGGTGGATGGATGGGTGGATGGATGGATGGGTGGATGGATGGGTGGATGGGTGGATGGATAAATGGATGGATGGATGGATGGATGGGTGGATGATGGATGGATAGATGGATGGATGGATGGTAGATTAGATGTCTGATGGATGGATGGATGGATGGATGGATTATGGATGAATGGATGGATTGAAGGTAGATTAGATGTCTGATGGATGGTTGGATGGATGATGGATGGATGGATGCATGGATGGATGAATGGATGAATGGATGGATGGAAGGTAGATTAGATGTCTGATGGATGGATGATGTATGGATGGAGATAGAGACTTTCACGCTGAGGCCATGTTTCCAAGACCTCAATGCTCTTGGTGCTTGAGGCTCCCTCTCTCTCTGTGGTGGAGTGCCCTGTGCACTGTAGGACATCAGGCAGCTTCCCTGGGCTCCTCACCAGATTCCAGTAGCATAGTCCCCCCTACAGGATCAGGACACCTAACAGCATCTCCAGACATGGCCAGATGTGCCCTGGTGGGCATTGCCCAGTTATTATACCCTGGTTAGACAGTTCTGAGCTGGACAAGTCAAGTACAAGTGTCAGAAATGTGGATGCCCTGGGCAAGTCCCCAGAACAGAGACAGGCTGACAGCTGCTGATTGTTAGGCGAGCTGTCCCACAGGAGGCTCTGTTGAAATGGGACGGCCAACACCAGGTGGTGGAGGAGTTTCTGCCTCTAAATAAAAGTTGGCATCTTACCCAGACATTGAATCAAAAGGACAGATCTGCCCTCAGGGAATCAAGTTCCTGTGGGATGCGACTGTGGGATGCGACTTTATGGTACATCCAAGGGGGCAGTGGGGTCCTACAGACCCAAGAAACCAAGTACTAGGTGACGAATAAAACAGGAGGTACCTGGGATTGAATTCAGGGGCACTCGACCACTGAGACACCTCCCCAGCCCTATTTTGTGTTTTATGTAGAGACAGGGTCTCACTGAGTTGCTTAGCGCCTCGCCATTGCTGAGGCTGGCTTTGAACTCGCCATCCTCCTGCCTCAGCCTCCGGGGCACTGCCGCACTCTGCCAATTGCTGAAGAATCTCGTGTGCTAAATCGTGTGTGCTTGCATGCTGTTATTTCTCAACTTTCCTGAATTCTTAAGCACTCGATTGTGCTATCACGGAGCATTTGCTCTGCAGTACCTAACTCATGCTTTTCTCCGACGGGAGCAATTCAACTGCTATTTTTATTCCCCATGCTTTTTCTAACTTTTTTGCGTCTCTTTTGCTCTCAATTCTCCTACCATCTCCTTGTCCATCCATGGGCCAGGCGGCAGATTCCCTTCCAGCTGGAGATCCCAGTCATCCTGGACTTCTGACAAACCCCTGATGGACGGTAGACGTTATGTAATTGATCATTATGTCATTATCCCACGCAGTCTAGCGGAGGAAGAATTATCAGTTACAAAAGAGGAATCGGGATTTCCAAGGAGTTAGTAACTCCCCTGAGGCAGCCAGGACACAGCCTCAAAACACTAAGTCCTTTCCAGACTGCTCTGTGCCTCCTGACGGGCTCACCTCTGCTCTGCCACCATGCAGACCTAGAGCCTGGGACCCCAATTCCCCACCCCATTTGCAATTCTGAGCTCCCTTCTTAGACTTTTTTTTAACCCACATAAAAGAGTCATTATTATTCAGATTATAAAAGGAGCTTTGTAGTCTATCCTTCATCTTTGCAATATTATTATTATTATTATTATTATTATTATTATTGAACCCAGGGGATGCTTAACCACTGAGCCACATCCCCAGCCCTTTTTATTTATTTATTTTATTTTTTTAAGACACGGTCTCGCTAAGTTGTGTAGGGCCTCCATGAGTCATTGAGACTGGCCTCCATCTTGTGATCCTCCTGCCTCAGCCTCCTGAGCCATTACAATTCCAGGCATGCGCCGCCACGCCTGGCTCGCAAGCTTATCTTTTAGGGAGTTCTGCACTGGAATGCTGTTGTTCACGCTTACCACATAAAAGAAGGTGTCGAGAAGATACTTATTTATTGTCCCAACTCGGTTAATGATATCCGAGCACACGGAGAAGCTTCCGTCCCAAGGGTAGGGAAATTGGCTCCCAGCGATTGTGCATTTGGGGGTGACAGGGTCTCTTTGCATAACTTGGTCTTACATAGAATGGGATAATGATTAAAGGTGGGTTTTTGGAGAGTCTGGACCAATTGCTTGAGTGCTAGGCATTTATTTCCTGCACTCAGGACTTGGTAGCTTAAAGGCGTCACCCAAGCTGGGTGAGTCGACTGACTTTTTGAAATTTGGGTCTGGATTCAGGCATATTTGAATAGCTCGTGTGGAGCATGAGCTCTTCACCTGCATTCTTTCGGAGTCTATTTTCTTCTGTTCTGAGGGTAAACAGGAGCAATCGAGATTGGGAGACCCCATGTCTTCTATCCCAGCGGAAACACACCTGTCAGGAAATGGCCGGCCGGCAAGATCCCGCAGGAGTCTCCACCCATTTCGTAACCGGTTCCCTGGGATCCAGTTGATGGTTCGCGTACACTGCAATCAGTACTGGGGAATTTCTAAATTGGCTGAGGAAGCATCTTGGACCATGTGCATGCAGAAAAAAATTAAAAAATGTGTCAAAATGCCCAACAATCACTTAGATCGTGCATCCACGGTGAGCTTGTCTCAGGGAAATCAAATGTCCTTGCTTTGAAGCCCACATGTCAATCTCACCTGTTAATATGGACAAAGCTGCTAACGGTGCCTCTATTTCCTTTCTTTTTTCTTTCTTTTTCTTTCTTTGTAGGATATTTGTAACACAGAATTTATATTTTCTTTCTTTTCTTTTATCTTTTTCTTTCTTTCTTTCTTTTTTGTTACTAGGGATTGAACTCAGGGGTGCTTAACCACTGAACCACATCCCAGCCCTTTTAATTTTTTTTTTTTTAATTTTGACACAAGTTCTCACTAAATTGCTTAGGGCCTTGCTAAGTAGCAGAGGCCGGCCTCCAATTTGCCATCCTCCCGCCTCAGCCTCCCGAGCTGCTGGGATGACTGGTATGGCCTGCCTATCTCACTCATTCTTGTGAGCTTTGTGACAATCATTATTATTACCAGTTTAAACTGCAGTTGTCACATGAAACAGCCTCATTTAAAATTCTAAGTCGTACCAACCACCACAAGAGTCTCTCGACGCCACGAGCATGGTCGACATTCTCCAGTGCACAGTCTTTACAGGACAGATAACAAAAATGTGTCCATTCCTTTTCCCACCCCAGAGGTGGGCGGAGACACACAGAGATGAAAGGAACCTCCCTTTGCTCCTGAGGAGTCTGGTCAAATCTGTCCCATGCCGGAAGCTCATTCTAATCATGACCTTGGTTATTCCGTAGGTTTAACAGCATCCAGGCCCTGTCTGAAACGTCATTTGCAGGACTGACCAAGTTGGAACTGCTCCTGGTCCACGGTAACGACATTCCCAGCATCCCCGACGGGGCTTTACGGGACCTCGGCTCCCTGCAGGTAAACCCCCGGCATTTATGAGCTCCGGCAATCGCATCCTCTGCATCTATTTATAAAGAAGGGAAACTGTAATTCTCCCCTAATGATCCATAAAGTTGCTTGTTTGTGACATGAAATGTCAAGCCTAATGTCCTGAGGTTCCTGTCCTTTGTACTGGTCTCTATTTTTGGCTGTGAATATTTTTTTTAAACTGGGCATTGGGCGAAGATGCTCTTAACCACTGAGCCACACCCCCAGCCTTTACCCCGTCTCTCTTGCCCTTTTAATTTTTTTTTATTTGTAGACGGGGTCTGGCTAAGTTGCTGAGGCTGGACTCTAACTTGCGATCCTCCTGCCTCAGCCTCCCGAGCCGCTGGAATGACAGGCATGTGCCACCGTGCCTGGCTGTAAACCAGATTTTTTAAAAAATTCATTTCTTTGTTGTCTGTGTCGGCTCCTCTCCTTGCAGGTGTTCAAGTTCAGCTACAATAAAGTGCGTGTGATAACCAGGCAGACCCTGCAGGGCCTGTCCAGCTTGATGCGGCTGCACATGGACCACAACAAGATCGAGTTCATCCACCCGCAGGCCTTCCAGGGCCTGCTGTCCCTGCGGCTCCTGCACCTGGAGGGCAACTTGCTCCACCAGCTGCACCCGGACACCTTCTCCACCTTCACCTTCCTGGATCACTTCCGGCTGTCCACCCTGAGGCACCTGTACCTGGCGGAGAACGGCCTCCGGGCCCTGCCCGACGGCATGCTGCAGAACATGCCGCTGCTGGAGAACCTCTACCTGCACGCGAACCCCTGGGCCTGTGACTGTGCCATGGCGTGGCTCCTGGGCTGGGGCGCGCGCTCCAGAGGTAAGGGCAGAGGCGAGCGGCCACCCTCCACCCCACTCTCCTGGAAAACCCTGCCAACTTCTCAGGCCGATTGGTGCATCTTGCACTGGGTGAAATGGGCACTCAACCCGGTAGTGGTGGCGACGGAGCCGTTAGGAAATCTCCGTTCGGTGGGGCCAGTGCATTTACTGACCTTTCAGGAAAACCTATGGGAAGTCATCTCGTCATCGGTTACGTGCTAATGAGTTAGGGATTGGCAGCATGAACGGTGGTGATTTCCGGCCCGTGGGTCTCAGCTAGACTGTGGGAAGCTGGGGTGGCAAAGGGTCTGGAAATCCCTGTCCTGTGAAAATGTATCAGAGGATGCTTGGAGAGAGACAGGTCTGTGGGTCAGAATATTCTTTTATGAATGGAAGACAGACACAAGGACACAGAAAGAGAAAGACAGAAAAGGAGAGGTTTATTTTGACTCCTGGTTTCAGAGGTTCAGTCCATGGCTGGCCGACTCCATGGCTCTGGAGATGACGCAGAACAAAATGGCGGAAGGGCCTGGAGGAGGAGAGCAGCTCAGGACGTGGCACCAGGAAGCAGAGAGAGCTCTGCTCACCAGGGACAGGATAGAGTCCCCAAAGGCACAGCCCAGTGACCACCTCCACCAGCCACACCCCACCTGCCTAGTCATCACCAAGTTAATCCACTCAAGTGGATTAATCCACTGACTGGGTTACAGCAGCCTGCCCCATGAACAGTGGCACCACAAAGCTCTACAGGGCCAGAGTCGTCTGTGCCGTTATCTAGAGGTCCTGAGTGTGTGCACGCCTGTGCACACGTGTGCCTGGGTGTATGTGTGTGTGCACGTGTCTTGTGGTGTGTTCATGTGTGGATTTTCATGCACACAGTGATTTTCCACATGAGTTTTCAAACAGAATCCCAACGAGCTCATTCAAAGCTGCTCAGTATGTGAAAGATACATGGAAAGCTGTTCTCAGGGAAGAGAGAGCAAACACAGGGAACTGGGTGGCAGGTTCCCAGATAAGGCACGGCCACTGGCTCACTCCTACCGGAAACCCACAGGGACGCGCAGATTCCCAGGGGGCTATCAAAACGTGCTTCCTTCCTTCCGACTTCCCCAAATGCTGGCACCAGTTACACATGCAGAAAAAGCCGTCACAGATGCTGAGTTTCGTGGCAGGGAGAGCGTGTGGTTCTGTTCCGTAGATGTCAGTAGAAGGAGGCTTTCTCGCGTCCAAATAGACGTGTCAAGGATGCAATTGGGCGTGGAACCCGGAGAATGTGTCTGGACAGGGAACAGACATATGGGAGCCATCTCTGGCTGCGAGGTGGTAATTGAAGCCATGCGCAGGGCCGAGCCCCCTCCTCCATGAGGCTCAGCAAGGAGAAGAGGGTTGTAAGCCAAGCAGTGCATTCTACCAGGAAAAAACTGGGTGGGGAAAGAGGACCTGCGGAGGAATCTGAAAAGAGTCCAGAAAGGAAATGCGGAGAGATTTCAGGGCCGGGAATCCAAGAGGAGAAGGTGTGCAGGGCAAAAAGGAAGATCAGATACACTCACAAGAAAAAGAAGTGATCACTGAGCGGCAGGACAGGCCCCACCACAGCTGGTCCTTCACCTGGAAATATTCTTATGGTTCTCCCTTATGTTTGTAGCTTCTCCTGGACCATCACAGAAGGTAAATTGCGTCATGTACGTGAAGGGCATTTTTTGAAACTTAAAAATGCTGGAAAAAACAATGTGTGTTATTCACTAAGCAAAATCTGTTCCTAAGCAGAAAGTGGCTAAGCTGTAAAATACCAGGAAAATATAGTGTAATCAATGTATTGTTTTAATCAGTTTTTCATCACTGTGACCAAAAGACCTGATAAGAAGAATGTAGAGGAGGAGAAGTTTATTTGGGGCTCCTGGTTTCAGAGGTTCAGTCCATGGCTGGCCAACTCCATGGCTCTGGCCCAAGGTGAGGCAGAACAAAATGGCGGAAGGGCCTGGAGGAGGAGAGCAGCTCAGGACGTGGCACCAGGAAGCAGAGAGAGCTCTGCTCACCAGGGACAGGATAGAGTCCCCAAAGGCACAGCCCAGTGACCACCTCCTCCAGCCACACCCCACCTGCCTGCAGTCACCACCCAGTGAGTCCA
>CM053417.1:120116932-120136516 GCA_028644305.1 Xerus rutilus | reverse complement strand
GGGAGGGAGAGAGAAATCCACAGAGACAGAGGAAGAGCAGAGTCAGAGGAGCAGAGCTGCCGATCCTCCAGGAGGACGCTTTTGAAAAACAACCCCAGGGCAGGAAGCCATGAGTCAGCGGCTGTCTCAGGAAACAGGAGGCCCTTGCTTGTGGACAGGTGGCGCCTGCCTTCTCGGGGCCACTGGTGGTGACTTCAGGAGCAGGGTGTGGCCCTGAGGCTCTTATGAGCTGTGTACCTTCTGCTCTGAGCAGGATCCCAGCTAAATCTTAGCTTCCTATAAAATCATATATATATATATAAATCTAGCACGTTACGTGTGAGTACATTCATACATCTACGTACATCTACAACTAGTATACTACATATGTATACACAGTTACCCAGGCTGTGTCCTATATGGTAAATAACTAGTGTATACATACCTACTGTATGTATATATAAACTAGTGTGCCTCCTATAAATATATAATGTAGTATCATATAGCTATGTATGCGTGAATAAATATATATATTTACTCTATATATACACAGCAAGGAGACTTGAGGTCCAGTGGGGCGGGAAGGAAACAGAGGGACTTCTTTTCCCTCTCAACTTTGCCTATTTGGTTGCATATACACATACATATATGGTATAAATACGTTTCAAGTAATATTTGGGACATACTTATACCACACACCAGTTGAATTATAATTATTATTACTATTATTGTTATTATTATTTTGTACTGGGTATTGAACCCAGAGGTGTTTAACCACTGAACCACCTCCTCAGCCCTATTTTGCATTTTATTTAGAGACAGGGTCTCTCTGAGTTGCTTAGAGCTTTGCTAAGTTGCACAGGCTAGCCTCGAATTCATGATCCTCCTACCTCAGCCTCCCCAGCCACTGGGATGACAGGTGTGCACCACGGCACCCTGTAAGGGACATTCTTGTATTAAAGAAATTATTCCTTGTTTATGTAACATTCAAATTCAATCTGATTTGTCCACTTTAGTTTGTTTGATATTTGGACTGGGGACGGAACTCAGGCGTTTTTGACCACTGAGCTAAACACAGATTTTTCAACAAAGGTGATTTCTAGGTGTTTGTGAACTCATCTCAAATTTCTGTTGGAAAATAAACAGAAAGAAAAAGAAAAAGAAAAAAAAGACTTGGGTCTCGGGGTTTGTGTGTGTGACACGGAAGCGCATTTTCATTCTGTAGTCATGAGAAATTCTGCGAGGACTTCGCTCCGGACTTCCCTTAAACCGAACTTCGCTCTAAAGGTCAGGGATCCATACGGAGGTCCTGCAGGAGCGGGAAGGAAAGAGAGGGACTTCTTTTCCCTCTCAACTTGGTCCATTCGGCTGCACATGCTGCTGATAACAGTTTTCCAGAGAAATCAGCCCTGATCCTTTGCAAGAGCCGAGGTGGAGACGGAGGCCTAAGCAGCGCTCTGCACCAGGTGGCCCCCGGGAAAGGGCGCTCCCCCTGCAGGGAGGCCAGCGGGGCGTGGCGACAGCGCCCGGGGACCCCGCCCGGCTCTGCGCAGTGGTGGTTTTTCGTGCAGAGATAACATCAGAGTTTTTATTGCCCCACCGAGGTAGCCAAGCACCAGGGCTCGGTGCAGGGCCACCCCAGGCACGCGTGTCCAGTTTCGTTCCGCTGTTGCTGCAGCTCCGTCTGCATCTCTGGATCCAATGGAGGCCAAAATGACACCTTCCTCCAATTTTTTTTTTTTTTTTTTTGAGACAAGGCCTTGCTAAGTGGCTGAGGCTGGCCTCCACCTTGCTATCCTCCTTCCTCAGCCTCCTGAGTCGCTGGATTCACAGGTGTACATCTCCACGCCTGGCTCCCCCTCTAATATTTTTATTTTATTTATTTTTTTAAAAATATTTTTTAGTTGTTAATGGACCTTTATTTTATTTATTTATATGTGGTGCTGAGAATCGAACCCAGTGCCTCACACATGCTAGGCAAGCACTCTACCACTGAGCCACAACCCCAGCCCCCTCTAATATTTTTATTTATGTCTTTATATTGTGGCTTCTTGGGCATAATTAGAACAACTCGTGGGACTAAAAATGGTCTGTGTCTAACTTTCTCCACTAATGACTTCTTATTTATTTATTATCAATTAATATTTATTATTAATATTATTTATATTATTATATTATAGATATTATTTAATATTATTTATTATTTATTGATTACTTGTTATTGATTTATTTCATTTATTAGAATAGTTCTCTGTCCTACGAAGAGCTTTGCGACGTGCCAGGGAAAGAAAACTTAAAAATCAACTGTGCTTTTCAGGGGAAATATTTGACAGATTGATATATTTGTGACATCGTCTCCAACTTATATTCAGAAGTACTTTATATCAGAGTTTATGTGTGTGGGGTCAAAGCATTTAAAATCCTCTCATCGCAGAGAATTTTTATAGAGATTCCCCAAATCAAGCCTTCCCGATAAAGAACATTAATTCAGATAATGAGATTCGGGGGGCTTATTATTTTATTTATTTATTTATTTGGTACTAGGATGGAACTCTGGGGTGCTTATCCGCTGAGCCCCATCCCCAGCCCTGTTTTGTATTTTATTTAGAGACACGGTCTCGCTGAGTTGCCGAGGGCCTCACTAAATTGCTGAGGCTGGCCTCCAACTTGCGATCCTCCTGCCTCGGCCTCCCGAGTCACTGGGATTACAGTTGTGCACGGCTGCACCTGGTTTCATACATTTCCTATTTGGCCACATTTTCTGACATGCTCTCCTGTCAGAAGGGAACAGCTTGCATATTCAAGAAGCCACAGGAACATGGACACTGCCTTCCTGGCATGGATGATGTCATTCTGGAAACTGCTCCAAAAAATCAGCAGCCGGTGTTAGTTGACTGACTTACTAAGACAGAGGTGGGATCGGGAGGCCCCCAGGGCACCTTTCCAGGGGTCCTGTGTCTGCAAGGTCGCTTCACCCTGGAGGCTGCAGCCTGAGAGGCAGAATGTCTGTTTGGTTTTGTTATTTGGAAGTTGCCTCAGGGCGATATCTGTGAAATGCCCCAGCCACAAAACACAAGGGCTACCTGGTAGAAGCATCTTGGCTGATAAAGTCTCCTGAACAAAGAAGGCTGCAGGTTGCGCAAAGCCTGCCTGAAGCTTCCTTCCTTCCCTCCAAGAGTAGAGATTGCAGGTATCTTCAGCAAGCAAGATCGCCTTCAGGTACGGGTCCCTCAAGCTCACAGGGTTTCTTTTTTTCTCCCCTTTTTAAAATGCATATGTGAGGGGCTAATAAAAATAACAACAAATTATGATTTTTGGTTGGGGTTTTGCTGAGTCAGAGGCTGTCATCCCAAGCAAGGATAAATGGAAGGCAAGTTTTATGGATAAGCTTGAGAGGAAATGCAAAATAGCAAGAGACCTTCATGGGTTGGGGACATCGGGTGCCATGAAATTCCTGATGGATGGGAAACTAGAACAAGTCTAGATATGGATTGTTTTTTGTGGGACATTGAACCCAGGGACACTTCCACTGAGCTACACCCCCAGCCATTTATATATATATATATTTTTAAAATTTTATTTTGATACAGAGGCTGGCCTCCAACTTGCCATCCTCTTGCCTCAGCCTCTTGAGTCACTGGGAGATATGAATTTAACATCTGATTTCATCTCTAATGTCCGTGGATATGCAGAACTGAAGTTTGGTAGATAATGCCCGGTGGAGATGTAGCTATGAACATTAAGGGCTTGTCTGTGGTCCTTTACAGAGAAAAAAAGGATTTCCGACTTGCCAGGAATCCACCCAGGTGAATCCCAGGAGCCGAGCTACACAGATTGGGAAACTTTTTGTTTGTGGGTTTTGTTTTTAGTAATTTATTTACAGACAGGGTCTTGCTGAGTTGCTTAGGGCCTTGCTAAGTTGCTGAGGCTGGCCTCCAACTTGGTGTCCTCCTGCCTCAGCCTCCCGAGCCACTGGGATGACAGGCATTCACCACAGCGCCCAGCTAGAGGGGACATTTTAATGCTGGTCACAAAAAAGAAAAGAAAAAAGAAATGTATGTCCTCACCTGGAAAATGTGTTGGAACCAAGCACAGGAATTGGCTCAGCTCTCTGCCAAGGTGAATGTAGCTTCTCCTGCTTGTTTGTGTCTCAGGCTGGATTCGCCAGTGAGCACAAACCAGGGGTCTTAGGAGAAACTGGTTTTCTCACAGTTCTGGAGAACAGGAGTCAGTCGAGGTGTGGACAGGGCTCTGCCCCCTCCAGCACTGCCCTCCTGCCTTTGCTAATGGACATAAAATCTAGCATGAGCAACAGCCATTTTCCAGTATTAGGCAAGAATGCTCATGATAGGTGAATGGGCAAATTAAATGTGCTGTCTATATGCAATGGAGTATTACACAGCCATGAAGAAGGATGAAACTGTAGCATGTGCGTGTTTGTGATTATTTGCAGCGACGTGGATGAAACTAGAAGTGATCACGTTGAGCAAACTCAGTAGACACCGAAAGGGAAGCATTGCGTGTTTTCTCTCATCTACGGAAATGAAAGCAAAAGAAAGAGGTTGGTAAAATACAAAGTGGTCTATTAGAGGAGGGGGACGGGACCGGGGGAGGAGGGAGAGAGCAGAGCACAAAGGAGGAGTTCAGGGACGGAGGATGCAGTCGGAGCATCATATATGCACATGCGGAAATCTGGCAGGGAGACCCTCTGATTGGTGGGATTAAAATGATGGAACAGTTGTAATTAAATGGGGTGCCTGTGTACAGATGCCTGTCCGCCTATGATCTGTCTCACTCACGCTTCATCCACCGTCCACTACCTGTTCTCTATCTGTCCATCATGTCCACCCATCTGTCTATTATGTCGACCTATGTATCCATCAAGGCTGTGTATCTGAGTCTATCACGTCCACTATAGCAGTCTGTCCTGTGTATCATGCATCCACCCAGCTGTCATCTGTCTATCAATCATCTATCTATCTATCTATCTATCTATCTATCTATCTATCTATCCAGGTGTCTGTCAACCTGGGTGGGGCTGCTCCTGGCACCTGGTGTGTGGAGCCCAGAGAGGCTGCTCCACACCCTGCAGTGCACAGCACAGCCCAGCACAGAGAACCCCCAGCCCCAGAGGCCCCCAGTGCAGAGGAACCTGCAGGACAGAGTCTCTATCTGTCATCCATCCATCCAGCTGTCATCTGTCTGTCTATCTATCTATCTATCATCCATCCATCCATCCATCCATCCATCCATCCATCATTCTATCTATCTATCTATCTGTCTGTCTGTCTGTCTATCCATCCATCCATCCATCATTCTATCTATCTATCTATCTATCTATCTATCTATCTATCTATCTGTCTGTCTGTCTGTCTGTCTGTCCGTCCATCCATCCATCCATCCATCATTCTATCTATCTATCTATCTATCTATCTATCTATCTATCTATCTATCATCTATCTATCATCTATCACGTATCTCTCCTCTCCTCTATTCCTCTCTCCCTCTCTCTCTCTCTCTCTCTCTCTTTCTCTCTCCAATCAAAAGGACACAGGACGCTCCTATTTTCTGGGGTAGCTCTGGGGGGCTGCAGGTTGGGGTCCCACTGGGGCATTTATTCCTAAAGCCTGTGGTTTGGGGGGGATGCTCAGGGTGCAGCCTCCCAGCCCAGCCTCCAGCCACCAGCTATGGGGACGGTTTTTGCCGTTTGCAGAGCTGGAAGGGACCCGTCCTCCTGCAGCTCTGCCCCTGAGCTGCGCCCAGCGCTGGGGCTGGACCCTCTCCCACGCCTGGCAGCCGGGCCCTCCGCTGCTGGCCGCCCACGTGAGAAGCCAGCTCGCTGCCCATAGAGAGGCTCCAGGGACACGTGTGGCCATCGGGCCGGGTCTCCTCCACCCTCATGAAGAAGGAATCCAGATCTGAGACCCCACCACCGTCTTCCCGTTGAGATTGGGCTTATGGAGGTTTTGGGTGGAGACGGTGACGTAGGTCCCCAGGTGCCCAGATCCTGCTCCTGGGAGACCCGGGCCTGCAGCCAAAGAGCCTGCTGCGCCCCCAGGTCTCCGCAGAGGCGACGGCATGCCGTCCTTTCTATCCAGCCTCGCGGGTCTAGAGCATCTTGCAGCCTCTACTTCGTCCCCCGAGCACAGCAGGAAGAGGGCAGGCTGCGCTCCACATGCACCACTGGGGTTCCTTCTGCACGTGTGTGATTTTTGGAAACCCCACCCCAAGGGGACCACCGGGTGGGTGCCTTGCCCCTCGGCCCACCTATCGCCTCAATATTCTCCCAGTCGACAAAACGCTTTAAATCTGATTCCTGTTCCCCACAAACCAAAGCCACCTCCGTGCTGGAGAGCGGTGCCTACACGGTGCGCCCAGCGGCCGGCGGGGCTGTGTGCCAAGGTGGCCTTTGAAGGTCAACACCATCCACGAGCTGGAGACAGAGCTCCGTGGTCCAGCATTGCCCGGCCACGTGCGAGGTCCTGGGACTCAAGCCCAGCACCCCCCCCCCAAAAAAAAACACCCCAAAACCAGAAACACACATTCGTATACAGTCGGCCCTCGTTATGCGCGGTTTCAACCGAGAATGGACGTGAAATATTGGAGAGAAACGAGCGCGTCCGTGCGGAACACGCAGGGACTATTTTTTTCTTGTCTTTTTTTCCTGAGCGACGCAGTGTAACGACCTCTTACAGAACCTTGGCGTTGAATAAGGAGTCACTTCGTCTAGAGATGAGTTAAAGGGCCTCATTTTGGTGGAGGCTGGCTTTGAACTTGCGATCCTCCAGCCTCGGCCTCCCGAGCTGCTGGGTCACTATTATCAAAGAAGCCAGCTGCTAGCAGATGCAGGAGTCTCCATCATCCGTGGGGGCTGCCTGCTGAGACCTCTGGCAGATGCTGGAAGCCACAAGTAGTTCCCGCCCCTGAATATACTATGCTTCCGCCTGTGTGTGCCTACCTATGATAAAGTTTCCTTGATACTTTAGGCGCTGTAGGAGGTGCAGGAGGATGACAAATAGTAAAACTGGTAATGGCTAGTCGGACGCGGTGGTGCACACCTGTCACCAGAGGCTCGGAGGCTGAGGCAGGAGGATCGCGAGTTCAAAGCCAGCCTCAGCAATGGCGAGGCGCTAAGCAACTCAGTGAGACCCTGTCTCTACATAAAACACAAAATAGGGCTGGGGATGTGGCTCAGGGGTCGAGGGCCCCTGAGTTCAATCCCTGGTACGAAAAAAATGTCTATGTAAATGTAATTTTTTCTCTAGGTGTCTTACTGTGCTGTACTCAGCCTTCTTCTGATGATGTGAGAGGACAGAATGTCCCCAAGGTGAGGATGATACAGGCATCTGCAATCTCACATTAGGTTGCTGCACAAGCATTGCTTGAGCACAGTCTGCAATGTTATGACCATTGCTTAGACAACCAGGACTGCTCTTAAGTCACTAACAGGGGTGTAGCATATACAGTGTGGATACACTGCACCCAAGGGATGATTCCTGCTCTGGGTGCTATGAAAGGTGAACATGCAAGTTTTCCTTAGCTGCTCAGAGTGATGCATGATTTTAAGTTCTCCATTGTTATTTCTGGAACCTTCCATTTGATATTTTCAGACCAGAGTTGGCCCAGTGAAGTCCTGGACCTTGAAGCCGGGTGTATAGAGGAACCATGTAGCTGCAAAGAGGTGAGCTCCTACCAACCACCTCATCCCTAGCTGAGCCTCAGAGGAGAGCAGCCCAGGTGACAGATGCAACAGGTGTCCCGTGGGCTCCACCAGGAGTCTAGCACAAATGGAGGACCTGTCCTCCAGTATTGGGAAACTGTGAGCACGTTCAACAAAGATGTCCCTCAACTTGATTTGGAATCAACCATGTTTGGACATAATGTTCATTTTTCATTTCTTTTGTGTCCTTGGTGTAAATAAACACAGCCAGCGTTCATGTTGGAATCGTCCTTAGAGGGAGGCCCTGACTCCATCTAGGAAAGGCCTGCGGTGTGTCATCAAAATAATATAAATATTATCCATGTGGCTTCTGCACCGTCACATTTTATGTTGGTATAATGCACAAAAAGCCACATATCTGTTTAAAAACTACAGTTGGTGCCGGGGAAACAGCGAGACAAATGCTTTTTATATAATTCTGCAGTTTGTCTTTGGGGAGAGACTCTGTTGGGCGAAGCGGAGATCCTATTTGCATAGGAAATCGTCTAGCACAAAAAAAAATTCAGTGTGGAAATCAGTTACTAAAAAAGCAATGCTGTGTCTGTGTTTTTCTGAGTTGCAAAAGCTCCTTAAATGTAAGGATCTGGCACCTATTTTCAGCTGCACGGATTTAGCTCCCATTGCAACTTTGAAGGCTCCTTGAAGACCCCCAAGGGGACAGGGAGCTGGGCTGGGCACCTGTCCAGCCTGTGCAAGCTCATTTCAAGAATTCCTCAAAATGCGACTGGATTTACGGGGGAAGTAACCAGGTCCTCGCTTTCCTGGGGAAGCTAGGGTGTCTTAGCGGCTTTTCTCCGAGAACGGCAAGTTTTCCAAAAGTGAGCTTGGCAGGGCATGATTTGCACGGTGAATAAGCATGTGCACTGGGGGCCTCTGGGGCTGGGGCTTCTCTGTGCTGGGCTGTGCTGTGCGCTGCAGGGTGTGGAGCAGCCTCTCTGGGCTCGGCACCCCCAGGGCTGGTCGCAGTCACAATCAGTCATCTCCTGAGCGGAGGCTCCCCGGTGGAGGATGATCACTTTCATCCACAGAGACGAAATCGATACCTGCATCATCCAAACATCACACAGGCAGGCGAACAGTTATTAGTTGAAGAAATGAAAAGCGGCCTCGCGATGCCCCAGAGCGTCTTTCGGCCTCTGCAAACGAGGCACCCCGGGGCTGGGGCGCAGCCTGCACCAGCCCGCGGGTTCCTCCCAGCGCCCAGCCTTGAGGACCCGCAGGCGACACGGAGGGCGACTCCGCTCCCTGCACAGAGCCAGGCACCCGCGTCCTGGGTGCTAAGCAGCGGGAGCGGCTCCGGGCCTCCAGCACCGGCCTCTCCGCCAGCCAGACCTGCGCTCTGCTGCGTAGCCGCTGCTGCCCCTAAACACGGGAGCCCCGGCTGGTCCCCGGGTGCGGGGCACAAAAACACGCCGAGGGGGCGATGGGTCCCGGGACGTGCGTCCCCTGCCTGTCCACGGACACCCGGTTCCACTGCGCCGGGTGCGCACAGGGTGGCCACCCGCACGTGGCGGTGCCAGGTGTGCGCACGGATGTGGTCACCTGCCTCGGTTTACACCGGGGACCGGATTGGCCGGGCCTCACAGGACTCTTCTGCGTGTGGCCTCGAGGGAGGTCGGGCGTGGAGGACGTTGCAGCGGCCCCGCTGGACTATCTAGAGGGCGGCGGGGATCGCAGGCCCTGTGACTTCCCAGGACGTCAAGGTCACCCCTCCCTTGGGGGCTGGGGCCTCCTGAGAAATGCCTGCGCCCAGAGTCAGAGAACGGAGGCTGGGGAACCCCGTCAGGGCTGAGGGAGGCTTCCCAGCCTCAAGCACTGCTCGGAGCTGTGCCGAGGCTGTTACGGCTGAACTCTGTGCAAGCCACTCTGCGACCCCCTGGTCACCGGTCCCATTGCTTTGCGGCTAGCGCTGCAGAAGCGCATCATAGCGTGGGCAGCGGGTGAACACCAGACGAGGCGGCACACGCCTGCCATCTCAGCGACTCAGGAGGCTGAGGCAGGAGGATCGCAAGTTGGAGGCCAGCCTCAGCAATGCACCAACACCCTGTATTACTAGTCCCATTAAAAAAAGAAGAGTGGGGGCGTATATAGCCCAGCGATAGGGCACCTCTGAATTCAATCCCCGGCAGCAAAAAAATGAATGAATGAATAAATTAATAATGAAAGTGGAGTTGTGCACGAAATCTACCCACAGCTCGGGGTCTGACTTGGCCCCGCTTCAGACATGGAGGAGAAAGACGCAGGTGCGTTTGGGAAAAGGGGAGCGCGGCAAACGGCTGAGCAACCGGGCAGCTGGACTCCCGGGCAGGTAGGGAGCTTCTGCCTCCCCTGTCCTCTGGTCTCAGGAAATCTAGAAGTCGCCATCTGGGCAGGATCATCCACATGCCCGTGGGTTTATGTTTCTTGCTGGGTTAGAGTTTCTGTGCTGGAAATGAAACCCAGAGCCTCATGGGCTGCGCGCCACCCCAGTCCTCTTGATTTTGAGGCAGGCTGTTGATAAGAGGTCGAGGTTGGCCTCCACCATGCAATCCTCGCACCTCAGCCTCCCGAGTAGCTGGGATTACCGGCGTGCATCACTGCACCCAGCTAACAGGCCTGCGTTTTAGAGGTTCAGTCCATGGCTGGCCGATGCCATGGCTCTGGCCCAAGGTGAGGCAGAACAAAATGGCGGAAGGGCCTGGAGGAGGAGAGCAGCTCAGGACTTGGAATGTAGGAAGGAAAGACAGAGAGAAGAACTTTCCAGGATGTACCCTGTCCTATGTCGCTTTTTCAACCAGACCCCCCCTCCTGGGAGTCCAGCCAGCTTCCAGTGGATTAATCCAGTTGTTTTATGGGATTGGATCCCAACCCTCATGATCAGATCCACTCCCCGAAGCCCCACCTCTGGACGTGGCTGCATTGGGGACAAGCCTTTGACACAGGAGCCTTGGAGAGACAGGCCGGTTCCAACGCGTGGCAGCAGGTCAGGAGGAGTCCTGGTGGTGCTGGGCCTGGTGCAGTAGCTCAGCTGTCTGCTCGCCCGCAGCCTGCGCGGGGTGGACCGTGTCGCCACAGCACAAGCCCCGGCTCAGAACGCCCCTGGCCCAGCCGCCTCGGTGCTGCGGGGCCACCTGATCACCCCAGAGTGTGTCCAGAATGGCCCTAGCCCAGGAGATTCGGGGTGGAGCCCGGCCAGGGCTTTAACCAGCTCCCTGGGCGACTCTCTTGTGTGCAGAAGAGGCAGGCGGCTGAATGAGGCCCGGGGTCCCCGCTGGGCCAGGTTTTCTTCTCTGAGTCTGTGGGTTGGGCTCCGTGTCCCCCACGGACCCAGATTGGTACTTGCAAGTGTTTATTCCCAGGGCCTCTAAAGGTGGCCTTCTTGGCATGGGGTGGTTGATAAGGCGATTCGCTCCCACGAGGTCGCTGGCGGGGAGGCTCCAATCAACAGGACGGCGTCTTATTGACAGAAATGATTGACAGGCTGGGAGCATCCAATGGGAAGAGAGAGGCGAGGGTGGGGGTGACGGACGTGGAAGTTCCAGGGACAGTGAGGACGGCCAGCCTCCCCCAGAGGAACCACAGAGGCTACAGAGGTTCTAAGACTTCAGAAGGAGCCCGCTCGGCCTCCACCTTGCTCTCAGAAGTTGGGGCCTCGGAACGTGTGAAGAGATCAATTTCCATTGCTTTTAATTTTGCTCCTGAGGTTGAAACCCGGGTGCTTCACCACTGAGCCACCCGCCCCCAGCCCTCTTTCTACTTCATTTAGAGACGGGGTCTCGCTGAGTTGCTCGGAGCCTCCTTAAGCTGCCGTGGCCAGCCTCCGACTTGAAATCCTCCTCCCTCAGCCTCCTCAGCTGCTGGGATGGCTGCGAACCTCTGAAATCTCTTCTTATGGCCTCTTCCGGATAGAAAAGGGTGACTCAGATCCTCGGGGACACCGCGATGTTTCTTTTGGTGTGTGTTTCGACGTTGGGCGGCGCTCAAGGGCTCCTCGGGTGCCAGATGGTGGGTACGGACCAGGGAGAACCCGAGACGTGGACGGTGAACAGCTGTAGGAAGAAGAGAAGGGGCTTTAAAAAAAAAAAAAAACACTGAGTCCCAGGCAGGGACTGAGTCCCAGGCAGAGTCCCAGACTGTGTGCCTGTGGGCAGCAGAAATGTGGGGACTTTGTCCTCCCGGCCTTCCTGGGAGGCAGAACTTGGTCCTGGAATGGAGAGACGTTCTGCGTCGCTGCGGGTGCCCCGGGGACCCAGTCGGGACCTCCCAGGAAAACAGGACCCTTTAGGATGGACGCACACATGAGTCTCCAGGGCTGCAAAAGAGCCCGTCCGTCAAATGGGGTTCACGAGTGCCCCGTGTCGTGGGCCCGGGCGAGGGAACACACCAGGAGGCTGAGAAGGTCAGCCTGAGGCCAGCCTTCAGAGGCCGTGTTGGCCAGAAATGATGACTTGCAGCCAGAGGAACCAGGGTCTGGTCTGTTCTGCAAAAAAGACCAGAGACATCCCCAGGCCATAATGGGGCAGCTGCAGGTGGCCAGGAGCAGATGCATATAAACCCCTGCTCCCTATTAGCATTGTGCAGTGAACACCCTGAACACCTGTCCAGGCCATGATCCGCGTACCTATCTCTCTCTCTATCTATCGTCCATCCATCTGTCCTGACTTCAGCTCCTCCCACACCCCCACCTCACAACGCCAGCACCTTGGGGTGTAGAAATCCATATATAAATTTTGCAGAGATATCAATGCTTTGTCTGTAACACAATCTATAAACTTGATTGATTGATCGATTGACGTTGGTACTGGGCGTCCAACCCAGAGGCGCTTAACCACCGAGCCACATCCCCAGCCCTTTTTTAAATTTTTATTTTTTTATTTTGAGAAAGGGTCTCACTGAGTTGCTCAAGGCCTCGCTAAGTTGCTGAGGCTGGTCTTAAACTCACGATCCTCCTGCCTCAGCCTCCCGAGTCACTGACATGACCTGCGTGCACCACCCCGCCAGGCAATATTTAAAAAAAAATTTCAAAAGGGAAAATTATTAAATATTAGCTTTTTTTTGCATTTATTAAAATTAACCTCCTTTCCAGAGTGTCAGAAACTATTCTGTGCTGTGTGTCAGAACACGTTAGAGTTTCTGCAGGACCGAGCGTTGCATGTATGCGTGATTTTTTTTTGGAGTAAATTAAGATGCATAAGAAAAAAAAAAAACCTCTTGCAAAGAAACTGCTCTTTGAATGACACCTGAGGACATGTGACCAGGAAATGGGTATCAGCTGGGCTGCAGTTTGCCGCGTTAAATCAGTGCTTAAAAATTAAAAATCAAAGCAGAACAAAAGAATTATCAGGGACACCATGCAGGTACCAGGGGTTGAACTCAGGGGCCCTCGACCCCTGAGCCACATCCCCAGCCCTATTTTGTGTTTTATGTAGAGACAGAGTCTCACTGCGTTGCTTAGTGCCTCGCCATTGCTGAGGCTGGCTTTGAACTCGCGATCCTCCTGCCTCAGCCTCCCCTGTGAGAGAGAAAAGACATGATCCTGGACCCTCTGAGTTTGGCTACTTCACTTAACATCCTGATCTCTAGTTCCATCCATTTACCTGCAAATGCCATCATTTCATCCTTCTTCAAGGCTGAGTAATATTCCACTGTGTATATATACCACATTTTCTTTATCCATTCGTCTGTTGAAGGGCACCTAGGTTGGTTCCTAGCTTGGCTACTGTGAGTGGAGCTTCTATAAACATGCTATGCATGAATCACCCTCTCCAGCATCGATTATCACCTGTACTCTTGATGTCTGCCCCTCTGACTGGCGTGAGATACCACCTCCCTGAAGGTTTGATTGGCATTTTTCTAATTGCTCATGATTCTAAAGAATATTTCCAACATCTTTGGCAGGCTTGGTCTTGGGGTGCCCCGATGTTTGCTTTGCGTGGAAGCTGAACTGAGCATGTGCAGACACAGCGGAGGCCAGCCTTGCCTCCTCGGCCTGCGTTTCCCGGTTGGCGTCCCGGTGAGCTCTTCCACTTTCAGCCGTTGTGGTCCTGCACACTTCGAGCACAAGGTCCAAGAGCCTCCTGTCCAGGCACCTCTTTTTTTCCTATCAAATGCATGCTCATAGCGAAGCCCTCGGGGCCTCCTGTCCTGGCCTCCAGCTCCCGAGCATGGACTTCCTACAAAAGTGAGCCAAATGTTGTTTCTCTTTCCACATTTGGAGTGTAGAGGCCCGAGGTTTATCTTTAATACCCGACATGCACAAATCCGGTTTCCATGAAAATATTGACAAATTCCTTGCCTGACTCTTTGGGGCTCAAATCAGTGATTTTGAGGCTGTGGGATGAGGCCAATGTGTCCTAGAGGTAAGTTCAAAGTCGAGGATGTTCATGGTCCAGGAGGACCTTGATGGACCGGCCAAGCCTCCCACTTACCAAATTAGGGAAAGAGCAGAACCCCGCACAGAAGCGCAGCAGGTTTCACTGAAGTAGAAAGGAAAGGAAGAGGCTCAGCCTTGTTCTTGTCAGTGTTAATAAAGTCAATTTCAGGTTGCGATTCAGTTTTAGGAAAATCCTTTTATCCAAAAGGAAATTTCGCTTGTGACACACTTTGTTCTATTTTAAATAAAATCCTCAACCCGCCATCAAGGTAAAGATGAATGGCCCAGGCTGGTGGCATCTGCCTATCTTTCCAACAGCTTGGGAGGCTGAAGCAGGAGGATCGTGAGTCGGAGGCCAGCCTCAGGAACTTAGCGAGGCCCTGAGCAACTTAGCAAGACCTTGTCTCAAAATAAAAATAAAAATGGGTGGGGATGCGGCTCAGTGCTTAAGTGTCCCTGGGTTCGAGTCCCAGCGCCGGTTCTGGTCTCCAGTGTCTGAGGTACTGTACCAAATGGATCCCAAAAGACGCAGATTTGAAGAGCCGCATGGAGAAATGGACTGGCTATGGGAAGCTTCCCCCAGGGAACACCAGGTCCAGGTGGGACGGTGACGTCGCAGACGGCCCTGAACACCCTCCTGCGGTGGGAAGAGCAGCGCATTAGCAAAATCTCACGTGTCTCACATTTTATGCAAATCACACAACGGAAAAAACCCACAGACCCATCTCCCTCTTCCTGTGTGAACACATCCATCGCATGTCAGCGTCAGATGACCTACGATTCCCCCGCTGCTAGTGACAGACTCAAGGAGAAAAGAAGAGCTGAGGGTGTCTTGAGAGTGGCGGAGTGCATGTCCAGCTTGCTCAAGGCCCTGGGCTCCATCCTCAGCAGAGCAATTGAGCAACCAAGCAACCAATCAATCATAGAAAGAGATAAGTAAATAAATAAAGTAGCAATAACAATGATCCCCAGACGCCCTTGTGCACTGCTGGGAGGTGTGCAAATTGTTGCTCCTACCGTGAAAAAACTGTGTGGCATTAGTTGGTTCAGATGAGTCTATGAGAATGTCTTGGCCGTTCTTCTCTGTTTACTTACCTGGAGATAAAAGGGTTTGGGCCTGTATCGTGGGAACCGTGGATTAAAACGCTCATGTCAAAATGTTTACCAGAGAGAAGAAAAATGTTTAATTAAACTTTGGGATAAGCACATAATGGAGTACTATACAGCAGAGAAAAATGAATGAAATAGCATTCATGGCTTCAACAACATAGCCAGGCATGGCACTATCAGCCTCTAATCCCAGTGACTGGAGAGGCTGAGGCAGGAGGTTCAGATATGTGTTTGAGTGCAGCCTCAGCAACTTATAGAAACTGTGTCAAACTCCAAAATGAAATGGGCTGGGGATGTTGTGCGGTGGTGGAACAGCCCCGGGTTCGATCCCCAGTACTGCAGAAACAATAGCCACAGCAACACTCCAGCAGGAGCAAAATTTGTAGAGAAGAAGTGCTCACCTCGTGGGCACCAAGCAAAACGAAAGAGAAGAGGAGACTGGGGTCTCATTAGACCCTCCAAGGGCACACCCACAGTGATCTAGAGCCCTCTCATCTGGTCAGTGTGGGATGGACAGGAACTGCCCTTTCTTTGCTGGGGATGGACAAATGGTCCATGTGCTTTGGAAGAGGTTTTGGCAGCTTCTCAGGGAACCCGACCTACTTTACCACAGGATTCCGCAGTCGCGCTCGGGGACACGTCCCCAAGGGAGCCGAGCACCCGCGTGTGCGGAAAAGCCTGCAGGTAGATATTTATGGAGGCTTTATCCAAATTCGCTAAGACGGAGGAGCCAGCGAGATGTGCCTCTGCCAGTCAATCGATGAATCGAGGGTGGAACATCCTGCTTATGGAGTCGGGCTCAATGCTGCGTGGAAAGACGTGGGGACCGGCCACATCAATGTCCATAGCAGCTCAATTCACAGTAGCTAAACTGTGGGGCCAACCCGGGTGCCCTTCAACAGAGGAATGGATAAAGAAACTGTGGTATATATACACAGTGGAATATTACTCAGCCTTGAAGAAGGATGAAATGATGGCATTTGCCAGTCAATGGATGTAAGTGGAGACTATCGTGCTAAGTGAAATAAGCGGATCCCCCCCGAAACACAAAGGCCAGATGTTGTCCCTGATGTGCAGATGCTCTTCATAATATGGGAGGAAGAAGAGCAGGTCAGTGGATGAGAGAAAGGGGAATGGAGGGAAATTTGTCCTCCACGTAGGGACAACATGTCCGGATGCCGTCCACTGTCATGTGTGACCAATGAGAAGAAATAACAAAATGAGTGGTTGACTGGAGTCAAGGGACTGAGGGATGAAAGCTGATCACAGGGGAATTCTAGGCCAGTGACACTCTTCTGGGCGAAGCTATCCTGGTGGGGAAATGTCACCATCCAACTGTCCAAAGCCACAGGATGTCCAGCCCCAGCAGCGAAACCCAGAGGTGACTCTGGACTGAGTTCAAAAGATGGAGGAGGAGAGGGAAAAGCGGGGTCCTGGGGAAGGGGGTCGAGCAGACGTTCCTAGGTGCCTGTGCTCATGTGGCCTGAGGTGTCCTGCTGGGGGGCACGGTCATGGCGCCCCATTAAAACAAAAAGGTGACGGATGAACCTTATGTTAAAACTCACCAACTTCATGTGCAGTGTAGACATGAGGGGTCCGAGTTCTGTACAGAGTTAACAAAGAGTTAAAGCCAATTCAGGATCCGTTATTTTTAGGACATTTGGAGGCTGGTATGGTGATGCACAGGAAATCCTAGTCACTGGGGAGGCTGAGGCAGGAGGATGGCGAGTTGGAGGCCAGCCTCGGCAACATAGTAAGGCCCTGAGCAACTTAGGAAGACCTGGTTTCAAATAAAAACTATAAAAGAAGCTGGGGATGTGGCTCAGTGGTTAAGCGCCTCTGGTGCCAAAAAAGGGGAAAAAAAAATCAGACATAAGGGATCTTATCTGGACTCCCTGCCTCCCTGCCTCCCTTATCTGAAACCCATTTGCAGTATTTTAGATTTTTTGAAAGTTCCTGTTCAGTCCTCCCAGGCCCAAGGCATTTCTCGTCTTCTTCTCGGTTCCCTGAAGGCAGGTCAGTGCCCACCTCCTGCTGAGCAGCCGTGCCTCCTCCAGAGCCTTGAGGTGAGAAGCTTCCAGCTTTGTCCCCGTCACCCGTCTCCCCAGGAGTCATTCGCTCCTGACCACGAAGCTCCCCTACCCTCCTGTCCATTCCTCTTTAAAGGGAGCCTCCCTCCCCGGATCACAGCTGCCAGAAGAATTTCCCTGAGAGGGGACAGGCACTGTCCTTCCTGTGCTCATGACAGCTTTCCAGTCCTGTAGTGGAGGCTGGGTGTGCCTCCCCGCTGTAGTGTGCCTCCCTGCTGTAGTGGAGGCCGTGGTGTGTCTCCTCACTATAATGGAGGCTGTGGTATGCCTCCCCACTGTAGTGGAGGCCATGATGTGTCTCCCACTGTACTGGATGCTGTGGTGTGTCTCCCACTGTAATGGAGGCTGTGATGTGCCGCCCCACTGTATTGGAGGCCATGGTGTGTCTCCCACTGTACTGGATACTGTGGTGTGTCTCCCCACTATAATGGAGGCTGTGGTGTGTTTCCCCACTGTAGTGCAGGCCATGGTGTGTCTCCCACTGTAGTGGAGGCTGTGGTGTGCCTCCCCATTGTAATGGAGGCGGTGGTGTGTTTCCCCACTGTAGCGGAGGCCGTAGTGTGCCTCCCACTGTAGGAGGACACTGTAGTGTGTCTCCCAGGACCTGGGCCACCAAGAACAAGGAAGGCTCCTCCCACATCTGAAGAGCCCATACTGACCATTGAGCCGTTTGCAGAAAAGGTTCATGTCCCTGCAGTGTAGACAAATATTTGTCCTCACAAACTCGCCACCTCTACCATGGGAAGAGGCTGGTAAATACGCAATGAGAACTGGCGTGATCAACGCTCACCAGGGGATAAGGGCCAGGCAGCGCCGTCCTTTGTGCTTACGGGGAGCAGGTGGAATTAAATCGCATGAAGGACGGACCACTTACCAATGGTAGTCGTCTCATGGGTGCCTCTGGTGTGCACAGGTCGGTCGGGCATTGAGAACATTTCCATACACAGAATTAATCTCATTTTCCGTTCCTTTGAACGGCCCCTGTTGAAGAACAATGACTTCGTTTCTTCCTTATACATATTTATACCTGCACCTGTGCCCCAGGTGATTTGTGACCTCCTACCAGAAGGCGATTTTTAAAACATCTCAATCCAATAATGTGTGGAAACCTCCTCGGGGTTTGGGTTCTGTGATTCCCGTCAGATTGGAACGAGTCATCCAAGTATCACGCGTGTACGTGCGTATGCAGGGAAAATGTTAATTAGTTAGGCACCGTAAGAGATGAACAGCACCTAACACTGGCAACCATATGCCGCCGTACGTCTGTCCCTGCCTCTCAAGATTTTATTGGACCGCAGACTTGAGCAAACTCAGTGTGCGATTCTTTTCCATTCTTTACTAAATGAAGAACTTTCACATTTTTCACTTAAAGGAAGCATTTTCTAGCTTCTCTTGGGTATCTCCAAACTGTCATCCCCCCTAATCGTACACTAGGGGGTCATTATTAAGAAAAGCCAGTATTACTTGAACGCAAGCGTTGCAATATAATGTGTATCTGAGAACTCAGATGGCAACTAAGTAACTAACAGGCGGGTAGCATATACAGAGCGGATACGCCAGACAAATGCAGGATCCCATCCCCAGGCAAGATGGAGCATAATTTCACAATGCTAATCAGAACACTGCACACACACCTTCCCACAAATCCATCATCCATTCATCCAGCACCTATCCACCTATCCTTCTATATATTCATCCATCCATCCATCCATCCATCCATCCATCTTCTTACCAATTTGTCACCCATCATCCACATCATCTATTCTCTTCACTCATCCATGTATCCATCCATCCATTCCTTAACCATTCACCCACTCACTCAGCGTCGATGCACCCATCCATCTCTGTATCCATCCATCCATCCATCCATCCATCATCCACCCATCCATCTATCCATCCATCCATCTCTGTATCCATCCATCATCCATCCATCCATCCATCTATCCATCTCTGTACCCATCCATCCATCCATCCATCCATCTATCCATCATCCACCCATCCATCTATCCATCCATCCATCTCTGTATCCATCCATGCATCCATCCATCCATCTATCCATCCATCCATCTCTGTATCCATCCATCATCCATCCACCCACCCATCCATCCATCCATCCATCCATCCATCTATCCACCCATCCATCCATCCATCCACCCATCCACTCACCCATCCATCCATCCACCCATCCATCCATCCATCCATCCACCCATCCATCCATCCATCCACCTATCCATCCATCCATCCATCCATCCATCCATCCATCCATCCACCCATCCATCCATCCATCCATGCATCCACCCACCCATCCACCCATCCATCCACCCATCCATCCA
>CM053417.1:120096963-120116432 GCA_028644305.1 Xerus rutilus | reverse complement strand
CCATCCATCCATCCATCCATCCATCATTTCTCCACTCACTCACTAGCAGCATTTGGCAGAGTCAACGGCAGGTGGACGGGTGGACAGCTTCAGAGTGGACAGAAGGGAAGGCTTCCCGCGTGCCCTTCCTGGACACTGTTGGCCCAGGGAAGACATAGGTATCTAAGCAGTGTAGGAACTTACGCTGGGCGCGGTTTGGGTGCATAGTGGGCTTTGCTTTACTTGGACATAAGTTTGAAGTGCGGTCAAGGTTGGGGGAGTTGTCGGCAATCCACTCCTGGGCATCGGGGGCCACCTGGACTAGCGGGAGTTGCAGGCTCCCTGATCTGTTAGTCAGGGTTATGATTTCAATAGCTGCACGTCTGACCCGTAGGTATACGTAGTCTGGCCACCTGGCCTGGTGTGTAGATAATGGATTGAATTCCTCCACCGGTGCTTGCTGCAGATCTTGGGTCAGATTTTTTAAACACACACACACACACGCACATTATCTGTTTTTTAAGACATTCTCCATCTTGTCAACAGCATCTCAACCCCCTGTAGCAGACTGAGTTCTGCAATAGCAAAACCAGCCCTGGGAAGGCTTCTGAGCTGGTAAACCCCAGGACCAGCCATATCACCCTAAAATTGCATGAAGCACCTGAACTCACATCTGCTGTTATTCCCTCTTGCCAGCTCACTGGACAATTTCTGCAAAATGTGGGCCCAATCCACATACACAGGGTGTGGCCAACGTTTTCTATAAAGGGTTACATACTGGATATGTTTGGCTCTGCAGCTACAGGATCAGTGCCACGAGTAACTAACCACATCCTTGCAGTAAAACAGTCATCAATAGTACTTAGGGGAATGAGCACACCTGTGTTTGAATAAAACTTTATTTATAAAAGCAGCCAACTGGCTCTTGGGCCATTAGTATAGAGTGTCAAATGAATTCAGAGCCACTTTTGACTTCTGAGTCCACAGTGCAGCATAGACTGTGGGAAAGGAAACAACTACTGAAATGGCTCCATGTAGGTCAAGGAGTCGATTTACACGTCATTTTCATGCTGCCAAAACTAGAGCCTCATTCTTGTCTCTTATAATCTAGTTGCTCCTGGGGAGGCTGTGGGTGCTCTGCTCATTTAGCAAAAGGTCAGCACAGAGGAAAGAGTGGACAGGTCTACAGAAGGAAGATGTCTCTTCCTTCAGTTAAAAACAACCATTGAATTAAAAAGAATTCACCAGGTGCGGTGGTGCATGCTTGTCATCCCAGTGGCTTGGGAGGCTGAGGCAGGAGGATCACAACTTAGAGGCCAGTCTCAGCAACTTAGGAAGGCCCTGAACAATTCAGTAAGATCCTGTTTCAAAATAAAAAAATAACAAGGTCTACAGATGTGGCTCAGGGCTGGAGATGTAGCTCAGTACTAGAGCAGCTGCCTAGCATGCACAAAGACCCGTGTTTACTCCCCAGAATGGCAAAAACAAAATCAGAACCATTAAATAAATATCAAACATACTTTGATTGTTGAGTTCTAAGCACTGTTTATTTGGAAGGTGAATCTGTCAGATATAGGATTTGCAAATAAACTGTCTAATCTTGTGGTGAGTTGTCTTTTTCCTTTCTTGGTGGTAACACTGAAGTTATGAAGTTTAAAATATTGATAAATAGATGTGATTTTTTCATTCTTTTTCTTCCTTTTTTTCATGATATGGTAAATAAAATTTAGGGCTATGCAAATGCTGCACAAATACTCTCCCACTGAGCCCCATCCTTAGCCACTTTTATTTTTTTTCATTTTCAGAGAGGATCTCACTAAGTTGTTGAGGGTCTTGAGAAGTTGCTGAGGCTGGCCTCCAACTTGCAATCCTCTTGTTTCAGCCTCCCTAGTAGCTGGGATGACATACTTGCCTACACAACTTAACTTTTGACTTAGAATTTTTAACTCTGAGAAAAAACAGGAGATTGAAGACAACTTCACACCAAATAATAATTTTTTTTGACTAAATGTGCTTGAGTGTTCCAAATGGACAGTCTTAGTGTCAGAGAAATGTCTCAGAAGACAAGCCAGGAAAGTTTTTATATTTTTTTGCTTTTTAAAATATGGATTTGGATAAATTATTAATCTCCTAAGTATGCTCGCCCAGTGTGCTGTCAGTTATTATAAATCTTAGAGTCTTGGTTTGGTGTAGGACACCATCCTGGTGAGTCACAGAGGTGATTTCACAGGCAAAAAGGACCACATAGTTGTAGAAGTGACCATAAACATCCAATGAAGATATCCAGTCACTTAAAACCTCTCTAGTGTCATTTTAGCAATTAGATGCTTTCACCCAACCCAAAATGACTATTTTAGAATGTGAGCTGTTATTAATGAAAGTAAAATGATTTCTATAAAATTCTCCAAAGACTCTGGGGTCCATGCTTGCTTTGTGTTTGAAAAATGGGAATTTGGCATGAAAAATATATATATACGTCTCTATAACATGAAACCAGGAAGAACTGGTTTGAGGCACTCAATAATTCCAGATGAACGTTCTTTGTTATTACCTGTTTGGAAAGAATTTTATCATCTTTAGGGAAAGATTAATATTAAAATCACACGTTTACAAAAACACAGGTAACCTTAGACAAAAGTAACCTTAAAATTACACATTTTCTAAACATACACAAAACCTTAGGGAAAAAGTAATATTAGTATTACACATTTTGTAAAAATACAGGGAATATTTTGAAACAATTATATGAAGATTACAAGTCTCCTAAAAATAAAGACCTTAGAAAAAATCAATATTAAGATTACACATTTTTCTACAAATATAGGAAGCCTTAGATAAAAGTAATATTAAGATCATACATTTTCTGTTCATGTATGAACACACAGCCAGTGAAACTTCACATCCTGTTCAACCACAAAAATGCAAAGTTATACCCTATGTGTGTATACGTCAAAATACCCTCGACTGTCATGTGCATCTAAAAAGAGCAAACAAAACTTTTTTAAAAAGATTATACATTTTCTTAAAATACAGCAAAATTTACAAACCAGTAATATTAAGATTACACATTTTCTACAAATACGGGAAAGCTTAGAAAACAGTAATATTAAAATTACAATATTTTTTTAAAATACAGGCAATCTTAGAAAACTGGGACATTAAAATCACACATATTTGACAAATGGTTTACTCTACAAATTCTTTTCCATTATTTTCATGCAATATGTATTCATTAGGAACCACGCTTCACATTTTGCATTTTCTAAACCAGGAAAGTTTAGAAAACAGTAATATGAAAATTGCACATTTTTTGAAACTACAGGAAATCTTAGAAAAAAGGAATATTAAAATTACACATTTTCCACAAATATAAGAAAGCTTAGAAAACAGTAATATTAAAATAACACATTTTTTCAAAATATGAGAAATCTTAGAGAAAAAAAACGAATATTATGATTGCAGGTTTTCTAAACACGCAGGGAGCACCGCTCAGCCTGCTCTTGTGAAAACGAAGCGTGCAGTCTGTGAAGTCCATTGGGCCTTCCCGTTGGTGGAGGCTTTAGTACAAAGCCGGTTGGGTGATTTTCAGAAGCACCGGGACTGGCAGAGTGCTGAAGGACAGCTGGCCAAGAGTGTCTCCTTTTTTCTGAAGGTCGGTTTATGTTGCCCTTGGCCTTCAATTTCCAGGTGCTGGGTGCGTTCATCTCTGCCTGATGGTTCCAGCACCGCGACTGCTCCGCACAAGCAGAAACCCTGAAGCTGCTGGATGTGCGCTCCAAGTTGCAAGCCATTCTCAGCGTGATGGACAGCCTGGCTCGCCCAGAGCTGAAACCTGCTGTCTCCAAAATGAAGTCCCATCTGCCACCATTTTTTTTTATCTTAAGAAAAAAATGTAATCAGTCCTTGCATCTTTTCTGTCTGGCCCTTAATTAAGGTAGCTCCTAACAAAAAAATGCATGGACTCCACCGATCTGTGAACACGCTGGTTTACCAGCACAGCTTGCAGGAGGGCTGGATCTTCCCCCTCACGGTCCTGTGGCTGAGCGGGAGCTGCAGCGAGCTTCTGGTGAACAGCATCCGAGAGGGTATCAAACCCAATAGCCCGGGAAGACGCCCAACGTGCAAAATGCGTGGTTCCTAATGAATACATATTGCATGAAAACCATCGTAAAGTCAAAGGCATCAAAGGTCGAGTCCCGGGGAGTCAGAGGCCTTCTGCGCTAACCCCAGCCCGTGCTCCATGTCGGGTTCGCGCTGCGGGGCGCGGTTCTGTGCTTTGAGAAATCGTCACCTGCTCAGAAATCCCGTCTACTCCGAGGATTTCTTGGCTACCTTCGCCCTTTTTCTTTCCCTCTGTTTTGCCTTGGGGTTGTTTCAAATCTTGAGTCTCTACAGCAGAGCCCTGAGGTTGGATAGCCTGGTCCGTCCACCGCATAACTACCCTCAACCAGCGGGGGGCACTTGGAATACGCAGCGCAGGCCACACCCGGCTCCGTGCGTTTCAGCGCACGTGCAGAGATGCGACATCTGACTTCTCAGGCAGACAGACCTTGGGCGATTTGCCACGGTTCACGGTTATTTTTCTTGGCCAACGTGGCAGATGGAAATCTTGTCTCCCCGACGCCTCACTGTTTGGGGGTCTGTTATTGGGGCTGCCACTCACACGCGGCGTATTGAATCTACAAATGGTTCCAGAAGACAGCCTGGGTCAATATGGTGACTCAAAATATTGATGGAATCCATCTTTTGAACCGCGCTTCTGCGCAGGATGAGGATTCAGAATGTGATAGCGTTTGTCATGCAAGCGAAATTCATGAGATATAAAACTAAACATTTTACAGGGTGTCCTTGAGTGACAAGATAGTGCATTCAGAATGTTGGGCACCCCCAACTAGTGCCAAAATATGTTGATCACCCCCAAAAGAAACAATTTTGGAGTAGTCATCAATCCTACCTCATGACGCTCGCCCCCAGATACTGACTAGGACTGGTGGACTTTCTATATCTATCAGTTTGTATTCCTGTATAAAGAAGTTTATCATCATCTATTTTATGTTGGGGACTGAACTCAGGGTTGCTTAACCACTGAGCCACATCCCCAGCCCATCCCTCCTTTATTAAATACTTTCAGTTGCAGGTGGACATACTATTTTTATTTTATTTATTTATATGTGGTGCTGAGGATCAAACCCAGTGCCTCACATGTGCTAGGCAAGTGCTCGACCACTGAGCTACAGCCCCAGACCCCTCCCCAGCCCTTTTAATATATTTTTTAAAGACAGGCTTTTGCTGAGTTGCTCAGGGCTTTGCTAAGTTCCTGAGGCTGTCCTCCAACTTGTGATCCTCCTTCCTCAGCCTCCCACGTCACTGGGACTATAAGCATGGCCAACTATGCCCAGCTTCAATGTATTTTTACAACCACTAACTTCCTCTATATTAGCACATTATCTAATTTCCCTACCTGGTCCTGAGTGTAGAGATGAGAAATTTCAGTGTGATCCACTTGGTATTGGCCCGGGTCGAATCTCTTATTTGAAATGCTTTCATGTGGAAGTGCTTTGGATTTCAAGTATCTTCAGACACTGGAATATTTTCATATGCATAATGACATATCCTGGACAGAGGCTCCGCAGAAGTCAGCTTTCTCTTACTGTAACAAAATAACACAGATAATTAACTTTAAAAAAAGGTTTATTTCATTTTTTTTATGTTGGATAATTTTTATTTCTTAAGATAACCACTTACATTTTATTCTATATTAAAACTTATTTTTCTTGGATAGTTGAATGTTTAGTTTTTAGTTTAAGGTGTCTTTATGAATTCAGAAAAAAATATTTATAGATTCTCAGTTCATATTCACGAAAATCAGATTTAAAAGTTGAAATGCGTATTTAACTTATGGTTTGGAATAGCTTTTCCATAATGGGGTTATCCCATTTCTACGGGTGGGGGTGCCCGACAGGAACAGCAGGAACTGTGTGGCAAAACGAAGACAAAGAGGAAGAGACAGGGGTCCCCAAATCCCTTTCAGGGTTATGCCCGCAATGACCTAACTTCCTTCCATTAGGAAAAAGTCCTGCTGAAAAAGTCCTTATAGGTCTCTACAGCAACCAGTGGGGAGCCGAGACTTGAGCACACACGTGGTTGGACTCTCTTTAAGTCAAAGTACAGAGGGTCCAGTGCTAAACACGACATTTACTGATGATCCACATACAATCATTTAAACAATTTTGTGCAAAGATTTTTCATCGTGTGCAATTTCTGTTTTGTGACATCTCGTTGGCACTCAGGACATTTTAGATCTCAGAGTGTTTTGGAGTCCAGAGTTTTGGATGAGGGAGGCTTGACTCCTATAAGAGACCTCACAGGACCAAGTTTTGAGGATAATGGAATCTGAAGAATACCCCTTCCAATGCACATAGAAAATTTGTAGAAGATTCAGTGGTGACATTTGGAACCATAGAAAAGAACGTTTGGGTCACCGGCTTCATTTCCTTATTCTCTTTGTTTCAAGCAGGTGCATGGGATTATTTTAGAATGGGAGCCACTGAAATATTGCTTGAGGTACTTGCAGATGCCCCGTCCAGCTCACCTTCCACGTGCAAAATGCCAACCATCTCTTATTATGCATTATATGATTCAGTCCCCAAAGTCTGGGCTTCAGGAACAGCTGGATCAGGGCACAACACCTGGCCTGAGATAAGCATCCTTTTATTGGACAGTGACTCCTGACAGGTGCAGCCCTGGTGGACATGATTGGTTCTCCATGAACAGTTTGTACCATATCTTAATGTTTGATGCGTGAACTGTATGGACAGGGAGCTGTGGCCCACCCTGCCTGGCTCCAGGTAGCCCCTTTACCACTTTTCAGTGGACACAAATGCCATATTAGTTACTCACTGCCCTCGAGTGTGGACCTACACGGTTTAACTCCTTGAATGGCATCAAAATATGCTAATACCTTGGCTCCAGAGTTTTGTGAGCGTCCTCTTTCTGCCTCACAGGTGACGGTAGACATTTCTGATTTCCAACCGTCTTCTTCCACCGTGAAGGCTCTCCGAGTTTCTGGATTTTTATCTCAATCGTAATTTTTTTTTTTTTTTTTTTTTTGGTAAAAAGGAGGATCCGACCTGCATGCCTCGGTGACCCATCTCAGGTTATTTTTATTTTTTTGCAAACAAACAAAACTCAGAGCGCACCCGTGTTTGGATTGTTACCCAGACCTTTTAGGGGATCTGGAGATTTGATTCCATGCAGCAAAGAGAGCTGAAGGGATTTCAGGAATGGAAACCGCTTTGCATTAATGAGCGAGGACCTGACCAGGTGGAGGCCGCGCCCACTTGCAGGAAAACCAGCCCGGGGTCCAGGACGCCACAGCCACCCAGCCGCCTCCCAAAGGAGGCCGTGAACCCTCCGAGGGCGAGGCCCTGGCTTTGGGTGACCCCACTCTCAACACCTTGTGCGGCGGTCTGGGCTTTCCGCACGGGGAAACTCTGGGGACAGCCTTATGCAACCCTCAGACCTCATCAGGGACTCGCCCGCACGGAGGAGTGCGCACGCACGCGGGGAGCGGGTGCGGGCCTGTGCATTTGGTGAGCCGTGTGCGCTCTGGTCAGTGGGCAGCCTGGGTGCCCGTGGGTGCTATGCTTGGGTCTGTGCGCCAGGTGCTGTGTGCGCACGCGTGTTCCGTGCTGATGTGCGCACACAGGTGTTCAGCGCGCACACACGTGTCTGCGGTGCGTGGCGCGCAGCCCATGCGTGCACCTGTGGCGTGTCCCCAGCGGGTGCCGACGGCGTGTACCTGCAGGGAGTGGCTTGCACACACGTGTGCATGGCCTGCGTGTGCCTCTGAGGGCAGGTGCCGCTGGGCGCGCAGGGAAGGCGTGCACCCCAGTCCCCTGCCAGACTGGGCGCAGCCTCCTGGACCGCGAGCCTGTGGGCTTCCCGAGTGACATCTGGGCTCGGCGGCTCCCGAGCCTTCCAGGAGAGGCGGCAGAGGCGCCGGCGCTGCCCAGGCTCTCTGGGCTCTTCCTGTCCACATTCCAGGGCTCCTGGGAGGAGCTGGCACCGGGGTGACCTCTGGAGCCGCCTGACGTGAGCACCGCGGGCCCGGGCGGATGGCGCTGCGGCTCCCAGTGCCCCCGGCCGCAACGTCCAGCAGCGTCCCTGCAGCGTCCGCGCCTGTCCGTCTGCGCTGCCCTGTGACTTGACTCCTCGCTCCTCCCACCCGGCGCCTCCGCGCCATCTGTGCCGCCAAGGACCTCAGAATGCCCAGGGCAGGGGTCAAGGCCACCCACTCTCTGCCACGAAGCCCGAGCTGCAAGGGCCGAGCGTCGGGGCTGCGCTGGGACCTGACCCAGCCCCGCCCGGCCTTCCTGCAGCCAGGGGGCAGGGTGCTCCCAGGTCCCCGCCCGGGGAACCTGCAGGCGTCCTGTCCTCTGCACAATCAGCCTCCCCCCACCCCTGGGGGGCCAGAGCCGCAGGGACAACCAGGCATCGGCCTAGAGAAATGCAGAAAGCGGGTTAGAAGGGGCCCCCACAGCCCTGCCCGTTCACGGTGCTGGGGAGGGAGGCCAGGCCTCCCTAGGCCTTGGTTGCCTCCTCTGTGAAGGCCAGGAGATTGCGTGCGCCTCCCAGGGACAGCGAGCTCAGGGAGGGACCCGGCTGAGCGCCCACGTAGGCGCTCAAGTGCTGCAATCCATTGAGGCCGACTGTGTGCACAGGAGAGACACCCAAGAACAGCATCCGTTCACAGTGGCTCTCGGTGAACCCTCTACAGCCAAGCGGGGACACCTTCCCCAAAGGGACACTTGGAAAATATCTGGATATGCTTAGCACATCGCATGGATCTCTGTTATTTCACATCTAGTTGATGAAGCCCAGAGAGGCTGCTCCACACCCTGCAGTGCACAGCACAGTCCAGCACAGCGAACTCCAGCCCCAGAGGCCCCCAGTGCAGAGGAAACCTGCAGGACAGAGTCTCTATGTGTCATCCGTCCATCCAGCTGTCATCTGTCTATCTATCTATCTATCTATCTATCCGTCTATCATCTGTCATCCACCCTGCTCTCTATCATGTATCTTCTATCCATCTTGCTCTCTATCTATCCATCATCTATCAATATCTATATTCTGTTCATTTATCATCTCTCTATAATCTATCCATTATCTCAATGTAGGTACTAAACCATGACCTGCCTCTTTGGTTTACATCTCTTTATGTATTTATCCAGGGTTTCTGCCATCTATCTCTCATCTAACCATAACCTATTATCTATCTTCTTATGTATCTGTCACCTATCATTGAGCGATCGATACGTGCCGACCTGTGTTTCAATTCATCCGGGTGCATGTATGCGACTGTCGTATGCACGGCACATATGTGCACACGCGTACGTATGTGTATAGTGCGTACCTTTCACCTGCATTCACTGGTGCGTGTGTGTAACGTATCAGTTATAAATATGAGTCATACGTAAAAGACGGTGAGTGTGGATCACACACGTGAACATACATATTACATAGGCCCAGTGTTCTACATGCATGTCGTATTTATTTCTGTAGCTATTGTGTATGGATCTAGCACGTGTATGTATTTAAAAGAACAGGATGCCTAGCTATGGTAGTGCCAGCCCGTCCTCCAGAGAAAGCCTTAATTAAGCTGCTCCAGAAATCTGCACCCGAGCTGACCTCGGGACCATCAGCCCAAGAGTCCCAAGCAGGTAACCTCCCTGTTTCCCGTTGCTCTGTCTTGCTCAGCCTCGGCCTGGGGGAGATGAGCCCTCCAGGTGCCGGACGCCGTTTTACTAGTCGTTCACCAACATTTATGGACGAGTGCGGGAACCATACAGGATCATTTAGAAGTGTGTTTGCAGATGCAAAGTGGGGAGGACAGACAGGCCCCTGAACAAGGCCTCTGGCTGGGGCCCGAGCATTTCAGAGATCAGAGAAGAGGCGACTAATTGGGCTCCATGGTGACAGCTGGCAGGGGAGGAGAGGGGAGAAGCAGCTGTCCCCTCCCAGGCGCTGCCCTCCAAGGGTTAACTTGCCCAGAACAGGGAAAGAAAAGCGGCTTCTGTGTGAACCTCCGAGCTCCTCCGCTTACACGCTGGGTATAAAGTTCTGGAACTGCCTGATCTCAAGGTTCAGGGGGATTAATTAACTACGGCAAAACCTACTGAACCGACTGCAAATAAACCTGGTTCCTGTTTCCCGTCTGGTGTCCTGTGTCCTCTGTCCCCACAACAGTACTTATGGCCATTTGCACACACACATAGCGACATAAGGGGTGCACACTTTGCACACATACACACTCAGACCTGCACTGTATATATCTCAGCGTGAGTGTTTGTGTTTGCTCATGTTAAGCTTCTGGAGTGCTGAGGCTGGCCTCCAGGTGGCAAGCCTCCTGTCTCAGCCTCCTGAGTGGCTGGGATGAGAAGCTGTACCACCGTGGCGCCTGCCCACAGGAGTTATTCTAATGAGTTTACAGATTCAGGTTCTTTACGGACCAGTTGCCAGGCTCTGGGGACCGTGCTGTGTTCCTACCTGGTGTGTGAAGGACACTCATCCGTCAAAGGGAGGGAACCTAAGGACCTTGAGTGGTGTCCTCAAGAGAGTCGCACCCAGTCCCCAAGTGAAGGGCTCAGACCAGAGGGGAGCGAGCATCAGCATCATGGGGTCCCCAGGGTGCTCACCTTGACACCCTCCTCCCCCTCAACCCCATCTGGCTGCCCGCCCACCCTGGGGGACACTTAGGAGGGCTGAGGTCCTGAGGTGCAGCCCAGGAAGGGGACGAGGGTCCTGATCAGAGAGACCCAGAGAGCCCCCTGCCCTTCCACCTGGGAGGACCAGGAGCAGGCGCCACCTGGGAGCCAGGAAGCAGCCCCACCAGCCCCGCGTCTGCCCCGCCTGGACCTGGGCTGCCTGCAGAGCTGGGGGCAGCAGGTCTGGGGTCTCTAAGCCCCCCAGTGTGACAGTCCCCCTGAAAGAACCCCCTGAATGCACTGAGCCGTGTATTCTAGAGCACATTCAGCTCCAAGTCGGGGTGGGGGCCTCCCTTCTGTCCTGACCACGGGCCTCTGGGGAGGCAGGAAGGCTTAGGGCGGCTCACCTGAGCTCAGCTGGGGCGTGCGCTCCCACGGCCTGGGCTGCGAATGGCGCCATTTATTCCGGAGGTTGCTGAGCTGGAGGCTGACATGCAGTGGAGGCTGAATTACTGTTTACAGTCCTAAGCCCGGGACTCTGGGACTCCGTGTGAAAGTCGCTGAACCACCTCTGTTCCCACCAGAAGGTACAAAAGGAAGCTGATCTCGGGGACGACGCGGCGTCTGTGCTAATTCTATAATGAGCGGTTCCGCTTTCCCAGGTTTTGCTGCTCAATCAGAAATATCCGGACGAGGCGGAGGTTTTTTTTTGCCACAGCTGCTGTGACTCAGGGCAGCTCAGGATAAACAGCAAGAAGGGGCTTTTCAAGGGAAAAAGGAAGAAGCTGACTTCTCCGCGGATCTCCCGCATATGAAGTCTGTTTTAGGCAGGAACCGGGGTGCCCGCCTGTCATCCCGTGCACTCGGGAGGCTGAGGCAGGAGGATCGCAGGGCGGAGGCCAGTCGCCCTGTTTAGTGAGGTCCTAAGCCATGGAGTGAGGGAGGGGATGTGGCTCAGGGCTGAAGCAGCCCTGGGTTCAATCCCTGGCACCGAAAAAAAAGAGTTGACTGTTGGTCATTCTCCCTGAGGAGTCAGGACCATGCACCGTTTTTAAGAGTCCAGCCCAGCAATGCTGGACGTCACTCTCAGGCCGTGCGACAAGATTAGTGTGTCCATTTGCACAACCAGCAAAAGAGAAGCCGTGTCCCCCTGCCCCAAATAAATATCTCCCCTATTTCTCCATCCCCCTGGCTTCTGGCAACCTTTTTTCTGGTTTTTGTCTCTGACATGTGGGCTCCTTGGAGGAACCCAGGGGAGGGTCCTTCTGCATGTGGCTTCTTTTTTTGGGGGTACCAGGGATTGAACCCAGGGGTCCTTGACCACTGAGCCACCTCCTCAGCCCTATTTTGTGTTTTATGTAGAGACAGGGTCTCACTGAGTTGCTTAGTGCCTTGCTGTGGCTGAGGCTGGCTTTGAACTGGCGATCCTCCTGCCTCAGCCTCCTCAGCCACTGCTTGTTTTGTTGAACATCACGTCCTTGTAGCAGGTGCAACCATTTCCTTCGAGCGCTGAATGATTCCAGTCGTGCTTATCTTTGGAGATGAAGGCGATGTAAAATGCATGAACAACTTGGGAATTGCTTTAAAACCATCCAAGCAGGCAAAGATCTCAATCAGCACACTACAGTGATGCGGCCACTTCAGTATTTATAGCAGCTCGATTTACCATAATAGCTAAGCTATGGGACCAGCCTAGATGCCCTTCAACCGATGAATGAATAAAGAAACTGTGCTCCATATACACAATGGAATATTACTCAGCCATGAAGAAGAATGAAATGATGGCATTTGCCAGCCAGTGGGTGGAAGTGGAAACTATCGTGGTAAGTGATATAAGTCAGTCACAGAAAGTTAAAGGAAGCTAATCCAAAACAAGTGCTTGGGGGAAAAAAGAGAGAAAAGAAAAAAAAAGGAGAGGGGATTCCATCAAAATAGAGCAAGGATCAATATTGTAGAAAAAGAGAATTGAAGGGGAGGAAAAAGGGACGGGAAAGGGAGGAAGAGGAATGAATCTGAGCGGCATTTCCTATGTGCATATGTGAGTATCTCACAGTGAATCCCAACATCAAGTCCAAAAGTAAAAAAAAAATAAAGGAAATTCTAGGGAAGTGCCTGCACGGAGGGATTTGATACTGGGATAATATTTGCAGAGAAAGGGTGAACCGAAGACGATACTGGGGTCAGAGTGTTTTTTTTCTTCTTCTCTCTCTTAGGTAACATCCTTGCAAAGCCGCTTAGCTCTCGCAGCCGTAGATGTTCCCAGGAGCCCGCGGGGCTCCGGTGAGCCGAGCACCTTTGGGGAGGGTTTTCCTCACTCCGCCTTCGGATCCCGGAACATAAATTCCTGTTGGCGAAGGTGCTGGGAACACAGTTCTGTCGTGTGAGCTCCGAGAACCGGGGCCCCTTTGGTCCGCGGCCTGGGTTTCTGATCTTTGGTTTCAGATTCCTTGCACGCACCTGCTGGTGGCTCAGAGGCAGGGGCGGGATTGTCGCGGCCCCCTGGGTCCCTGGGTGCTTCCTGCTGCGATGCGCACGGCACGCAAACCTGTGCTGAGCTTCTCCGTTGCGCGCGCGCCCGGCGGGCAGAGAAAGTGGGCGGCGCCCAGGCGGGTGCGGGGGGCGCGCCGGCGGCGTAGGTGGAATCCGAGCCTGGGCAGCGGATGGGCAGCGGTGCCGGGAGCCGGCCAGGCCCGGGGTCCCCTGGTCAGCCTTTGTCTATGAAGTCCCGCCCGGAAACGTGTCTGCAGGAGTGTCGCCCCGGACGGAGGGGCCGCCCCTGTCGCCTCCCTGCCTTTTTTTGCGACAGGTGGGTTCCACCTGGCACTGCCCGGGAAACAGATAGCCCGGGAGACGGGCAGGTGCCCGAAGGCGCAGGGAGCCAGGTTAATGGACACCAACCCCTGGCTGATCTTCAGGTGGATTTTCTTGTGACTCAAAGAGCAAGTTTGGGACAAGGTGGTTCCTGGGGGGAGGGGGTTCCCTGGGCACCAAGGGGGCACACTGGGGATGGAACCCAGGGGCGCTTAACCACTGAGCCACATCGCCAGCCCTTTTGATTTTTTATTTAGAGACAAGGTCTCATTAAGTGGCTGAGGCTGGCCTCCAACTTGCAATCCTCCTGCTTCAGCCTCCCAAGCTGCTGGGATGACAGGCGTGCGCCATGGCGCCCGGAAGATGGATGTTTGAACCTGTGCAAACGGCTCGTAAAACAGGCGCAAAGCAGCACAGACCAGAAGCTGCAGGTTAAAGCACAGCGTCTGAGAGCCTCTGCTCCTGGGTCTCCTACAGGGACCAAGACCGCTCAGTTCTTTCCACCTGCGATATCCAGCCTGCTGGGGCAACCAGGCCACTCAGGGGACAGCAGATGTGCCACCCAGAGTAGCTCAGAAGCTTTAAAGGAGGATCATAATCCTCCCTGGGAGCCATTTCATTTTTTTTTTTCCTAAAGGAAAAATGATGTCACGTCCTTTAGACTCTCCGCTCTTCAAGTAGCTGCGACGAAGTGCTCAGAAAACAAAACAAAATAAAATAAATAAAAAGGACCCTAGAACTAAAGGTGCCCTAATAGACTGAAAATTAAAGTATGAGAAGCCAAGCCCAGTGGTACACACCTGCAATCTCATCCATTCGGGAGGCTGAGGCAGGAGGATCGTCAGTTGGAGGCCAGCCTCTACCACTTAGCAAAACTCTGTCTTCAAATAAAAAAAATAAATAAAGAGGGCTGGGAATGTGGCTCAGTGGTAGAGCACCCCTGGGTTCACTTCCTGGTACAAAAACAAACAAAGCCAGGGTGGGTATTAAACATGCCTCCTGGGACTTTGTTCCATGCTGTGGGTGGACCAGTGCTACATTTCTGGGAGTGACTCATGTTTTTTCTTTATAAAATGAGTTTAGTGTCAGAAGATGCACATCACCTAAGACCAACCATGGTGACCATTTTATCAATAAGTTTTATTTTGATTTTAATGCACAGCTTCAGAGGTTCAGTCCACGGCTGGCCAACGCCATGGCTCTGGCCCAAGGTGAGGCAGAACAAAATGGCGGAAGGGCCTGGAGGAGGAGAGCAGCTCAGGACGTGGCACCAGGAAGCAGAGAGAGCTCTGATCACCAGGGACAGGATAGAGTCCCCAAAGGCACAGTCCAGTGACCACCTCCTCCAGGCACACCCCACCTGCCTGCAGTCACCACCCAGTTAGTCCATTCAAGTGGATTAATCCACTTTTAGGTCACACCTCTCACAACCCAATCATTTCTCCTCTGAATCTTCTTGCATTGGCTCACACATGAGCTTTGGGGGGACTCCTCACATCTACACCATGACACTATCCTCAGAGTTTATTCTTCTTAAAAAAAATTCTTTTTGAGCTGGGTGCAGTGGCACATGCCTATAATCCCAGTGCTGAGGAGGCTGAGGCAGGAGGATCAGAGTGCAAAGTCAGCCTCAGTAATGTAGCAAGGCCCTAAGCAACTCAGTTTCAAGAAAGAAGAAAGAAAGAAAGAAAGAAAGAAAGGAAGGAAGGAAGGAAGGAAGGAAGGAAGGAAGGAAGGAAGGAAGGAAGGAAGGAAGGAAGGGAAGGGAAGGAAAGGAAGGAAGGAGCTGGGGACGTGGCTCAGTGGTGAGGCACCTTGGGTTCAATCCCTGGTGCAAAAAGATAACCTTCCTATCAAGCCACCCGTTTCCTGTGCCTCGTGGTCGCAGGAGCCGAGGGGATGGAAACGCACCATCTAAGTTCGCGGAAGCATCGCAGGAGAGAGCACTGCACCTGCGGCAGGTGCAGGGGGACCCAGGGTGGCCGCCCTGTCCCCAGTCACACCCTGAGCATGGGGATCAGGAGGCACCCGGCGTCTTTCAAGGGTGGAGCAGCACGCTGGACCCATGACAGTGGGGGCTTGGGGTGTGGCACAGTGGCAGAGGGCAGGGCCGGGGGGCCTGGGTTGCACCCCAACCCCCAATAATCAATCAATTAATCAATAAATAATATTGAAAAATAGATAAACACTGTTCAGAGTGAGCCCGTTTGCTGAAGAGTCCAGATTCAAAGATCTAAAGTTTTCTTATAACCAGTCCCCTTTTTATTGGGTGCTGAGGATTGAACTCAGGGACACTCGACCACTGAGCCACCTCCCCAGCCCTATTCTGTGTTTTATGTAGAGACAGGGTCTCACTGAGTTGCTTAGCGCCTCGCCATGGCTGAGGCTGGCTTTGAACTCATGATCCTCCGGCCTCAGCCTCCCAAGACCAGGCCCTTTATAGAAGTTTCATCTGCTTTGATATTTTTAACCCCGGGTGCATTTTTTGAAAGACCCCATGAGTGCCGAGCTATTTTGCAAACAACACGGGGACATCCTGGGACGCGTGCATGGCGACCTCGGGGATGCGGACGCTGAGGCCCCTGATGGTGCTGGGGATTTGCATGTCGGGAGCGCGGCGCCCATGGCTGCTCTGCCTGGCAGGCTCAGCGCTGCTCGGATGGCCCGCAGCGCCATCGCGTGGCCCAAACGGGGAAGAGCAGCATCTGTTTTTTCTTTTTTTTGGTACTGGGGATTGAACTCAGGGGCTCTCGACCACTGAGCCACATCCCCAGCCCTATTCTGTGTTTTATGTAGAGACAGGGTCTCCCTGAGTTGTTTAGGGCCTCGCCGTTGCTGAGGCTGGCTTTGAACTCGCGATCCTCCAGCCTCAGCCTCCCTAAGTGCTGGGATTACAGAATGCGCCACCGCGCCCGGCGCCCTTCCATCTCTTGAGCTAACGCTGCGTGATTCATCTCTTCGAGGACCGCGACACCTTCTAGCTGTCCCCATGAGAGGAAAGAAGCGCCCAGCGCTATTATTTAAACGTCACCGAGCGGACCGTTGCAGGACTGGGAGTGACCGGACCAGGAGGCTGCTCTGTGGGCACCAAGCAGCGCGGAGGCCGTGCGCTTCTGGAGCCCAGGCCTTCAGAAGCAATGGCCAGACGGGTTCCAGCCCCGCTGCTGGGCCTGAGTGACACTCTGTTATTTATTTCTCCTTTTTCTGTTTTTCTTTGCATCACCGACTTGACATTCTTGGTGTGGAGGCTGATTACTGAGGCTGCTGCGGTCCCGGGGCCTCTGATGCTCTCCGCAGAGATCAGAGTGAAGCCTCGGTTCATGGGACCGTGGAGAGCCCGTGCCACCAACGCTGTTGAGTTTAAGAATTGCTCCCCGCGTCCAGCGCTGGTCAGAGACAGTGGACCCACCAGCTCGTCTTGCCATCCAGTTGCTGAGGTGCCCACGGAGGGGAATCTGCCCTTCGGACAGGGAGCAGCCGCTGAGCTGGGAGTGTCGCCCACCTGGGGCTGGACAGTGCCTCCAACAGGGCCCCAGGTCCCGGCCCCTCAGCAGCCCGCACAGTCTACACAGCCTGCAGGACAGGTGCTATTCCACGTTAAAGCTTGGTTTCAGGAAAGCGGGTTTGACTCTTTCAAGGCCAATTTCCAATTCTGTGAAGATTTCAGTGACACTGATGACAGGTGCTTCCGGATCGGTTGCACACGTTAATTTAGAGCTTCTGTTTCCTTCATGTGGATCTTGTGGTTTGGATGCGAGGTGCCCCCTCCTCTCTGCACCCAGAGAACCTGGGTTAATGCAGGAAGATGGGGGGGGGCGGGGGGATGATTGGACTGTGAGAGCGGTGACCTCGTTGGTCCATCCTGGTTTGGATGCTCGGACTAGGTGGTCACTGCAGGCAGGTGAGGTGGTAGGTCATTGCAGGCTGTGCCTTTGTGGACTATATCCTGTCCCTGGCTTCTCTATTTCTCTCTCTCTCCCCACCCCCTTTCGTCTCTTTCTACCCCAATGTCTCTCTCTCTCTGCTTCCTGGTGCCACGTCCTGAGCTGCTCTCCTCCTCCAGGCCCTTCCGCCATTTTGTTCTGCCTCACCTTGGGCCAGAGCCATGGAGTTGGCCAGCCGTGGACTGGACCTCTGAAACCAGGAGCCCCAAATAAATTTTCCTGTTCTTGTCGGGTGTTTTGGTGAGAGCAATAAAAATTCTTCATAAAACAGATGCAGATGTAGAGAGGATGCCATTTGTTGGCGATGGTTCAACGACCTGGGATCCTTGACGACGACGTCAATAGCTCCCACGTTCCAGCCCCTGATGGAATCCTCATGTCATTTGTCTGCCCTTCTGTCATTTCTAGAGCATAATATTTTCAAAGACTCTGCCCTGGATTTTACGGTTTTTTTTTTCCGTTGTTGTTTGTGGTCCTGATCTTTAGCACCGTGTAGGTTACATTTTCACTGAACAGGGAAATATAGCAGGTAGCTTCCTTAATATTTTCCAGTTCTGCTTGTTTATGGGGTCCACTGTGATCCCGTGCACACGTGTTGGGGATCATGAGCAAATCGATGTCCTTAACAACGCCATCCCCTGAAATAGATAGCATTTCCCTGTGTTGGGACCTTGGGACGCCTTTCTTCTAGTTCCTTATGAGGCAGAATCTTGTTGTACGCCGTGGTCATCCAACTCTGCTGTGCGACACTGGACACCACGGTCCTGCGGTCACCGAGGTCTGAGGAGTTGCTGGAGAGGAGAGCTCAACTCTGGACGGGTGGGATCCTTTGCATGTGGGATGTAAAAGCATCTCAGCGCATGGCGGTCAGAGACCCAGACAAAGGATTATTTAGAAAGTAGAGGCACAAAGCCTCTCCTTGGGTTGGGCTCCAATAGTGGTGAAGAGGCTGGTCTGCTGAAGGAGCTAGGATGGAAGCCTGTCAGTTAGCTGTCAGATGGCTCTCAGTCCCAGTTTTAAATGGACATTGCTTTTTTTGTTTTTAAGTTGCTGTGAGTCTTGGTAAGTTGCTGAGGCTGGCGTCCAGCTAGCCATCCTCCTACCTCAGCCTCCCAAGCCACTGGGATTACAGGTGTGGGCCACCATGCCTGGCTAATTAGTGCCTTTTGAATGGACACTTCTGAGTGCCACCCCCCTGTATCACATTCACAGGTCATCTGGCTCGTGACCTCCTATGATTGAAAATCAGGTCACAAAGTAGAGGATTCTGTCTCCGTTCAGCTAAAGTCAGTAAAATAGCAAATCCAAAGAGGGCCTGGTGTCAGAGGTGATTTAAACGTGTGAGCACAACACAGAAATAGAAGCATCCAAGCAAAATACTCATTGAAAAATTCTTTGTAAGAGGGAGGATTGGTCAAGGAAATAGGACCATCTTAGAGAAGACGTCTGTAGCAATGCGACCCCCAAAGAGAGGATGAGGAGGTGTTGGTTGGGGGCCAGAAAAATGCCTTCTGATCTCATGGAACGTGACAGCAAAATTCTGGTTACCAGAGAAGAATGGGAACAGTAGGGAGAGGTTGGCACGTCGGTAGGAAATTCTAGTTAGAGAGGGGCAAGTATCCCATGTTCTGTTGCACAGTACGGTGACTATAATAATCTGCACTATATTTCACAGTATCTAAGGGAGAGGATTGTGATTATCTCTAACACAAGGGGTGGTCGGTACCTGTCCAAGGTGATGGAAATTCCGTTTACCAGGATGGGTCCTTGCTCATGGTTTCCGTGTAACCCAGTATCACACACACGCTGCGCGTAACTAAGCACGATCCTTCTGTATCAAATAAATACGTGAAAACAAGCCAGAAAGTCAAATCACCGGAGCACACGTTGGAATCATTATTTAGGCTTCTTTTTTTATTACAGGTGATTCTTGTTCAAGTTATGGTTGTAGAATTTCCTTTGATTCTGTTTGGTTAATTCTGTCGATATTAAAAAATGACCACTTTTGCCGGACACAGTGGCGCACGCC
>CM053417.1:120077129-120096463 GCA_028644305.1 Xerus rutilus | reverse complement strand
GGTGTGCTCTGCAGAAATAAGGAGCAGCTAGAAGACTAAGAACAGTTGATTGGAAGCCACCTGTGAATATCAAAGATGTTCTTTGGTGATAGACAAACTCTCATCTTCCAAGAAGAAGGCAGAGAAACCTGGACCAGCTCTAGGACCAAAGAGTCTATGCTTCCAGAAGGATAAATGTCAATTAAAGTTCATCTCTCCATCCACTGAATGTCATAATTGGGACTCTGATCTATGGGATACAGATATTTGGATGAATGTCTCCAGTCTCTTCCTGAACTTTCCGAACTATCACAAAGAACCCAATTCTCTGGGTATTGCTGGAAGTCTTTCTGAGATACAAAACAACACAGAATTAGCTTCCCAACAAGTTGTTTTTTTTTAAAATATATATATATTTTTTTTAGTTGTAGATGGACACAATGTCTTTATTTTATTGCTTTGTACGTGGTGCTGAGGATCGAACCCAGGGCCCCATGCATGCAAGGCAAGCGCTCTACCGCTGAGCTACAATCCCAGCCCGCTTCCCAACAAGTTGACAGATGCTTCAGGTCTCCCTTGACCTTCAGACTGAAAAGTAGAGTTAGGTTTCAGCTTGATATGGCAGGAGGGATTGACAGAGACCTGAGCTTTGAATGTTTTGCATGAAGATACATATTTTCCATCCATCATTCTATCTATCTATCTATCTATCTATCTATCTATCTATCTATCCATCCATCCATCATTCTATCTATCTATCCATCTATCCATCCATCCATCCATCCATCCATCCATCCATCCATCCATCACATCCATCCATCCATCCACCCACCCAGCCACCCACCTGCCTACCTATTTTATCTATCTATAATAAGGTATTATTTCAGACATGTGTTCTGTGTCTTGGACTAGAATTTAAATAACTTATCTCTGTATAGCTCCTGTTGCATTAACGACCCTCAACATGGATTTATAATGACATAAAAGGACACCACCTAGCATGGGGGCTAGCCATGTAGAGGCATTCTTTGAAGACAGGAGAAAAGGTATATTCTCTTCAGAAATTCCCACATTAACCTCTCCAGTGTGTACCAAAAGACACAGATTTGCATCTAAGTCCCATTTTACCTTCTTCCAGTTAAGTCCACCTACCTTGTGGGTTCTGGGCAACTCAAGACCTATTATTTCCCCATTAGGTGGGTCCTTTCACTTACGTTGAGATATATTTTCCTCAAGGTCATGTAAAAGTTTGGGGCCTGAGCTACATTTTGCAAAATGACCTTGGTAACCATTTTTTATCCCTGAGAACTGCCTCAGAATAGCTGAAGTGTATGGAATAATCACCAAAATTAGAAGCCAATATTTGGACTCCTTTCCAACCAGAGATGATGGCGTAACTGCACTAAATACTCAGTCAAGTAAAGGCTGGTGTCCCAGAACACTTGCTGTGCATTGGATGTGGATGAAGCATGTCCCACAAGACTTATGTGTTGGGAGGTTTGGATGTGGATTGAGTGTGTCCCCCAAGGTTCATGCATTGGGAGATTTGGAGGCAAATTAAGTGTCCCTCAAGGTTCCTGCTCTGGGAGATTTGGCGGTGGATGGAGTGTGTCCCCCAAGCTTCCTGCTCTGGGAGGTTTGGAGGTGGATTGTGTCCCCCAAGGTTCCTGCTTGGGAGGTTTGGGTGTGGTGTGAGTGTGTCCCAGCTCACGTCCAAGTGTTGGATGTTTGTGTGGTGACGCTGAGAGCTGGTGGAACCTCTGGGACGTGGGACCTAGTGGAAAGACCTGAGGTCATTTGAGCACTCTCCTTAGCAGGCAAGAAGGTAGTTCTTGTGAAGCCTGAGTTAGTTATCAAGTGGGAACGGTGACAGAGCACTGGTCTTGATCCCTGAATCTGCCTCTGGCTTTTTCCAAGCAATGCCATGTTTCCTCATGTATGCGCTCCCCCCATTGTGGTGCAGTCCACCACAAGGTCCTCATTACAGCAGAGTGGGTGCTGGCACCCTGAACTGGACCCTCCAGAAGGGTGAGCTAAATAAACCTCTTTTCTTTATAAAGTAAATCAGGCTCAGATATTTCATGACAGTAATGAAAGGTGGAATGAAATACCCATTCACTCACAGTTTATCACATATCAGCTTAATGTAATTTTGGGATTTCACGTATGGGTTATTCCAAACAACATCACTGTGCCCAGTGATCCAACACTGGATTCTATTCGTTAAATCCAGTGCTCAGAACATGGACAAGAGGATTCCCTGTAGCTTCTTTCATCTCCAGGATGAGTCTTTTATGATGAGCAACTTGCCAGGCTCCTTTCTGCTGGCCTGTGAAACTTCCAAAATGGCGGGCGGGCAGGTATTTCTCATACCCCAAGGTAAATGACTGAGATAAAACGTGTGGCCATAAAAGGTGTTCTTGCGAGACTGATCCAGATATTATGTTAAGAGGGAGGGAAAAAAATGCGTTGTTCATTCAGTTGGACTTCTGTTCCTTCATTAATTATATGAATTATGCAGATGGGATGATTCCATTTTTTTCTCTCTGAAGAAGCAATCAGGAGGTACATTTGCTCGATCCATCATGACTCCCAATTGTCCTTTCTGTGCTCCTGCTAAGGAGGGATTTGTCTTCCACTTGATTCCCCATTATCCATACCATTCACTCCTTTATTGATGGCCACGGAGACCATTAGGCACAAATGACATCTATCGGGGGCTGTCATATCCATTTGCCTGTTTTTCTGCCTGGCTTCTTCTTTAAGGCACTTCTCTGTAGATTAATGGATCCAACCCCTCATTTCAATTATTTTTATTATGCCTGGCTACTGCTTTCTCCCATTAAAAATGAGAGTGTACAGTTCATTTAAGGATTCAATATTCCTGTCGAGCAGTAATTCACATCAGTTCTTCCATTCCCACTTCACCAGCTCACGGGATTGGTTTGATTTATAGAAGCGCTTGCCATTGGAAGGCTGCCTCTGTCCGCGGACCACTGTTTGCGTCCTGGGAACTTTACCGCGAAATGCTTCATAATTGCTAATGAAGTTTTCTCCAGTTTGTTCAGCTACATCCACGGTGGTTATCGGAAGGAACTCAGGGAAAAAGTATAAATTTTAATGCATTTCTAGAAGAAGGGGGATTTTTTTTTCATATTGATACTGATAGGAGCAAATTCCACATATGCAAGTAATTGAAACCCTGTCCAACTGGTGCAAATACAGATGCTGATTCTATGAATTGGGACGTTACATGGAGATATATTTTCCTAAGAAGTTGGTGATATTTTTTTCTTTTCCTCCCCAGTGGGTAATTTTTGAATCAATGTAGTATCATTGCCAAAGTATTTGTGGGGTGATATATGTGACTGTCACATTGAGAGTGTCTTGGTTTCGTATTCTGAATACCAAATTTCACTAATGTAAGAAGGTAAAGCCACATGCAATTGTGGACTCACACTTGTCTTTGATCATACATCCATATTGGCATGGTTGGATCCTCTGCTTATTATGTGCCAAGAGGCTATAATTCAAAATTATCACCTAGTCTTAATATCTGCCTTTAAGCTTGTATTTGTCCATTTTCTGTTCTCAAAACAACATAGATGTTATTGAGTACGTTGCAAAGAAAATGGATTTATTTACCTTACAGTTCTGGATGCTGAATGTACAAGAGTGTGGGGCTTCACCTGTTTGGCATCTGATGAGGGACCCTTGGCTGTGTCTCAGCATGGCAGATGACATCATAGCAGGAATTTGTAGGAGAGAAAGACATCACATGGGAGATGTTGTGATTTGGATGTAAGATGTCCCCACTGAGCTCATATAAATGCAAGAATGTTCGGATGTGAAATTAGTAGACTACGAGAGGTGTAAACAACTCAGTGGATTAATCCACTTGACAGGACTAACTGGGTGGTGACTGCAGGCAGGTGGGGTGAGGCTGGAGGAGGTGGTCACTGGCTGTGCCTTTGGGGACTCTATCCTGTCCCTGGTGAGCAGAGCTCTCTCTGCTTCCTGGTGCCACGTCCTGAGCTGCTCTCCTCCTCCAGGCCCTTCCGCCATTTTGTTCTGCCTCACCTTGGGCCAGAGCCATGGAGTCGGCCAGCCATGGACTGAACCTCTGAAACCAGGAGGCCCAAATAAACTTTTCTTCCTCTAAGTTGTTCTTGCTGGATATTTTGGTCACAAGGGCAAGATAACTAAAATGAGATTGGGAGGGGCATAAGCCAGATTGACCCAGAGGCCTGGTTTTCTTTTTTATAATGACCTAATCTGATGGAAAGCAACTTGGGTTCTAACGGAAATACTGCCAATGATCTACCACTTTCCCCCGGGCTACACCTCTTGGAAGTTCCACCATTTGTCAACCCTAATCCTGCTAACACACATGAACCTCCCAACTACATCAAAATCACCTTCAAATCAAGAACGGCCCATTAAATCCTGGCCATACTTCCAATTCCTGATTTCTTCATCCTTCAGTCAGAGGAAACTGTCTACATTTAAAAGTCACAGCTCTCCTGCCTAATATCCCTGCATTTAAGTCCTTTATCTTAGAACTTTATGTCTGCAAAATCCTTCCCCAGCAGCACCAGGATTGGTTTTTCATTGAGTTTTTCATTGAAGAAGTTGTGTGTACATCAGGGGGTGAGGACCTTGGAGGAGAGTCATTTAGAGTCCTTCTTATCTAGTACTGTGGTTTCAAGATCCCCTGTTGATGTTAAAATCCACACAGGCTCAATTCCCCCACCTAAAATGACCCAGTATTTGCAAATAACAAATGCAGATGCTCCGATATGCTTTAAACCATCTCTAGATAACATATAATGTGTAGTGTAGTATAAATGCTCTGTGAATAGTTGCTATACTGTATCTTTTAGGAAATCAAGACAATCAAAGACGTCTACAAGTTTGGTGTTATTGTTGTCTTTCTGAATATTTTCGATCCACAGTTCATTGAATACACAGATGTGGAAGCCATAGGTTCAGAGAGAAAACTCTATTACATCTCAGACACATTCAACTTAAGTTTAAGAAATAAAAAAAAAAAAAGTTTAAGAAATAAAGTCTCTTTCGGTCTCAAGTGTTTTTTTTTTTTCTGTTTATTTTCCCCCAAATCAAGTAAAAGCAGAAGTATGGAGATTCCTCAGAAAACTTGGAATGGAACCACCATTTGACCCAGCCATCCCACTCCTCAGTCTATACCTAAAGGACTTAAAATCAGCAGACTACAGTGACACAGCCACTTCAATGTTTATAGCAGCTCAATTCACAATAGCTAAGTCATGGAATCAATCTAGGTGCCCTTCAATACATGAATGGATAAAGAAAATGTGATACATATACACAATGGAATATTACTCAGCCTTAAAGAAGAATGAAATTATGACATTTGCATGTAAATGGATGGAGCTGGAGAATATCATGTTAAGTGAAATAAGCCAGTCACAATAAAAACCAAAGGCTGGACGTTCTCTCTGATAAGTGAATGGTAATTCACAATAGGGGTGGTGCTAGGGAAGTTCAGAGGTCCTTTGGATTAGGCAGAGGGGAGTGAAGGGAAGAGAGGATCTGGGGTAGGAGGGACAGTGGGATGAACCAGACATTAACACCCCATGTGCATATATGACTACAGGACCATGAGATTCTACATCCTGTCCAACCAGAAGGATGAGAAGTTATGCTCCATGTATGTAGGATGTGTCCAGGTGCCTTCCACTGCCAGGGAGAACTCATTAGAGAAAATTAAAAAAAAAAAAAAAAAACAGTGGAGGGAATTCATGGTGTCCAACTGCTCAAGTGGCTGATGCTTCTGTTAAAGAAATGGTTGCAGCTAAACCTCTAATCTTCCCTAGCACCACCCCTATTGTGAATTAGCATTTACTTATCAGAGAGAAAATTCAGCCTTTGGTTTTTTTTTTTTTGTGACTGGCTTATTTCGCTTAGCATGATATTCTCCAGCTCCATCCATTTACATGCAAATGTCATAATTTCATTCTTCTTTAACACTGAGTAATATTCCATTGTGTATATATACCACATTTTCTTTATCCATTCACCTATTGAAGGGATACCTATTGAGTATCCAACAAGCAATTACCATCAATCCACAGAAATGAACATTGAGGAGCTACTGTAAACCCTGACTCTTTGGGATGCACACAGTGAAAGGTTTATATATAAGGTCAGCAAAGCAATACCAGGTTTGCATTATGTGCAGGCTGAACAACACTAACTCCAACATCCCAAACCTGGGATGCTCCAAAATCCAAAACTCTTTGGGTGCTGACATGATCCCGCATGCTGAAATTTGCACACCCTTAAGCTTTATTTCATGCACAAAATGGTGAACAATATTGTAGAAAATTAGTTACAGGCTAGCCCCAAGATATCTCATCATGTGCATGAAAATATTCTAAAATCAAAAAAATATGTATATATAATCTGGAATCAGAGGCCAACATTTTGGGTAAGGGATGCTCAGTTCCGTAAGTGCAAAGCTCAGGACCAGGTCCCTCAGAAGGGATAAGCAGTGGCCATCGTGTCATTGTCCTGTTATTGGAGTCGTCTCTGCAGGATGAAGTAAACATTCACATTTATGTCTTCTATTTATTTTTCTTCTGTCCCCCATTTTTATCGGTGCACTGTAGTTGTACACAGTGGTGAAATCTGTGGTTACAGATTCGTGAAAGCACAAATATAATTTGCAACAATATAATTTGCCCAAGATCATTCCCCAGCATTTCACCTTTCCCACCCTGTCTCACTCCCAGGGCTCCTTCCTTTTCCTCTAATGAACTCCTTTTGATTTTCATGAGATCCTCACCACCACCTTTCTCCCACTCTCTTTTCCCTCTCTATTTTCCATATATGAAAGAAAATATATGAACCTTGAGTTTCTGAGTTTGGCTCACATCACTTAACATAATGTTTCCAAGTTCCATCCATTTTCCGGCAAATGACATAACATCATTCTTCTTCATGGCTGAGTAATACTCCACTGTGTATATACACTGCATTTTCTTTATCCATTCATGCATTGATGGACACCTAGGTTGGTCCCATAGTTTGACTCTTGTGAATTGTCCCTATAAACATGGGCATGCAGAAATGGTGTACGTATGCAGTCTAATCTTATTGCATAGTTATGGAAGAGTGCTGTAGCTCAGCCATAGATTCAGGGGTTTCTTATTAGGGGCAAGTTGCAGCAGGGGGGAAGCCACACAAGGTTGACTTTCTTTGGAATGCCCCTTGTTCCTTCACAAAAAGGGAAATATTGCACTTTGGTTAGAGAAAGAAATTGCGTTATTGACCCCGAAGAACACGAATAGGGAGTGAGCTCTTGGTGAAGAAGGTGTTTGAAATGATACCTATGCAGTGACATGCCATGCCAGCTTCCCAGGGGACACTGCAAAGTGTCCAAATCTGGTTTGTTCTTATAGCATAAAATCAGGTTTTTCATGAATATTTTGATTTCCTAATGAGGTTAGGCAGGGTGAAGGACCATGAAACTTCTCTGCCTTAGAGAAGATTTAAGAAGAAAGAGCTGTTGAAATGAATTAGTAAAAAGATGAGCATCATTTATGAGCAAAATTATCATGAATAAAAGAAGAATAAATCATGTTATTCAAATGCATTATTATCTAATTGAAGAAAATGTTTATTGAGAATAAGAAATACCTGTGTCGTCCTTAAAACTGTTGCTCAAATGTATGGGATTGTTTTATAAAATTAAGCAAATGTCCTTCGTGAAGATCAGACTGGCTCCACCCTGAGACATGTTTTTCTGACTTAAACTTCTGTATCGTCCTCGAAATTTCACAGGTAAAGAGTCAGAAGTGGGCAAGCATCCTGTGGACTGGGTGAGTCCCTGTTCTAGAACCACATGCTACGGTAACATGGGCCACATGGCTCTTTGGTCTTCTTTAGACTCAGGTACGTCTCCAAATAGGAACCCAGGCTTTGAATGTGAAGGGCATGGAAAAGCAAAAACGCAAATCAAAACTACGCTGAGATGGCATCTCACGCCAGTCGGAATGGCAGCCATCAAGAATACAAACAACAACCAATGCTAGGAGATGGAGAAATAAGAATGCTTTGACACTGTGGGTGAGACTGTAAATTAGGACAACCACTATGGAAATCAGTATGGAGGTTCCTCAAAAGACCAGGCATGGCACCGCCATAGGACCCAGCTGTACCACTCCTTAGTATTTATCCTGAAGAATTAAAGTCCTCATACTACAATAATACACTCATGCCCATGTTTATAGCAGCACAATTCACAATAGCCAAATTATGGAACCAGCCTAGGTGTCCATCAGTGGATGAATGGATAAAGAAAATGTGATTTATATGCACAATGGAATATTATTCAGCCATGAATAACAATGGAATTATGTCATTGGCAGGAAAGTGGATGGAACTAAAGACCATCATGTTAAGTGAAATAAGCCAAGCTCAGAAGGTCAAGGGTTGTATGTGTTCTCTCACAAGAAGCTGGAGAGGAAAAATGGAAAAAAAAATCTCATTAATAAAAAAGGGGGACCAGTATGGCACAGGAAAGGGATTATGAGAGGGAATTGGTCAGGGAGAACCATTGAGTGGTCCTCAATGGCTCTCAGAATCAACAGGAGAGAGACAGACAGACAGACAGAATTGAGATTTATTATGGCTGTCAATCACATGATCATGGAGCCTGAGAAGTGTTACCCACATCTGCCAATCTTCTTTCGGCGAGCGAAAGTTCCCAGGAAACTAATGGTATAATTTGACTTGAGTCCAAAGCCCTGAGAACTAGGAGCTCTCATGCATGAGGAGCAGAGAGGATTGGTGTCCCAGACTCCAGAAGAAAGTGAAGTCAACAAGGTCCTCAGTGGATCGCGTGATGCCCACCCACAGTGGTAAGGGTGGGTCTTCTGTGCTCTATTAACTCAAATGCTAGTCCCTTCTGGAAACGTCCTTATAGACACGTCCATAAACACTGTTTCGCCAGCTGTCAGGGTATCTGTTGTGGTGGGGACCTGAAATGTACCCCCCAAAGCTCATGTGCTAGGAAATGCAGTGGTGTTCAGAAGTGAAAAGATAGGGTTATGAGACCTCTCAGCTCATTGGTGGCATGACCTATCTGATGGATTAAGCCAGTGATCACTGAATGAACTCTTGGTGAAATAGATCACTGGGGGTGTGAACGTTTTGACTTTATTTTGTTCCTGGCTCTTTGTATTTTCTCTCTCTCCACTTCCCAGCTTCCAGTAGCTAAGCATCTTTCCTCCACCATGCCCTTCCGCCATCTTTTTTCTCCCTTGAAACCAGCCAACCATGGACTGAGACCACTGAAACTTGAGCCAAAATAAACCTTTCCTTCTCTAAGTCGTTAGTGTCAGGTATCTAGTCACCGTGATGAAAAATTGCCTAACACGGTATCTCTGAAGTCAACCAAGTTCATGCAAAAGGTTAATCATCACATCCACGCCCGAGCGAGAAAGATGGACGTGCACTCTTCGTGGACCCTGAAAACACCTGGTTCTTTGACGGCGTTGCCATGACAACACTACACTTCTGTATCCCTGCATTATTGAAAGTCCTGTGCTATTTCTTGGTGATGTGTTCAATTCTATCGCACTTGACTGCAGGTTTATCCTCATTCTTATCGATGTATTAAATCATCAAGGAAATTCTCTTCCTTTTTCAATACAGCCACAACTGTCAAGATACTGCAGGATTTTTTTTTTTAAACAAGTAAGCCATTTGTAATGGAAATATTTCTATAGTGTCAATGAATATGCAGGAACTGTCGTAATTAATTATCTATTATCATGAAACCCTGAGACACAGCTGGAGGTCTGCAGTGGAACCTGAGTCACAATTTATTTTGAGTAATATGTTGATGGCATCTTCCTATTTCTCTGTAAATTACATTCCAAACAGGACTGCAAATATTCTACCAAGGAAGTACATGGGAAAACATAAATTTGCAGAAGTATTTTGCTAATCTTATTTTTGCCTCGTGAAATAATTTTTTTGCTGGGATGAATGATGAAGGATGTCATGTTTTAGCATCATGTTCCACTAGATTTAGATTTTTTTTTTGGTGAGCCATAAAAAGAGGAAATTATGATTATATCATGCAGATATGGCCCCTAATTCATTCATGCATCCACCAATAAAATGCTTTTGAGTCCTGGTGGTAAATTTTACCACGGTCAGAGTGACATGTAAAGATGGGAAGTCTATGAAAAATGGACTAATAACAAGGACAGAAAGTGATGGCATTTCTTTTCTCCTTTTTTAGTCTTTCTTCCTTTCTTCTCTTCCTCTTTTCTTCCTTCCTTCCTTCTTTTGTTTTTTCCTTCTTTCTTTCCTTTCTCCTTCTTTCCTTCAAGATCCCTAATGGGTCCCTGGAGCCATATGCATATGATATGATCACCTACAATGATAAAGTTTTACTTGTAAATTAGGCACACTGGGAGATTTGTAAGAACACTTAAATAGAATTATTATAAAATATATTTCAGTAAATGTTAGGTAGATATTGTTCTCTCTTTCTCAAATACTTGTTGGACTATACTACTTCTTGCTGTGATGATGTAAGATCATATTTAAGGGAAGCATGTTATATAATCCTACTGGAATATCTGAGTTACCAGCATCACTAGTATTGAGCTTTGGAACCATTATTAGATAATATAAGGTCATTTGAAATGCAAACACTGAGGTACCAATAGCAATTGATATGATAGATGAGATAGCTACTAAATGACTAATGGGTGGGTAACTTATACACCATGGATACACTGAACAAAGTAATAATTCTCACCTCTGGAGTTATGGAGCAGAACTATTTAGGATTTTTTTTCCATTCCACTTGGAAAAATGTACAACTTAAAATTTTAAATAATTAGTTTATGAAATTTTCCATTTAATATTTTGAACCTTAATTGACACTGGGTAATTGAAAATGCAGAAAGTGAAGCTATAGATAAGAGGGAACTATTTTGTAAGGAAAATATTTTGTAGTTTCAGAAATTAATTTTTTTATCTTCAACTTTTCTTTTTGGATGAAAACTACAGAGAAAAAAATACAAGAAGGATTGAAGGTGAGGATCAGTGGTAGAGAACTTGTTTAGCATGCATGTGGCACTGGATTTGATCTCCAGCAGTGTAAACAATAAGAATAAGATTAAAAATAAATAAATAAAATATAAGAACACACAAATAAATATATTTGATTGGGATTTCTGAAACAGTTTGGGTTTTCAAGAGTGAATGTATGATTTTATAAATCTTACCCTGTCCCCGCAAGAGTGCTTTATACATTAGATTAGCAATTGTTGTTGTTGAGACATGAGGTATCCCTCAAAAGCTCATGTGGGAGACAATGGTAAAATGTTCAGAGTTGAAATGGTTTGATCTTGAGAGTTGTAACCTAATCAGTGGATTGATCTACTGATGTGGACTAAGTGGGTGGGAAGTGTACACAGGTGGGGCAGGACTATATCCTGTCCCTGGCTTTTCTCCCCCCCCTCTACTTCCTGGTGCCATGTCCTGAGCTGCTCTCCTCCTCCAGGCCCTTCCGCCATTTTGTTCTGCCTCACCTTGGGCCACAGCAATGGAGTCGGCCAGCCATGGACTGAACCTCTGAAATCATGAGCCAAAACAATTCCTTTTTTCTCTAAGTTGTTTTTATCAGGTATTTTATCACAGCAACAAAAACTAGCCTAGCCTCAGGAGAGATGTGTGTACCTGCCACAGAATGCCAAGGATGTCCCCACCTCCCACATTCTCCAAAGCCATTACAGCCCTGTCCACAAGTTGATTTCCCAGCTCTAGCTTTCCGATCCCTGAGAAAATGGGTTGCTATGGTCCTAAGTCTCCCAGAAGTTGGGACTTCCAGAAGGCAGCCACAAGGAGCAGACTGGGTGGGGATCTCCTTCAACACAACTGAGACCCCACAGCTGAATTTGGTAGGAAGCCCGTAGAGAGGACTTGGTGGACGCACACCCACCAGCCCTTAGCCCTTGACAGGGACCGAGATGTTTAAACCAGAACTTGGAAATGCATTTGGCAAATTGGAAAGTATCATTCACAGGTGAATGACATCATTTTCTACCATGAGGACAGTGGAGAGCTTCTACATTTTTGGGTAATGTACATGGGCCATCACAATAAATTGGTGTCACCAGGCGTGGTGGTGCACACCTGTCATCCCAGCACTTAGGGAGGCTGAGGCAGGAGGATCGTGAGTTCAAAGCCAGCCTCAGCAACGGCGAGGCGCTAAGCAACTCAGTGAGACCCTGTCTCTACATAAAACACAAAATAGGGCTGGGGATGTGGCTCAGGGGTCGAGTGCCCCTGAGTTCAATCTCTGATAGACTCCCTGAAAAAAAAATTGGTGTCAGTGCTAATTAAAAAATATCTGATGGTGACATATATACTTAAAAATATCTGTATGTGTATTTTTCTCTCTCTCTATGTGCATGTGTGTGTATATATGTGTTTGTGTAAATATGTATAGATGTGTATATATATTTGTGTGTGTGTTTCTGTACATTATTTTTGGCCAAAATACACAAGCACACCTGGTTTCAAGATAGTATTTATTTATTTTAATAAAAAGTGATCTACAGAATTTCTGAGCACCCAGAACTGGGGTCAACTGAGGGGCAGACAGCAGGTATCCACACTTGCATCTCTGTGCTTTTTAATCTATGTTGAGATTATCGTCCTGAGCACTTCACTGTCGGATCACACGGGGGCCACACCACGTCCAGGGTACTAAGAGCCACCTCCAAGGGCGACTTTAAACTATGATTTATTTTATCCATGCTTGGGTTTTTGCTATTTTTATTTACTTATTAATTTTTTGGTACCGGGGATTGAACTCAGGGGCACTTGACCACTGAGCCACATCCCCAGCCCTATTTTGTGTTTTATGTAGAGACAGGGTCTCACTGAGTTGCTTAGCGCCTCGCCATTGCTGAGGCTGGCTTTGAACTCGCGATCCTCCTGCCTCAGCCTCCCTAAGTGCTGGGATGACAGGCGTGTGTCACCGAGCCCGGCTGAAATGGAGAATTTGATCGTCCCCAACGCAAAGAAATGATTATGGATCACGGATTGTGCACCTGTACGTCACAGATACATTCAGTTACTATTTGTGGGTTAAAAAGAAAAAGTAAGATTCCAAGATGCCTGGATGCGAGCATGGCCGCCTGGCAGGTCAGAAGACATGAGCGTATTGACGGCCCCTCTCAGACCTGGGCATGAACTATATGCATTGATTTACGTTTGTGCAACTTAATGAATGAAGACTTTTTTTTTTTTTTTCTTAATAATCCCATGTCTATTCAGAGACCTGAATCAGCTCAGAGAGGTTGGGAGGAGGTCCCAGCTTGGCTCAGCTAGTTGAAGCCAGAGACGGTGGATCCTGCAGGAACTGAGTCTTAAGACCATAGGTCTTGGTCCCAGAAAGCCACCTTGGTGAGCAAATAAAAGACGAAGCCATAGATGTTTGCAAAATTGGTGAAATGCACGCCATGTGCCATAGGTAGGTGGGAGATTTTGCTAGTTAAACAGACCCCGAAATGAATCTAGCAATGAAATCCCCCCATCAAGTATAGAGCGTATAATTTTTGTGTGTGTGTGTGTGTGTCTAACTCACTTTTGCAGGGACAGCTGTGTTCACGCTCCCGGAAAGCGCAATCACGGGTAGCGCGTCGACTCTCCCTCCCGTTATAATTATGATCAGGGAAACGTGGAATCATCATTTAATGCATGATTTGCTATGTAAATTGTTTTTGCACAGAGGACTCTCTGACCTTCCTTGATGTTCTCATTTCAAAGCCGCCTGCCCGGCCACTTTCTGTCCTTCACCTTTTGGGAGAGTCACTCACGTGGCCTGCGCAGGGCATTTCCAGACAGAAGACCTGACCCGAGCAAGGTCACAAGAGAAGTTTATTCGGAGGCTCTTGGTTTCAGAGGTTCAGTCCATGGTTGGCTGACTCCATGGCTCTGGCCCAAGGGAGGCAGAACGTCATGGCGGAAGGGCCTGGAGGCACAAAATTTGTTTACAGCCTCACTATGTTGCTGAGGCTGGCCTCAAACCTTTGATCCTCCTGCCTCAGCCTCCCGAGATGCTGAGATTGCAGGTGTCTGCCACTGCAGTTATTTTCTTATTATGTTTTTTTTTCTTTTTGAGTAAAAGCAATTAAAAAACAAAGCTGTGCCGGCTACCACTAGCCCACACCTGTAATCCTAGTAGCTTGAGAGGCTGAGGCATTATGTTCCCCAGTTGGAGGCCAGCCTTTGTAATTGAGTGAGGCCCTAAGTAATTTAGTGAGACCCTGTCTCCAAATAAAAAATAAAAAGAGCTGGGGCTGTGGGTCAGTGGTAAATTGCCCCTGGGTTCAATTCCCAGAGTCAAACCCAATTAGAAAAAATTGAAATAAAAAATTAGCCCTCTGGGACGATGCAGAAGCAGATGAATCTCTTTTTCTTTCAAGTTGGACCTCATTTGCGTAGATTTATCTTAATGCATCTGCAAATTATTATCATTAGGTAGCATAATTTATATGTATACGTTGTATATCGACACATAAGGTCCGTATTGCATATTGCTACGTATGTACCTTATATACTGATACGTATTTCACCATATTCGACGTATATTCTACCATCTGTTGCTACGGTTTTCAATTGTTATAATGTCTTTTGCACAGAATCATTAGGTGTTCTGGGACCTTCTATTCCACGTTATCTTATTTGCTATAAGATGACTTTTACATTATACTATTATACATTTTTGCACGGATATCTCTTCGGGGGGAAAGTTTATTTTTTAGCGTATCTTTTATGATCTGAATGTATATTTTTAGCTCATTTTTAATGAGCCTCATTTATATATTTTAGTTTATTTTTATGAGCTCATTTTATATATTTGGCTCCTTCTTAGGCATTATAATTGCACATGGTGGTGGGGTTAGTTGTGACCTTTTCGACGGGCACACAGTGTAATTGGATAATTTAATTTCCCTGTCTTCCTTTCTGTCCCTGGTCTCTCATCTGATATCTCTGATTTTTTTTTCTTTCTAAAACTTGTTAGCCGGGCGCGGTGGCTCACGCTTGTAATCCCAGCACTTAGGGAGGCTGAGACAGGAGGATCTCGAGTTCAAAGCCAGCCTCAGCAACGGCGAGGCGCTAAGCAACTCAGTGAGACCCTGTCTCTACATAAAACACAAAATAGGGCTGGGGATGTGGCTCAGTGGTCGAGTGCCCCTGAGTTCAATCCCCAGTACCAAAAAAAAAAATAAATAAATAAAACTTGTTGAATGAAATTATATTACCATATTTCAATGTTATATATATTATTTTGTAGTATATAATATTTGTGTATTATTCACTGGAAATATGTTTATTTTATTTTGCTATCATGGAATGGCATTATATTACCGTGTCATAATATTTTATGTGGTTGCATATTATTTAGCCATTTGGTAGTATCAGTATTTATATCTTCTGCACTGGAAATGAGTTTTATTATTCTTATTTTATGTTGCTGCCATGTGATCATACCACAGTTATTTTTAAGCCACTTGCGAACAATTCCTCGTAGTACGTCATATTGTGTACTGTTGAAGAGCATTCATATCCTATAGGCGTTAATTGAGTAATTTGCTCATGTTTCATCCTATAATTACTGGAAGCATCACCGGCTGGATTATCATAAATTGCATCCTTACAATGTGTGGGTCCCAGTATTAATATTTACAACCCTGGAGTCCCTTGCATTGAGAGTTCCAAGATTACTGTACGTAAACCTATTTCTTAATTACTTTATACTATATAGTTTATGATTATACACAGCATATTATATTATAAACGTATCACTTAATTTTAATAAGTCAGCTGCACAGAACTAATTTTACTAAAGGTCACTGTACTCACCTGCTTAATAACTGTGAAGGAGAACTACTGTTTCTTATAGTCCCTGCATAGTTCTAGATACGGAAAGCCCTTTTAATCAATTTAGTCTTATCTACCCCCATGATAGTACCTGAGTGCCATTATAATTCTCACTCTGCAGAGAAGGAAGATGAGGTCCAGAGAGGTTGATTAAGTTACCTAAGGTCACACAGCTGGGAAGAGGCATTGGGGACAGACGGGGTCCATAATTCCCTGCTGGCTTTTCTCAGTTCTCTTCATATATCACTGCGTTTCTCTCACCAGAGTCAACATGCATGAGAACAATTTTTAAATAAGATTAGTTTTCAATGGTCTCATTTACTGCTTTATATCACCAAATATGCATGGTAGAGTCTCCTATGACCCAGCATCCTGACAGCTTTGGTGATGGCTGACAATATTAACTGACAATAACGAGGCTGGTCCCTTAAATTTGCATGATCATCTCACATTTACAGGGACCTCTCCCAAGGAGTTCAGAATGTGGTTCATACAGCAATTTATAGGAGACAGAGAAAACAGGGATCCAGGAAAATACAGAGTCTCAGAGGCGTAGCTTGTCCCACGTGACCATTGTCTTGCAGTATCATTAATGATGCAATGCATTTTTGCGTAGCCTCTATGGGTACCAATGGCAGTTGATATGATAGTTGATACAGCTGCTAAATGACTAATGGGAGGGTAGCATATACACCATGGATACAATGGGCAAAGTAATGATTCTTGTCTCAGGAGTTGTGGGGCAGAACTGTGTATGGATGTGTCCTTGCGGGACTCTGTGGTTTTATTTCCTGATGAAGGGCAGGTTTCAACAGCACTATGGAGATGAAGAACAAGCAAATATCATCGAAAGACACATTCTTTCCCTAGCTGCTGAGTATTTTAAATTATCTGATCCTAGTACAAATATTTCTTGGTGTTGCATTCTGATACACATATCAAAAATTGGAAATGCTGTAATTACAAAGTGCAAGGACTCAGAAAGCACAGCACACTATACAACATTGCTTGGTTTCCCTCGTATTCACAGGGTGGACTGGAAGTTGCCACCCACAGCTGTTGCTTGGCATAAAAAAAAGAGAGGAACATATTCAGAAAAAAAAAAACACCTGATTTGAATTTTGCTCTATTCCTGAGCTAACAAAGGCCATCATATTTGATCATATAATTTCTATAAGCATCACTTACTTTACTATCATATATTCTGATACTCTCTTGTGATGCTGGGAAAATATATTCAAAAATTATCGAATGAAGAAGAGGTGACTTGAATGTGTATCACACTTCCACCAGCATCCAAGGGAAACTTGTGAGCTGAATCATCACAGAAGTGAGGACCATCTGTGTACAAATTTGATGGTAAAATCGAGAAGGGTATCCAAATGAAAAGTGTGCATTTGAAAAAAAAATAGCCCAATATTTCAGGAGTCTAGTGAAATGATCCAGGCTATTAAAAAATATACTCAACCTCGAACATTTTTCTAAAATGTGAATACTATGGACTGATGATCTGCTTTTGTTTCCCCCTTAAGAGCTGTTCTTTGGAGAGTGAGTGAAAATACCCTAGATTTGATGTCCATTTCTAGCACATGTGTGTTTTTGGAGCAAGAAAACTCAGTAGATAAGTAGAGCTAGTTCTCCCTACAGGTGGGTTATGTACCTGCCAAACCCAAACAATCATGGGTCAAAGATGTTTTTAAAAAAATTTCATCTGCATTGAAAATGTACAGACTTTTTTTTCTTATTGTTGGTCCCTGAATAATAAATTTCACAGAAATTTGCATAATATTCACATTGCATTAAGTATTATAAGTCATCTGGAGGTGATTTAAAGTATCAAGAGGATGGGAAGGGGGGGTCTGTGCAATTACCAGGCCATTATATTACAAGGGATCTGAGCACCTGCAGATTTGGATATCCATAGAAAATCTTGGGACCCATAAGGTTTTAGTCAGTTTTCTTGTTTGTTGCTGTGACCAAAAGACCTGAAAAGAAAAATTAGAGGATGAAAAGTTGACTTGGGGCTCCTGGTTTCAGAGGTTCAGTCCGTGGCTGGCCGACACCATGGCTCTGGCCCAAGGTGAAGCAGAACAAAATGGCGGAAGGGCCTGGAGGAAGAGAGCAGCTCAGGACATGGCACCAGGAAGCAGAGAGAGCTCTGCTCACCAGGGACAGGACAGAGTCCCCAAAGGCACAGCCCAGTGACCACCTCCTCTAGCCACACCCCACCTGCCTGCAGTCACCACCCAGTTAGTCCATTTAAGTGGATTAATCCACTCTTAGGTTACACCTTTCATAACCCAATAATTTCAACTCTAAACTTTCTTGCATGGTCTCACACATGAGCTTTTGGAGGACATCTCTTATCCAAACTATAACCAATGCCCTGTCTAAAGGGATGACACTATCGCCCAATCTTCTGTACCATCATTGGGATGGAGCTATGGATGGACCCCATGGTGTGGCCACCTTCTGAGCCTCACTGAACATCCATCTCCAGCCTCGATGGACTTCTCTGTGTAGCTCTGCCCAGCCTGCACAGGACACCTGAACAGGAGGCTCTGCTGTCCAACACCTTTCTCCCCTTGGCCCTCTGCAGAGCTAATTTTCAGTTTCCTGGAGATGTGAATACAAAATCGGTCTCCACAGGGAAGATCTCACACACCTTCCTCCCCAGAGCTTCAAGATTCTCTCACTGTTGTTGATCTTCTGTGTGGTTCCTTCCTAAGTGACAACCTCCAGGTCTCAGTACTGAGCCTCAAGGAGGCACAGATTACCTCCATGTGCTCGTCCTTGGTTCTCGGTCCCTGTATAGTTAGTAAAAATAAGCTAAAGAATGAGGGAGAAATGGGGGTTAAGGAGACACAAATGGGGATATGGCATTTTTTTTCTTTGTAGGACAAAAGCACAGTATCCTGCAAGAGGCAGGGCTTTCGTCGTGGTGGAAGGGCATGGTAGGAGAAAATTGCTCAGCTCATGAAAGCCAGAAAAGATAGATACAGATAGATTGATAGAAAGATAGATAGATGATAGATTAGATGATAGAGGAAGAAGGAGGAGGAGGAGGAGAATAAAGAAGGAGGAGGAGGAAGAGGAGACGGAGGAGGAGAAGGTGGAGGAGGAGGAGGAGGAGGAGAAGGTGGAGGAAGAGGAGATGGAGGAGGAGAAGGAGTAGGAGGAGAAGGAGGAGGAGGAGAAGGTGGAGGAGTAGGAGGAGAAGGAGGAGGAGGAGAAGGTGGAGGAGGAGGAGGAGGAGGAGGAGAAGGTGGAGGAGTAGGAGGTGGAGGAGGAGGAGATGGAGGAGGAGAAGGAGTAGGAGGAGAAGGAGGAGGAGGAGATGGAGGAGGAGGAGATGGAGGAGGAGAAGGTGGAGGAGGAGGAGGAGGAGGAGA
>CM053417.1:120060192-120076629 GCA_028644305.1 Xerus rutilus | reverse complement strand
AAAAAAAAAAAAAAATAAAAACTAGGATCCGGGAGCAATACTGGAAAAGCAAAGGTGAACTTGAATGTTCTTTGTTGTTATTATTATTATTATTATTTATTATTATTTGGTACTTGAGATTGAACTTGGGGACACTTCACCATGGAGCCACATCTGAACTCGGGGACACTTCACCATGGAGCCACATCCCCAGCTCTTTGTATATTTTATTTTATTTTTCTTTGTATATTTTATTTTGAGACAAGGTCTTACTACGTTGCTTAGGGTTTCACTAAGTGGCTGAGGCTGACCTCCAACTTGTGATCCTCCTGCCTCAGCCTCCCGAGCTGCTGGGATGCAGGCGTGCGCCACTGCGCCTGGCTCTTCTGACTATTTATATCAACTTGTGTGGCCCCCAACAGATCAGGCAAGGAATTTATGAGCCTGAGAAGCAATTCCTGGGGTTCCCCATAGTTTTGTAGGTGCTCTGTGCTTAGGCAGCTCAAGTAGAGATGAATTTAATCAAGATGGACTCAGAAGCATGGAGGGACCCGCCCGTCCACATGCCAAGGAAGGAAGAGCTGCTGTCCCAAGCTGTATCTGAACGAGATGTGTGTTTGGACCCCTATGGGACTTGGTGACATCCATTAGGGAATATTCAAGGGAGAGCTGAACATTTTCCTCCAACTTTTGCCAGAACACAAACTTGCACAAGATGCCTTAGAGCATAAGGCTTGGCAGTGGCTGGAATTTCCCCACAGGGCGTATTATAATTAGGGATGTTGCTCCAAGATTCGCAATGAACTTCCTGAAGGTAAAAGCTCTAGGTGCAGGTTAACAGATAGTGAGCACAAAATGATAAGCCACAGGCTACGTCATGGGAATCCCACGTGCTGTAAACGGGAGTCGTGGATGCAGCCAGATGGTCTGTGTCAGCGGGATAATTTAAGAAGCCACATATTTGTCTGCCTGGGGTCCTGCGCCACGCTGCATCTGTCTCCGTCCTTTAGGGGCTGGTTGGAAACTGAGTAGCTCAGCACCTGACTTTCTTTAACTCTGAGCTTCAGCTCCCGGTATAAACTCTGTACAGCAGGGCTCAGGTGAGCTTCCCTCCTGGGCAATCAGACATGCACGTTGTCTTACACCCTGCTGGAAAAATGAACCCTTTTGCAGATGGATTTGCTTTTACCTTTGCAGAATTTTTCATTTTGAGGCACTGAGGCATTTAACCGCTCTTCCTCCTCCTCCTTCTTTCTCCTCTTTTCTTCTTCTTCTTCTTCTTCTTCTTCTTCTTCTTCTTCTTCTTATTATTATTATTATTATTATTATTATTATTATTGGCACTGGGCATTGAACCTAGGGCAGCTCTACCACTGAGCTCCATCCCCAGCTCCTTCTTGTGTTTTACGTTAAGATCAAGGACTTTGCAAGTTGCCGAGGCTGCCCTGGAAGTCGCCATCCTCGTGCCTCAGCCTCCCGAGTAGCCGAGACTACAGGTGTGCGCCACCGGGACCAGCGGCCCTTGCGTATTTCCTTTGTGTATTTTCTTTACACCTATATGGAGCTGTGATTCCTGAAAGTACATGAACTCCTGTCGTTTAGCAGGGTGGTTTGATATATGCCAAGAAGTGCGAGGAAATTTGCTCAACAGTAACGGTCAGGAGGGAAATGCCCATCAAGACCACAATGAGCTGCCCTGTCCTGCCCGCTAAACTGACCATCGTCAATAAAACAAGAGAGAATGAGGATTGGAGGGAAGGGCGGAGCTGCTGGGAATGCACCTCGGGAGATCTGCTGTGTTTGCAAACCTGAGCGCGTTGCTTTTACCATAATCAACTACAGCTTCGAGCATCACAGCTTGTCTCAGCTCCGTGAATCCTTCAACAAAGTCACTCATGCTGACAAGTCCTGGGGACCCTCGATACAGTACGCCATCAAATGCTTCACTGTGTTAGATTTTTCATTGCTGTGACCAAAACACCTGACAAGAGCAACTTAGAGGAAGAAAAGTTGACTTGGGGCTCCTGGTTCCAGAGGTTCAGTCCATGGCTGGCTGACTCCATGGCTCTGGCCCAAGGTGAGGCAGAACAAAATGGCGGAAGGGCCTGGAGGAGGAGAGCAGCTCAGGACGTGGCACCAGGAAGCAGAGAGAGCTCTGCTCACGAGGGACAGGATAGAGTCCCCAAAGGCACAGCCCAGTGACCACCTCCTCCAGCCATAGCCCCCTTGCCTACACTCACCACTGAGTTAATCCAGTCAAGTGGATTAATCCACTATTAGGTTACACCTCAAAAACCATTGTGGACTGGGTTGATTCCTGTAAAATGGTGCGGACAGTACCACGGCACTGTGATTTTGGGGGTGGAATATTTTTCTAGCAGCATATTGAAGGGGAATGTGAAGGTGCCAGGGGACGGGTGTGCTGTCCAGAGGGAGAGCAGCACATATGGTTTCAAAAGAGGAGAGCTTGTCGCTGATAGAATCCAGCCCCCAGCCGAGGTGTGCGTGTGCCCAAATTAGGACAATGGCACCTGCGTGTTCCTGCACGGGCATGTAGCGCCTGTGGGCACCAGGTCGCCACTGCAGCTGAGAGAGAGCAGGCCACACCGTGTTCCCGAGCACTGTGAGGTGTCTTAGGGTGTGGGCGCCTTGCTTTGGAATCTGGGTCATTCTGGGCAGCCTGAGGACAAGCAGCTGGAACAAAGGATAGAGAGAGATAGGTGTCCGTGTCCAGGTTAGCAGGAAGTTCAGAAGGCGTTCAGGAAGCAGACAGGACTGCAGGGCGTGCAGGTCCAATCGGAAGGTACAGCCGGACGTGGCCGACGGCCATGGTGAGAAAGTGTGTGAACGGTCACCTGTGGGTACGTCGATGGCGGTACAGCAAGGTCGAGGGGTCTTCACGGCAAAAGCAAAAGCGTCTCGTACACAATTTAAAGAATGAAGGTGACCAGGTGCGAAGGCTCAAGCCTGTCATGCCAGCACTTTAGGAGGCTGAGGCAGGAGGATCGCGAGTTCCAACCAGGCTCAGCAAAAGCGGGGCCCTAAGCAACTCAGTGAAACCCTGTCTCTAAATGAAAAATCAAGTAGGACTGGGGAGGTGGCTCAGTAGTCGAGTGCCCTGAGTTCAATCCCTGCTACCCCCCAGCCCCCGAAAAGAATGAAGCCCAGCTTATTTTGCAGTTTCCTGACGTTGGAGGACATCCACTCGCGTTGCTAAGGCTGCAGATGGACGTTTGCCTGATTGCACTTGGGCACCCGGGCTGAGCTTGGAAGGTCTGCAGGCGCTCAACCTCCTACATGATGCTCCCAGCCGCCCTTGCCTCGGGGGGCGGCGAGCTCAGCGCTTGCATCCAGAGGCGCCGGAGAATCATCCAACCAGGGGAGACTGGGAGGCACCGGGCTTGAAGCAGAACCTCTATTTGCTGACATTTCAAGCATTAAATTAATCTCCCTGCAGTCGATTCTGCAGGCTCCTAACGTGTCATTGGGATTCCAGGCATGCAGGTGATTAGAGAAGCGAGGAGGAAGCGGTCCAGGGAGAAGGACGGCGCTCCACTCTGCATCCAATCCGGGAAACCAAACCCCATTGGACAGCGCCTGGCAGGGGCCGCTGGGCGCAGCCGCCTTAGTGACCCGCGCAACAAGATCGCTGCGCACACCAAGGGCCTCAAGTCTTCCCACACAGTACGTCCCTGGTTTTCCATCACAGTGACTCCAATCTGGCTTTTAATCAATTTTTTTAAAATGGTTTTGTCCGCACAAAGCACCCATAGACCGCCCACGAGGGTTGCAGGGTGGGCTTGCTCCAGATGCCAGCTGCTATCACGCCAAATTCACCTGGCATGGCTGCAGCCTTTGTGCCCCGAGAGCGCATGCATGCCCGGGTTTAAGACGCGCCAACCACATCTGTGTGCTTGGGATGGAGAGCAGCTCAGGGCGCTTGCTAGTGTTGGTTTTGGAACAGACAGGGGAGAGAAAGAGCTGCCCGGGATGATTGCCACATTTATTTCAAAAGGAGGAACTTCTGGAAAAACTCCACAGAGCATAGGCGACTTCCCGGAGCGCGATCCCTATGGGTCCCCTGCGCTCTGAGATGCAGAAGGCCGGTGGCTTCTCTTGAGGGCGCGCATCCTTTCCTGGTAAGACAGTACCAGAGCGATGGACGGTAGTTTTCCTCCTACCAATGTTTACCTGGGAAATTTGGAGCATGTGGCACTCAGGCTGAACCAAACCGTTGCAGAACAAAAGGTCGGTCCTCTGTTCCTTCATCATGCACGTGAATGTCACTCTGGGGCAGTTTCTCCAGGGACAGAGGAGAATGAGCCTCCCTGATTCCCAGGTGCCTGTTATGTTGGAGTTTGCAGGGACAGAGACAGGGAGGTACTTGGACCTGCAGCATAAAAAAACGTGCGTCCAGTGTTCTTGCGTCTGTGGAATGAAATGGACCAAATTACCTTAAGTGCATCTGTAAATCTATCACGGTGAATTCCACCTTTATGCATCCATATAAAACACCATTAAAACAACAACAACAATACGTGGGGCACGCCTGTCATCCCAGCACTTAGGGAGGCTGAGGAAGGAGGATCGCGAGTTCAAAGCCAGCCTCAGCAATGGCGAGGCGCTAAGCAACTCAGTGAGACCCTGTCTCTACATAAAACACAGAATAGGGCTGGGGAGGTGGCTCAGTGGTCGAGGGCCCCTGAGTTCAACCCCCGGTGCCAAAACAAAGAACAAAAACAAAAACAAACAAACAAACAAAACGATCTGAAAGCATTTAATACAAACAGTGTTGCTATTTAGGATCATCTGTGCCTGGACATTTCTATTCCAGCCAAAATGAGTTTCCAAATCCAATAGCTTCCCTTAGTTGTTTGAAGAATTTAAATTAGAGCCTGGGTTGATGTAGTTTGTGCTCCAAAAATCGCCAGTTTAATATCCATGATCAAGAGTGAGGGGCAGGGGATTCCACAAACTGCCTTTCCAAAAAGAAGGTGGAAGATTTGCAGGTTCGATTTTTCTTCCACTAAACGCTTAGAGAGTTTTATGGAGAAGTGAATGAATGAGATTTCTATTTCTTAGCACAAAAATAAGCTGGGTAGAGACACAAAGTTTCCACTACAGAGATGGCATGAGAAATTTTTTGTTTGTTTGGTCCTGGGGATTGAACTCAGGGGCCCTCGACCACTGAGCCACATCCCAGCCCTATTTTGTGTTTTATGTAGAGACAGGGTCTCACTGAGTTGCTTAGGGCCTCGCCATTGCTGAGGCTGGCTTTGAACTCGCGATCATCCTGCCTCAGCCTCCCTAGCTGCTGGGATGACGGGCGTGCGCCACCGCGCCCGGCCCTCTCCGTCTTTTTGTGAGGCCTTATTTCTCCACACACAGCGTCCAGAGGTTCCTCCGCGCAGCAGCACCTGTGGGCAATTCCTCCGCCCTCAAGGGCGAATCTCGCCTCTCTGGACAAGTCCGCTGCGTCTTGCTGACCTGCACCCCCGGGGAGGCTTCTGCCTCTTAACTCCTGTGAGTTAAGAGCAGAATAATGTGCAGAAAGCTCTTTGTGTTCCTGCTTTTAATTCTTTGTATGTTCGTTAATTTTTCCAAAACCAGGAGGTGAGCCTACCTGGGGACACCGGGCAGGAAATCGGCTAGTTGGTGACTTTGCCCGAGCACATCAGGAAGCCTCCTGTCACCCGAAGCAGCAAAGGCACAACCGAGGCCGTGGAGTTGGATTCTACAGATGTCACGAAAGGCCTGAGCTGTGCAGGCGCCAGCGCCCGGGGATGGCGGTTACCAGGCATCTGTGACTGGCTGTGCAACTGCGAAGCCTCATGGAGGCCGTGGCCTCTGAGCCTCTGGAGTCGCCGAGCTTTTCCTCGGTAGCAACGCAAACCTGGGAAGGTATTTTCAGAAAAAGGAAGGTGAGCTGCGCAGGAGGAGGGGTCCCCTTGGAGGGAAGGTTGGCTGGTTTCCACGTTGGGGTTTGGGGAGGAAAGAGTCTCAAGGTGGGGCCAGCGGCAGCTTCGGAAGGGTCAGCTCTGGTTTCGGGCTCAAGGTCTCATCCAAACCAGGCGTGGACGGCCAAGGAGGGCGTGCAGTTCAGAGGACGGTGCGAAGCTGAGGGAGGAGAGGGAAACCTGCACAGCATGGCTGCTAGCGCTTGAGCTCCCAGCCCCTCAAAGCATCTGCGGTACAATCCCAGAAGACCCCTTGCCTGTTAGGTCTGTCTGTCTGTCTGTCTGTTTATCTGTCACCCACCAATCCTGTCTATCCAGGTGGCTGTCACAACCTGGGTGGGGCTGCTCCTGGCTCCTGGTGTGTGGAGCCCAGAGAGGCTGCTCCACACCCTGCAGTGCACAGCACAGCCCAGCACAGAGAACCCCCATCCCCAGAGGCCCAGGTGCAGAGGAACCTGCAGGACAAGGTCTCTATGTGTCATCCATCCATCCAGCTGTCATCTGTCTGTCTATCAATCTATCTGTCTATCTATCTATCTATCCATCCATCCATCTATCCATCCATCATTCTATCTACTATCCATCCATCCATCCATCCATCCATCCATCCATCCATCATTCTATCTATCTACTATCCATCCATCCATCCATCCATCCATCCATCATTCTATCCATCCATCCATCCATCCATCCATCCATCCATCCATCCATCCATCATTCTATCTATCTCTCTATCCATCCATCCATCATTCTATCTATCTATCTATCTATCTATCTATCTATCTATCTATCTATCCATCCATCCATCATTCTATGTATCTATCTATCTATCTATCTATCTATCTATCTATCTATCTATCCATCCATCCATCATTCTATGTATCTATCTATCTATCTATCTATCTATCTATCTATCTATCTATCTATCTATCTATCATCTGTCTTCTTTTTTGTTCTGATGAGCTCTCCCTGGCAGTGGAAGGCAGTTGGACGCATCCTACATACATGGAGCATAACTTCTCATCCTTCTGGTTGGACAGGATGTAGAATCCCACTGTCCACATAGTCATGCATGTACACAGAATAATAATGTCCAATTCACCCCACTGTCCTTCCTACCCCATACCCGTCCCCTCCCTTCACTGCCCTCTGTCTAATCCAAAGGACCTCTATTTTTCCCTAGCACCTCTCCTTATTGTGAATTAGCATCCACATGTCAGAGAAAACATTTGGCCTTTGATTTTTGGAACTGGCTTATTGCAATTACAATAATGTTCTCCAGCTCCATCCATTTACCTGCAAATGCTATCATTTCATTCTTCTTTATGGCTAAGTAATATTCCGTTGTGTATATGTACCACAGTTTCTTTATCCATTCATCTGTTGAAGGGCACCTAGGTCGGTTCCATAGTTTAGCTATTGTGACTTGAGCTGCTATTAACATGGAAGTGGCTGCATCACTGTAGCATGCTAATTTAAAGTCCTTTGGGTGTAGACCGAGGAGTGGGATAGCTGGGTCAAATGGTGGTTCCATTCCAAGTTTTCTGAGGACTCTCCATGCTGCTTTCCAGACTGGTTGCCCCCATTTGCAGTCCCACCAGCAACGTCTGAGCGTGCCTTTTTCCCACGTCCTCGCCGACACATACTGTTGTTTGTATTCTTGATGACGGCCATTCCGACTGGCCTGGGATGGGATTTACAGGGGTTTTGATCTGTATTCCTCTCATGGCTGGAGATGGTGAACGCTTTGTCATATATCTGTTGACCTATTGTGTTTCTTCTTCTGTGAGGTGTTTTTTAGGTTCCTGAGCTCATTGATTGACTGGCTTATTTGTTTTCATGGTGTTAGGATGTGCAGTTGTTTATATATCCTGAAGATCAGTGCTCTGTCTGAGGTGCGTGTGGTCAAGACTCTGTCCCACTCTCTCTATAAGTTTTGACACCACATATAAAACTCAACGGAGATTCCTGGGGTGCACTCTTCCACATTTTTGGACTAAAAGATGATGAATATCTTGTTTTTGGTACGCAGACCCCTTGCTGGCTTTTCTTGCATCAGTGAGGTTAGCATATATGACCATTTTCAAGCTCTTAATTTAATCAGTATAGTTCAAAATTATGGGGAAAAACAGAATTTTGTTTGTTTTTGTTTTATATATTTTTCATATTTTTTTGTACTAGGGATTAAATTTATGGGTGCTTAACCACTAAGGCGCATCCCCAGTCCTTTTTTATTTTGAGACAGCATTCACTAAATTGCATAGGGTTTTCCTAAGGTAGTGAGACCAGCCTCCAACTTGAGATCCTCCTGCCTCAGCCTCTGGACTCACTGGATTTCAGGTGTGCCCAGTACCTGGTTATATTTTTTTAAAGTGTTTTCTTTCTTTTTTTCTTTTTGAATTGAAAGTAGGTTTTCTTGTTAAATACAGTTTAAAGCAACTGAGTTTTGGGGTTTGGCTTTTTGAAATCTCAACAGCTCTTTTGCAGATTGAGCCCTGAGGTCCGATGGAAAGTAACCCCCAAGGGCAGAAGATAGAAATGCTCAGAGCAGCCCGGACGGGGGCTTCCTGTCAGCTCCACGCTATATATTTTTTTTCCTTGTTTTTTTTTTCTTCTTCTTTTTCTTGGCAGGCAGCATGATTCTGCAGATTTAAAAAGGCAGCGAAACCAAATAGTACATTTCTGTTTTCCATAGGGGATGAAATTCTGAACAAGTTCATAAAAACCTCGCTTTCGGTGAAGACGGTGAGTGAGTTCTCATTAGTCTTCGCAAATTAAAAGGAATTTTAATGCAGATTCTGCAGAGAGACGGAATATTTTGTAGATATTACAGACGTTGGGCTATTAAGGCTTCCAAGGGAGTTTCCATTTCCATTAAAAGAAAAGAAAAAAAAAACTAAAGAAACAAGCTGAGAATTCAGGAACATAGTAGTCGGGGCGTCTCCACAGCCGTAAACAAAAAACTTGGTTCACAGCCTGTGTGATTCTACTGGAGGGATCTTCGCTGCTCTCCGGGAGCTTTTGGCTTCGTAAAATTGATTTCCCATCATGTCCTGTGTGGTTTCTTGCTGAAGTAACTCTATGCTTGATTTTTGTGTCCCGATTTTTGCAAAATACAAGCTCATGTTTTGGAGCATCTGATGCTTAATTTGCTACCTGGCATCTTCATAAGTTAAAACGGGATTGCACGTGGATCCTGGAGTCGGGAGATGCGGTTCCTTCGATTTTTATATAATCGTGTAAGTGTGCACGCACACGCACACACGCACACGCACACACATATATATGTTTAAAATATGCAATCGTATATAATAAATGATTTTCTTATACAACTAAAAAAAGGTGAGCTTTGGGATCCTTAACTTTGGAAATATATTGAACAATAACAACACAAATAATGTCCAGTAATCCTTTGAGTTTCCCAAATTTTGGGGGCAGGATACTGGGGATTGAACTCAGAGGCACTCGACCACTGAGCCACCTCCTCAGCCCTATTCTGTGTTTTATGTAGAGACAGGGTCTCACTGAGTTGCTTAGCGCCTCGCCATTGCTGAGGCTGGCTTTGAACTCAGATCCTCCTGCCTCAGCCTTGCAGAGGGCAAATTTTGCAGCGGGCGTCACCTGGGTGGTGCTCTCTCTCAGCAGCTCCCGTGGTTCCCAGAGTTGGGACCCTTCTTAGGCGTCCAAGCGAACACATCCATTCCCTGAGCCTCCTCTGTGGTGCTCACCATAAATGAGAGGTAGCACAGTTTTAAAACGAGGTTGTCACTCACACCATAGTGGCTGAGCTTTAGTGTTTATCTAGGTGTGATTTTGAACTGACGGACGGCTGGGGTGGCAAGAGCATCAGCTTCCTTTGAGTGTATGGTGCTGTTTGTGGCTTATGAGTTTCTGCTGTCTGTTACACTGTGTCCACGGCCTGCATCTGCACAATTCCGGCGACATGGGACGCTGTAGGGAATCCAAGGTTGCCCCCAAGGATGCAGCTGCCTGAGAGAGGTGAGAGTCTGCAGTGCATATTGCTCATCCAAGAAAAGAACGAAATTCACAGGTGCACACACATGCACATGAAGCCATGTGTGCACAGAGTCATGCACACACTTTTGGACACACACGTACTTACAAGTACATAGTGGTGCACACACGTAGCTGTGCACAAATCTGCACACCTAGATCGACAGGCACACGCATGCGTGTATGCACATAACACGAATTTACACCTAAATGCACAGAGGTTCGCCTGAACACATGCATGCACACGGCTGTGCGTATATATATGTATCTGTTTGCACGTTTTCTCATGATGATCCTCATGTTCCCAGAACCATGAGGAAGTCTAAATTTCAAGAAATACTCGTCCTCATTTTTATTTAAAAGCAATTATTTTAGTCAAGCACGGTGGTATGCACCTGTGATGCCAGAGGATCTGGAGGCTGAGGGAGGAGGATGGCAAGTTGGAGGCCAGCCTCAGCAACGTAGCGGGGCCCTAAGCAACTCAGCGAGACCCTGTCTCTGATGAAACAGAAAAAGGGCTGGGGAAGGGGCTCAGTCATTAAGCATCCCCCTGGGTACAACCCCCTGTGCCATAAATACATAAGTAAAACAAAAATGTAAAATAATTTGTAAAATAATCGATAATTTGTAAATAATAATTTGTAATAATAATGTGTAAAATAATTGTAAAATAATTGATTTTAATGAAATCGATAGAAGTAGTCGTTGTACCTTTGCCAATTTTCTGAAATGGCAAAGCCATTCCAGTTGACACAGGTTTTGCAATATCCAGCTTGCCTGTCTCCACCCTCTGCTTGCGGGTTGGTTCAACCCGGCTTTAGGCCTGTGGCTATCATTCTTATCACTAATGTTTAGGTTTCTCAGGATCCTTCTTATTTCCCCAGATCCTGAAGCCATTCGTGCTGCTGACGCGTCTGTCCCTCGGTTGGGAACGGAGCCTGCGATGCTTGACTTTGGAAACCGACTGAACCCTCTGGATGCGAGTTCTGCGCAGTAATTTCGGGCTTTCCCGCGATTGCAAAGCGCGAAAAAGCACAGGGTGGCTCAGAACCGGGGGATCCTGCCGCCAACCCTGGGTCCACACGTCCATCAAGCGGTTCAAAGGTCTTGTAGCGTCGGAATCCCAGCTCCACGTTGCCACCTGTCAATCACAGGTAGCACCGGGTACCACGCAGCTGCAACACGCAAGGCGGAGTTTGAGTCAAGAGTTACAGAAAGGATCGTAGGAGGGTTTCTGGGTTGGAATCGTGTTAAGGATTCCCAACGCGTCGCATCTGAGTGCTTAAGCACGTGTGCACCTAGGTGGGGCTGCTTCGTGTCGCATCAAGTCCTTGCTACAACCACGGTGGAATCGGAGTGGACAAATCCAGCCTCGACTGCAAAAGTGTGGTTTCCAAAGCACCGAGTGGGTACTTAGGGGCTGGGGGCCGAGTAGTCAGTGTCTTGTGGTTCGGAAGCACAAGGGAGTATTATTCTGTCATGAAAAAGAACAAAATCCTGTCGTTCGTGGTAACATAGATGGAACTGTAGGACGATGTCGTGAATGAAACAAGCCAGGCACAGAAAGACCAGTACTGAGGCACGGGGACCGGAGGAAAGGCAGTCTCATACAGGAGAGTGGAACAGGATTCCTAGAAGCCAGAGAGAGTGGGGTGGGGGGACACAGGTTGGTAACAGGCGTCAACAGGCAGCTGGGTACTAGGAGGCTGGTGGGCCGGGGCATGGGGAGGAGCCTCATCCCTACTGCCCGTTGATCAGCGTATTGACCTCCAAAGACGGGGCTTTGGAGGAATCTGACAGACAGACCTGTGGCGTCCGTCATGCCATCTACCACTGAGCTACCTGCTGTGTCTAGGAGCCTGTGTGTGTACGGAAGTGTCTGTGTATCGCCTACCCACCCAGCTGTCACCTGTCTATCTATCTATACTCTTCCAATCCTGTCTATCCAGGTGGCTGTCACAGCCTGGGTGGGGCTGCTCCTGGCACCTGGTGTGTGGAGCCCAGAGAGGCTGCTCCACACCCTGCAGTGCACAGCACAGCCCAGCACAGAGAACCTCCAGCCCCAGATGCCCCCAGTGCAGAGGAACCTGCAGGACAGGGTCTCGATCTGTCATCCATCCATCCAGGTGTCATCTGTCTGTCTATCTATGTATCTATCTATCTATCTACCATCCATCTATCAATCATCTATATAGCATGTATCTATTATGTATGCATCCATCATATCTATCAATCTATCATCTATCTATGCATGGACCTATCTACCTATCTATGTATTAATGATCTATCAATCATCCATCTATCAATCATGTATCAATCATTCATCTATCAATCATCTACATAATCTATGTATTAATGATCTATTTATCTATTATTTATCCATCTATCATCTATCAATCATCTATCTATCATGTATCTATTAATCACCTATCAATCTATCAATCATCTATATATCATCTATCCACCCATCACGTCTATCTACATATATATCATCTATGTATCTATTAATGATCTATCTGTCATCTACCTACCTACGTATTAATGGTCTGTCTGTCATCTCTCTCTCCCTCCGTCCGTGTACCCACCTGGATCAGCAGCTACCTGACCCTTCTCTACCATCTGTCTGCACCTTCTATGTTCTTTTCTGTCTATTCTTCCCCTGGGACGTGTTCCTGTCACCCGTCGTCCCTCTGTGTTCATAGCTGGGTGAGGATTTGGAGCTGCGCGCGCTAGTGATCTGGGAGCCTGGGAGGCCCGTCCTCTGCGCTCTGCAGGCTGGACGCTCAGCTCGGCGGCTGCTCCGAGGGCCTGAGACCCGAGGCGGCTCATGTTGGAATTCGGTCTGTGGCTAGAAAAACCAGAGGAGCCGCTGCAGGTTCCACAGGGAGGCAGGAAACGGAGGGTCCGGCTCCTCCTCTGTCTGCGGCTCCACGCGGGTCCTCAGCACAAGGGAGGCTGGACACCCACCCTGGACGGGCAGCTGCTTCTCTGGGCCACAGGTTCCTGGGGACACCCACGGACACCCAGGAGCGGCGTGTGAGCTGAGCAGCCCAGGGCTCAGTCCAGGGGACACGCGCTGTGGGTCAACGTGCTGCATGCAGACAGGAGGGACGCGTGCGCGCAGCGCTTTACGCACGACCCCCCGCTGCACGCGCGGGCCTGTTCCCACGACGACGTGGGACGGTGCCCCGCTTTGTGCTCCTGCCAAACTGAAGGGGATTCACGCAGCCGAACTCAACGACAAGGCAGATCGCCAACCGCTGTGTCCTTTCTCAGTGACTCTCATTTATTGAATGTATCTTTCCTGAAATCTGAAAGATGTGCTTTTTTTTTTTTTTTTTTTGATACCAGGGATTGAACTCAGGGGCCCTCGACCACTGAGCCACCTCCCCAGCCCTATTTTGTGTTTTATGTAGAGACAGGGTCTCACTGAGTTGCTTAGCGCCTCGCCGTTGCTGAGGCTGGCTTTGAACTCGCGATCCTCCTGTCTCAGCCTCCCTAAGTGCTGGGATTACAGGCTTGAGCCACCGCGCCCGGCTCTTTTTTTTTTTTTTTTTTAATGATGAAGATGCCGTGTGGACGGATGTTCGTGCAGCTATGATTATTTTGTGCAGCTGAGCCGGTGGGCTGCACGACTCCGTCCAGCACAGGTTAGACTCGTGATAAATGGGTGCCAGTGGCCATTATTTATATGGCCACGCCAGGTGTAAAGGTCTCTGCTGTCCCACGAAAACAGAAAATATTGCATTTCAGAGGTTGAGAAGAAACAGGAAGCTCAGTTAACCTGTGTGATTTTTGCAGTGTATTTTGATTGACACGGGATCCCTGTACATTCTGAAGGGTACGCGTGACGTTCTAATGCAAGTGTGTGCCACGCAGTCAGGGCGATTTGCATGTCCTTTCCTAGTGATGAGAACATTCAAATTCCGCTCTTTTAGCTCTTGTGAAACACGCACGGTTGTTAATTATATAACATGAAGACTGGAGATGGAGGCAGAGGCTGGAGGGACGGGGCCACCAGCCCAGGGCCACCTGGAGCGCCAGGACCTGGAGAGGCAGGAGGAGCCTCCCTGGAGCCTCTGGAGGGAGCTGGACCCCATTCGAAGAGGTTGGTCCTGTCCACATCTTGACCCCAGAGCCTGTGAGTGGGACCTGGTGTGGACACAGGGTCTCTGCAGAGGTCGTTAGTGCAGGATCCTGAGAGGAGCTCCTCCTGGGTCAGGGGGGCCCTCGTGCAATGGCCGTGTCCTCCCAAGAGACAGAAGAGGGGACACAGACACAGAGGAGGAGCCCCGTGGAGACGGAGGCAGAGACTGGAGGGATGGGGTGATTCCTGGCCACACGCTGTGGTTTTCCGTGTGCAGTTTTCCTACGTCCTGAGCTCCCATCTTTGCACTGAGCTCAATCCCGGGGCGTTTGAGACAGAAATTCATGTGTCTCTAACCAAGACTCCTGCACCTTGATGTTGGCCTTGGTCCCTGCCTGTCCTTCCTGGTGTCCCTGCACTATGGGGGCACCCGGCCCTCTCGCTTGGTCCCCCTATTATATGCCGATGCCTGGTGGTCAGTTCTCCTTCCGTGCTGGGCTTTGTGCACAGCGCCCGCCAATAAGGAGCCAGTTACACCCGCCCTTTTCCCTCTGAAAACAGCTTCTGCTCGCTCCCTGAGAAGCTGCTGTCTCTCTGTTGGGCTCCCCTAGGAGCTTGCGGTGCTATTTCCATAGAGTGAGTCCAGCTCAGCTCTTTGCCGGGGAAGGCGGCGGCTGAAACCTCCCCCTGGGGATCCGGTGTGAAGGGAGCCTTTGTTCTGGAGGCTGCAGACCCGAGTTCTTTCTTCTTCCAAAGACGCTGGAGTCTGGTTTCAAAGGCGAGGAGATCAACGCGTTGTCTTTGATCTCTTCTCCTCTGGCGTGTTTACTGAATTGTTCCCATCAGTTCTGACAGGGGTCAGATGTCCCGAACTAGGATTAACTATTATTCTGGGGGCGGGACCTCCTTTGGGGTTGGGGTTCATTCAAAAGGCTCACTTGTCCTTTCCAGACTATTTTGCAATTTAAAAATCCACTCCTTCCTTTCCAGTAGCTGAGATCTCCCTGGGAGAGAGACGGCTTTGGAAATTGCATGATCTCTGTCTTGAAATCGGTGTATTTTGCACACAGACGGGTTCGATCTTCAGCACCACATAAAAATAAAAAAGCAAAATGAAGATATTGGGTCCATCTACAACTAAAAAATATTTTTTTAAAAAAGTGGCTTTACCCTGCGGCCCCAAATTTGAAGTCTTCTTAACTTTCCCAGGTCCTGGCTCAGCCCCTTATCTGGCCCTTACCTGGTGTGCAGACTTGAGAACCTTTTCTGAGCTCATCGTGATCCAGATCTCACAATGACGGTGAGATGAAAATGTTAATCCAATTGTGTTTTGCAAGTTGCAAAGAGCAATATAGATAGGCGACATGGAAGCTTGCCTTGTAAACAAGTTAAGACATAAGGTGGTTATTGTGAATTGTGCTGCTATGAACGTGGGGATGCAGGGTGTCGTTACGGTGCAATGATTTCACCCAGCTCAGGTTTCCATCTACAGGCAAATGCATAAAGCTAATGTGGTCTATAAGCACAAGGGAGTATTACTCAGCCATGCAGAAGGAATCATGCTATTTGCTGGTCAAGGGATGGAACCGAAGAACCTCATGCTAAGTGAAATAAGCCCGACTCAGAAAGTCAAATGTTTTTCTGTCGTGTGAAAACATAGGAATACAAATAGAAAGAAGCCCAGTAGACATAGAAATAGGAGGTCAAGGAAGACAGAGGAAGGCAGGGAAGGAGAAAAATTGAAGTTGCAGGTGACCCAGTTGTGCAGCAACAGAAAACAGAATCTACGCATAAATAAGCAGAAAGAAGACCAGAAGCATCGAGGAAGACGAGGGGAGGGAATGGAGAGGTACCTGAGAACAAAATGCACCGAAGGGCGTTATTTGTGTGAACACGTCACAAGGAATCTCGCTGCTACGTGTGAGGAGGACAAGAAGAAAAAGAAGATAAAACCCACAATCTTAAGCTGTTTGTGTTTTATTCCCGGGTGCTGAGGCTCGGCAGCTGAGGTTTGTTTGTTTGAAAGGAATAGAGCAAAATTCTCTGAGGAAAGGACACAAATAAAACCCAAGCGTACAGTGAATTTTTGGGAAGACTCTTTTTATATATTATGGGATATAAAAATGGTCTCCTTTCTTATTTATTGTTGCAGGCGGTCAGGCCTCAACATCTGTCCACTCTGTGTTCGTGGATTCCCCATCACTGATTGGAAATGTTCACTCATAAAAAAAATTGTAGCTAAGCTAGGTGTGGTGCACGCCTGTCATCCCAGCACTTAGGGAGGCTGAGGCAGGAGGATCCCGAGTTCAAAGCCAGCCTCAGCCATGGCGAGGCGCTCAGCAACTCAGTGAGACCCTGTCTCTACATAAAACACAAAATAGGGCTGGGGAGGTGGCTCAC
>CM053417.1:120039576-120059692 GCA_028644305.1 Xerus rutilus | reverse complement strand
TCCATCCATCCATCCATCCATCCATCCATCCATCCATCCATCCATCCATCCATCCATTCAGTCATCAGACCAATTCATCTTTCTATCTATCTATCTATCTATCTATCTATCTATCTATCTATCTATCCATCCATCCACCCACCCATCCATCTAATCATCCACCTAATTCATCTATCATCTATGTGTCTACCATGTATCCATCCATCCATTCAGTCATCAGACCAATTCATCTTTCTATCTATCCATCCATCCATCCATCCATCCATCCATCCATCTTTCCATCCATCCAGTCATCAGACCAATTCATCTATCTATCTATCTATCTATCTATCTATCTATCTATCCACCCACCCATCCATCTAATCATCCACCTAATTCATCTATCATCTATGTGTCTATCATGTATCCATCCATCCACCCATCTCCATCCATCCAGTCATCCATTCAATTTATCTATCTATCATCTATCTATGGTAGGTAAGTATGCATATAATCATGCATATATTATGTATTACATATATAGTATGTATCTGTATTTATGCCTACTCATGTCTATCCAGATATTTATTTATTTCTCTAAACTTAGCACTCAGTGCACCATCCTGCCCGGTATTGCTGGATTAGGGGATTCTATGCTACATCAAGGGAAGCAGGAAGTAAAATCCCCACCTTGAAGGAGAGATGGAATATTCCTTAAAAATAAACGAGAGTCAGCTGTGGGTTTTCTGAGACCCTGTCCTGTGTTTCTCCTCTTTGAATACAAGGCAGGGAGAAAGCAGATTTTTTTCTTTTTTTCTTTTTTTGGTAGTGGAGATTGAACTCAAGGGCCCTCGACTACTGAGCCACATCCCCAGCCCTGTTGTGTGTTTTATGTAGAGACAGGGTCTCACTGAGTTGCTTAGCACCTCGCCATTGCTGAGGCTGGCTTTGAACTCGAGATTCTCCTGTCTCAGCCTCCCTAAGTGCTGGGATGACAGGCTTGTGCTACCGCACCTGGCTAGATTTTTTCCTTTTGGTGAGGTCTTATTGGATGAATGCCTTTGTAGCTGGGTCTGAAACATGGATTGGTGATCATGCTCAGAAGCACATGTCTTAAGTCCACATGCAGCAGAGGGGTCTTTTCATGGGAAACCAAATACTAAGGGGGAGAAATGAGAAAACACTTTCTTTGAGTGTGTGGATTCTTGAAGAAAGGATTCATGTCCCGAAAAAATGTGTGGTATTCTGAGACACAGAATGCTATGGAACATGACCACTTGAGTTTCCCAACAGTGTTTAAGAATTCATTATCTAAATGTACATCGGCACTCCTTGTCTCCCAGCCTCTAGAGATCACCATTCCATAGTGAAGTCATTTGTCTTCACTTAGCATAATGGCCTTGAGTTTCATGCATTCTGCATCAGGTGACAGGACTTCATCCTTCCGCATGGCTCCATAATATTCCATTTTGTACACGTCACATTTTATCTATTCATGTGTTCATTGATGGACACCTAGTGTGATCAAAGAGCTTAGCTATTGTGAATAGTGCAGCAATAAACATGGGTTTGTGGCTATCTCTCATTGATTTCATTTCTGTTTTAGTTGACATTTTCAGTCACCAAAAGACTTGATAAGAACTGTTAGAGAAGGAAAAGTTGACTTGGAGCTCATGGTTTCAGAGGTCCAGTCCATGGTGGGCTGACTCCATGGCTCTGGCCCAAGGTGAGGCAGAACAAAATGGCGGAAGGGCCTGGAGGAGGAGAGCAGCTCAGGACGTGGCACCAGGAAGCAGAGAGAGCTCTGCTCACCAGGGACAGGATAGAGTCCCCAAAGGCACAGCCCAGTGACCACCTCCTCCAGCCACATCCCACCTGCCTGCAGTCACCACCCAGTGAGTCCATTCAAGTGGATTAATCCACTGACTAGGTTACACCTCGCATAATCCAATCATCGTATCCCTGAACATTCCTGACTTGTCTCACACATGAGCTTTTTGGAGATATTTTTACCTAAACTACAACAACCAGCATTAGTTCATTCCTATCATGGGCTTAATGCACCAACTAGGTTAAGGGTCTCCAACCTTTAATGATTTCACCTCTGACCCTTCTTGTGTTGTCTCACACATGGGATTTTTGGGGACAGCTGCTGGCAGATCCACGTTGCATGTTAGCTAAGGTTTTTATATTTGGATTTTTTTATATTTGAATTTATATTTGAATTTCTGAAAATCTACAGATGGCCATAACATTGACCTTGTGAGTATCCAGCAAGAAAACCTTGGTTTTACGGTTTGTTTATCTTTGAAAAACAAACCAGCCCACAGACATAGTTATGCTCAGTTTAAAGGTCAGAAAGTAATTGAGATGGTTACAGGGACTGAGGTCATTATTGATATACCCATGGAGAAGGACACCACTATCTACTGGGGGGAATTTATACAGATATGATTGTCTACAGTTAGCATGAAATGAAACCTGTAGATAGCGCTGCATGTACTAAAAGTTGCTTTTTTTATTGAACCCTGGAAAATGAAGAAGATATAGATTTAACATTTTAAGTGTTTGGGACATATTTATTTATTTATTTATTGGTACTTGGGATGGAACCATGGGCTCTTAAGCACTGAGCCATATCCTCAGAACTTTTTACTTTTTAATTTTATTTCTTCCATTTTGAGACAGAGTCTCGCTAAGTTAAACTTAGGGCCTTGCGAAGTTGCCGAGACTGGCCTCCAACTTGTGATCCTCCTGCCTCAGCCACTGGGATTACACATATGTACCGCCACCCCTGGCATCTTCTAACATTTTTTTCTAGGGTACCAGGAATTGAACTCAGGAGCCCTCAATCACTGAGCCACCTCCCCAGCTCTATTTTGTGTTTTATGTAGAGATAGGGTCTCATTGAGTTGCTTAGTGCCTCCCGAGGTTGGCTTTGAACTCGCGATCCTCTTGCCTCAGCCTCCCAAAGTGCTGGGGTTACAGGCGTGCGCCACTGCACCTGATTGTCTTTAACATTTTAATTTCAACCTTCCTGTAGGAATAATAAGATGTTTAATTGAGATGGCAAATAACATTTCAGACACACCAAGATGGCTCAGGTAAACTTCTTGGTACAGTGGATGGATTTCAACTAAACCAAGTGGTATATTTGCCTCATGCTATTTGCATTTCAATCTGATGGGGTTGGATTTCTTCTCTCATTTCTTCTCCTAATTGTAGTTACTGTCTATAAAAATGTACATGTGATAGTTTTAAAAATAAAAGGCATAGAGACATAGGCTGAATGATGGATGGATGGATATATGATAGGCACAGAGATGATAGATGAATTGGGTTGATGACTGGATGGATGGATGGAGGGATGGAAGAATGGATAGATGGATGGGTGGATGGAAGGACGGATAGATGGATGGAAGGATGTATGGATGTATGGACGTATGGATGGATGGATGAATAGATAGATGATAGATATATAGATTGATGACTGGATGGATGGATAGATGGATGGATGGATGGATGGATGGATGAATAGATAGATGATAGATATATAGATTGATGACTGGATGGATGGATAGATGGATGGATGGATGGATGGATAGATGGAGGGATGGGTGGATGGATGGATGGATGGATGAATAGAGAGATGATAGATATATAGATTGATGACTGGATGGATGGATGGATGGATGGATGAATAGATAGATGATAGATATATAGATTGATGACTGGATGGATGGACAGATAGAAGTTACACAGAGATAAGAAACACTTGCTTAAAGAAAACGGTTCCGTGGAATCCCCCTTTGGGAAAATTTCCAAAAATATCAACTTCGGTAAAATGACTGGCGTGTTTCAAAAAAGAAGCGTAATTGTGTCCTGTGTGACGTTGTTCTGGGGCCAGGTTGTCAAGCTCAGGAGATACGGTACCTTCTGGTGGAGTTATAAGTCCTCATAAATGCATTTTTATTTTGGGTATTTTCCCATCTGAAAGCTAAACTACTCTGCAGACATGGATGTGTGGAACTTCCCAGAGTGTGTTACGTCGAGCTATTAAAGATCTTCTCTCTTTATTTAAAATAAGCGACCATCATAGAGTGCCATCAAAGACCTATTATTGATGCATCATCTGTGAGTTCTATGAGCAGTAACCGTTTATACCAAGATAAATGAGGATATTAAAGGGATCCAAAACATTTCCCTGCAAAGTGTTATTAGGCACCATATTCAGTATACTGACAATGATTTGAGAACACATTAATATGGACAAGCAGGAGGAAGCTCACCTTTCCTTCAATTCTCCAGCCCTTTCTCTGCACCTGAATGGCTTGACTTTGTCTCCAAATGCAAGACAGCCATCCACAGGAGAAAGACGGGAGGGAGGTTGAAGGAACTAGGAAATTAGTTGTGAATGAAGCAAACAATGCATTTCTATCTTTATTTGTCAGGAAGAATGAGTCATGAGATCTCGAGAAATATGGTGTAAGGTCCCCCCAGTTCTATGGCCTTTGGTACACATGTTATGAACCATCTCCTCTGTCTGAGTGTGGAGTGGACCTCGGAGCATCATATGTCAATTTGAGGATGGTGTGGGCAGGGGTTGATTTTGAACTCATGAAAAGAGAATATTTGAAAACAGTATAGAGGTTCCTCAAAAAAGGAGGAATGGAACCATCATATAACCCAGTTATCCCACTCTTGAGGATATGTTCAAGAGATCTAAAATCAGCACACTATAGTGATGCAGCCATATCAATCTTTATAGCAGCATGATTCACAATAGCTAAGCTATGGAACCTGTGTAGGTGCCCTTCAGTGATGAATGCATAAAGAAAATGTGATATATATACACATGAAGTATTACACAGCCATGAAGAAGAATGACTTGATGCCATTTGCCAGTAAATTGATGGAACTGTAGACAATCATGCGAAGTGAAATAAACGAGTTCCCCAAAGTCAAAGGTCAAATGCTTTCTGTGATATACAAAAGCTAGAGAAAGAAGGGGAAAAAAATAAAGGAGGAAGATCCCATTAAAATAGAAGGGAGGTTAGTGAAGTAGGGAAGGGGACTGAGGAGGTAGGAAGAGGAGACAGAAGAGAGAACAGTGGGATGAATCTGACCTCACTCTCCTGTGTACATGTATGAATGTACCACAGCGGATCTCACCTCCATGCACATCCACCAGGTACTAATTAGAAAACAACAACCTGTAGGGAAAGAAATAGAATATCTCCAGCGAGGGAGGAGGGAACAGAAAGGGAAAATAGTGGGGAGTGATGTTGGCCAACTTAAAAAGCTATATTGTGTGCACATGTGGATAAAGCAAAAGCTATCCACCATTATGCACAACTGCGATGCACCAAAGAGAACATGGTGAAAAAGAATATCCCTGTGGCCTGAGTAATCAGTAGAGGGGAAAGAGGAGGAGGAGGAGGAGGAGGTGGAAGAGAGAGAGGAGGAGGAGGAGGAGGAACAGAGGGAGGAGGGGGAGAAAGGAGGAGAGAGAAAGGAGACACACACACACATGCACACACACACCCCTGTTAACCTGGAGGAAAGACGAGCACCATATTGTGAATCACCAATGGGATCCACCAGTCAAGGAACAAAAAAGAAAATGGCGGTCTCTGTTGGGAAGCCAATGGGAAAATGAGGACGTCAATCCTGTAATTCCTAAGGAAGTGAATTCTTCCAGCCACTGGAATGGAACCCGATCTTTTCCCAGTTGACCCTCAGCTCATACCTCTGCCCTGGCTGATGCCTTCATTGCAGCCTGATTTGACCCGGAGCAGAGGACTTAGCTCCTCTCTGCCAGAAACTGTGCTTCAGAAACTGTGAGATCGTGAGAGAGAGAGAGAGAGAGAGAGAGAGAGTGTGTGTGTGTGTGTGTGCATGTGTGCATTAACTTGCATTAAACAACGTGTTCTGCTCTCAGATCACACTCTCCGGATCCTGTGATTGACTGGACGTCTACCAACGTGACATGTGAAATGGTATCATGGTGGTCTGCTTGGACACATTATCAAAGCCTTCTTCCACCTTTTGTGTTTTTGAGACTCTCCCTTTCACCCACGGCTTCTGGGTGAAGATTGTTGCGTGTGCCAAGAATGCAAAGTGAATCTCAAGGCAGGGGAACACCCATCATTACGGTGAGTGGTGCCCAGTAGGTCAACCACGGATTCCATGGTACAGATGTGAGCTCAATGGCAGCCGAGGCAAGATGGCGTCAGAAGATGCGCACATTTCGCCTCATTCACCTGAACAGAAAGATACCTGCGTTCTTTAGGTGTTGACTTCCAATCAGTTCGATTCCCTGTATCTGTGGCTGTCCACAGATCCAACCCACCATGGACCCAAACTATTGGGGAAAACCCCAAATCTACACTGAATGCAAAGAGATTATTCTCTTGTCAGTAGTCCCTAAATAATATATGATCACCGCTCTGTATAGATCATTAACATTTTAAGACATCTGGAGATGATTTTAAGCATATTGTAAGATGGATAGACCATTTTATAGAAGGGACTTGAGCGTATGTGGATTCAGGCGTTGGCCAGATATTCCAGAACCCATCTTGCTTGGCTATTGAGGGGTGACTATAGGAAACATTGCCAAAAGAAAATAAGATAAAATAAAATGAAATTCATCGGAGATAATGTTATCAACTGTGTGCTCGTCTCTGCTGACCTCAGCACGAAAGATGGTAGGAATGGAAGGAGGGTTTTATTATCGCCAACCAGGAAAGCCTATTCAGTCTTAATGATATAACAATAGAAATTGGTTGAATTTCCAAAAGAGGAGGAGGAGGAGGATTGACGTCCTCATTTTCCCATTGGCTTCCCAACAGAGACCGCCATTTTCTTTTTTGTTCCTTGACTGGTGGACCCATTGGTGATTCACATTATGGTTCTTGTCTTTTCTCCAGGTTAGCAGGGCTCTGTGTTTGTGTGTGTGTGTCCACTTTCTCCTCCTCCTCCTTCTTCTTCTTTTAAATAAAATAATGTAATTGACTCTTTGAGGATCTAAGATTTTAAATACAGCAGCACATTCTAAACCTGGGGCAAAGCAAGCCTAACGCAGGGATTTAGTACAGAAGCACCGCCATCTAGTATGTGATGCAGTTCAGTTTATTTTCCTTTCTCTTAACTCCACAAAATCAAAGGCTTAGAAAGCAGCCAAAGAGAGCGCTGGGAGGAGACCCTCTATTCTTTGGTTTACACAGCAGCAATACTTGTGGCAAATCTTTGGGCGTTTATGGGTGGACCACAGGAAGGGAAGGCACAGAATATCTCATCCATCCAATGACAGTGGATGAAAACCAATGTCACCTTTCACAGTGGACCCAACATCAAAAACGCCAGCATCGCCCATGGTGAGGAGCCCTGTGTTCAATTTAAAAAATGTGCACAGTGCCCTCTGCAAATGCATAACGACAACATCATGTCAGGTGTTGTACGTCCTCTAGAGATGGCTTGAAGATTGACCCAGAGTGTCAATCAGGACTTTATGCTGAGTGACACTCAACCTTGCTGGGGCAGCCAATCCTGCCTGCTGTGCTTCCTTTTATTAATAACATTTTCTTTCCAAGTCCATCAGTGAGCATCACTGCGCCGTGTGAATGCAGCCCCCCGGGTATCCAGGGAGAACCCTGCAGATACCGAAATCCACGGGTGCTCCAGTCTCGTACTTAAAATGGTGCATTATTTTCAAATGATCTGCATACATTTAAGACCATCTCTGGGGAACTTGTAATACTCAGAGTAATAGAATGCCAGGTAAACACCTGCTCTGCTGTATTTTGCAGGAATAACAAAGAAGAAAAAAATCTGTGTATGTTCAATACAGAAACATGGATGACCAATTAGAACAAATGGAAATAAAAAAATAAATTAAAAAAAAAAAGAGGAAAAAAAATTGTTGACCTGTGGTTGGTTGGATCCACGGATGGAGAGCTTACACGTTTGGAAGTCTGACTGTCTATATTGGGAAAATTTCTTCTTTTAGAGCCTATAAAGTTAAAGCAAGTGGAAGATGGAGAGTTGTTATTCCTGTGTGTGTGTGTGTGTGTGTGTATCCTGAGAGCAACAACCTAAAAAGAATTAGAGGATATTATTCTCTGACTGGGTTTATAAGATGAACTCAATATGAGGAGTTGCCTGCAAAGTGAATCCTAAAAATAATCCCACCATTTGCTCTGCTAGCACAGCATGACTTCAGAAGTTCTTAGTGGCATCCAGCCCCAAAAGAAGGATGTTGGAAACTCCTTCCCACATGAGCCTGCAATTCTCTTGTTATTATCAATGCAATTATTTTTGTTGTTGTTGTTATTTTTTAAAAAATCCCATTTTTTTCTCATGCATTTCACCCATCACCCAGAAATTATCACATTTTCATTTTCTATAGCCATACCAAGAGTTTGCTTGAAATTTAAGAAATAAAAGTAAGTGTTGAGAAAATTGTTGGACCGTATTCACAGGACTGCTGAGCATGGTTTTGCATGGCTGATCCTCAGAAGTGGTAGGCAGAGCACACGATGTAGCAGCCTCCATAGGAACCATGTCCACAACTCATCCTCCATTGCAAGCCATGCCCCAGGCTGGGTCATCTCAGGAAAACGCATCAGAAGCTGGACGCAGTGGGCACCCACTGACTCCTCCAGGGCACATGTCCTAAATATTCCAGAGTTGTCTTCTCTTGGCTCAAATTCTCCCTTTTTGTTCCTTCTTCCTTCCTTCCTTCCCTTCTTGGGTACCTCTACCTTCTCTGCTATGCATCCCAACAAGCCATGTGAATTCCGCCATCTTGAATCCCTCCGATTCCCCAGGAAAGACCAGTGGGACCTCTGCTTCCAATTCATTTGCCCAAATTCCTATTTGATTTTTCTCATATTCCTGAAAATGTTCCCCCACAGTGCATGGACTTCAGCCCTGCCTGAGTCTTTGGCGCGACTTTCTCTTTCACTCAAGAGATTCAAAGGGCAGTGCGCCATTAGGAAGAGAAAAATCTAACACCACTCCTGGAAGGTTACTTGGCACATCATGTAATTAAGACTGACATGCCAACATTGGCTTCCTCGCTCCCATTTATTGGTTTGCGAGAAATATAAATTGGACTCAGCAGATTGTTAATAGGGACTACAGGGAGAAAATGTGGGTGAGTCTTTGAACTAAAGAAAAGTTTGGGAAGGAAAGAGTCTAACAAAGTTGGCACATTTTCCTTGAAAACTCTTAAATGTCCATTCTTAGAAGATTTAAAAAATGGATTTTTAAAATTCTCAGGAAGGGGATATTAGATGGTGAATATTTCCAATGGAGATTAAGCAGAGTCATGTAAAAACAGAATGGGTTGGGCAGGTTTCCAGCACTCTCACAAAATGCCTGAGATGTTTTATTTATAAAGACAAAAGGTTTTAACTCAGAGATTTGGAGTCTATGATTGAATGGCCCTCTTTGCTTTGGGCCCAATGGATACAGCAAATCATGGCAGGAATATGATTGGTGGAGCCAAAGTGGTCACTCCATTGCCATGGAGAACAAAGAGAGGGATGAGGTCCCACAATCCCCTCCCAGGTCACACCCGAATGACTTCACTGTGTCCCTCTAGACCACATCTCTTCAAGTCTCCACCAGCTCCCAATGGCGCCATGCTGGGGCACTCAGCCTTCCACACTAGGGTCTTTGGAGAAAAATTGGGATCCAGGTGATAGCACACAATGAGCCTACAAGTATATTATGATCAAGACGCTCTTAGAAATGGGAGGCTTCTAAATTCATCTCCTTTGTATACTTGGTAAACAAGGAGGAAATACTCAAATAAGTCCTTGTCCTTGGATATTCTTAGCAAGACGATTCTCAACTACCGCACACTTCCAGCGATTGAAATGTTCACTCATTAGTTAATGGATGAACAAACTCTGGTCTGCATATGCACACACACATGCACACTGGAATATTACTGAGCCACAGAAAGGAATAGACAAGCAATGTTGCTTATACCATGGCTGGACTTAGGAAACAGGAGTGCTGAAATATGCCATGCAGAAACTGTGACAGATTATGATCCTGCTTTAATGAAATGTTCCAAATACTTACACACACAAAAACAGAAAGCAGGTTGGGGTGGCCAGGAAATGGGGCAGAAGAATAGAGAGTGACTGTTGAATGGATATGGGGTTGAAAAAAAATTTTTTGTAACTAGATATCGATGGTGGCTGCATAATATTCAGAATGTGCTAAATGGGACTGAATATTTCACGCTGAAAGGGTTACTTGGATAGTGAGTTGGGGGCAAACTGTAGCTTACTCTCATCTGCCATTTTACTTTCTTTGGTTTCAGAAAATGGTCCTCTTTGGTCCAAAAATGTTAGATGGAACATTACAGAAACAGAGTTCATGGTTTATATTTGTGTTAGTTCTGTGTTCCTGTGACCCAATATATTTGACAAGAACAACTTAAAGGATTCAAAGTTTCTTCAGGATCAGGGTTTCAGAGGTTCAGTCCACGGCTGGCCGACTCCATGGCTCTGGCCCAAGGTGAGGCAGAACAAAATGGCGGAAGAGCCTGGAGGAGGAGAGCAGCTCAGGACGTGGCACCAGGAAGCAGAGAGAGCTCTGCTCACCAGGGACAGGATGGAGTCCCCAAAGGCACAGCCCAGTGACCCCCTCCTCCAGCCACACCCCACCTGCCTGCAGTCAGCACTGAGTTAATCCATCCAAGTGGATTAATCCACTGACTAGGTTACACCTCTCACAGCCTGATCATTGTGCCTCTGAACATTGCTGCATTTTCTCACACATGAGCCTTTGGAGGATACTTTATATCTAAACTACAAAAATCAGCATCATTATTTTCATTTTATTTATTGCCCTCTCTAACTACATTGATCAAATCATTGATTTTTTTTCTTCTAGGAATATCAAATTTGATATCTTAAATATAGAAAGAATCTGTATTGAAAGGATTCCAAATTTCCATGGAGAATCTTTTTTTTTTTTAATTTTTTTTTTTAGTTGTAGATGGACATAAGTTTATTTTCTTTATTTTTACGTGGTGCCGAGGATTGAACCCAGTGCCTCACTTATGCGAGGCAGGCGCTCTACTGAGCCACAATCCCAGCCCCTCCATGGGGAATCTTAATATCCTCTTTTTAAACAATTTCTTTCTTGACCTTCACTGATATTTTTTATGCGTTTGGTGGTGCTCAGGAGCATTAACGAAAGGTTTCTCCCTGACAGAGAAACTGATGGTTTTGCAATTCCTAACTCACCTATCAGGTTTCGTGTCTTCTGTGTAAAAGGAAGGCCCTTTTCCTTAAACTGACAACTTTAGTGTAATTAATGAACTGGACTCAACCCCCAGGCACATAATATCTTAGTCATCAGAAAACATCCCCAGTCAGGGCCTATAAAATCCTCTTGAGCAAATGTTCCATCAATTACCCTCTTTCTCCTTTACTAACCCCACGTTTATTGCAAAAGGATTCACAGAGCACAGGATATCTTGCTCAGCTTTTATTTCACTGCCTGTATTTTAAGAACGCGATCTTGTACCTACCATCCTGCATTCGCACTGTCTGATCATTTAGAATCGCGGCACCGTTCCTGAAATTTGAATACTGTGACAAGCATCCCACAGATCATCATTCCGAGGAATCTGTTTCAGGAATGGAGGAGGTTTCCTGTCAATCATTTCCCTGGGAAAGATGGACAGGAGTCAAATGTGTCCACATGAGTTATCAGCACGAGCTGGATCCAGCTAATGTGATGAGACATTTAAGCACATTTGCAGGTGTAGTGGCTCCAGCTGTCCATCCGGTCTCATTGGTTATTTCATTTTTTGTGGGTTCGGAATGTGGTCAATAGTGTGTCAAAATTATTAAATGGAAAATTCCAGATATCAGCTATTCATGTTTCAAATAGGCATTACTTTTCCATCATTGGGACCTAATCTACCCAACAAGAGAACTTCCCAGAGTTGTGAGATATCAGAATTTATAGGAGGAAGAAAAATGTATTTGGGGTCATCATTTAAGAAGTCTCAGTCCAAGGTGGGATGGACTGAGGTGTCTGAGGTGAGGCAGATCAACATGGCGGAAGGGCATGGCAGGGGAGAGTTGCTCAACTCATGGAAACCTGGAAGTGGCAGAAAGAAAACACAAGGGGTAAATACGAAAGACCTAATCTATCTCTCCTTTGTATCTTCTTCTTAGTAATGAAAATCTGTAAGAAAGGAAAACATAACAGAAACATATTTTTCCAAAGGACCATCATGCACTTGGAAATGACCCTTGGGTCCACAATGGGTTACTTATCTCATGAGGTTCTGTAAGATGATGAGGTCGTTAAAAAATCCCTACTGTCTGGCGGTATCATAACACCTTCGTGCAGAGCCCTGCTCAAAACACTGTGGTGGTCCTGGTGTCAAGACAGCAGACACACCGTCCCTGTGGTGTAGCACACACAGTGATGTACAATCTACGATAATGTGTGACAATCTTAATAATCGACTAAGTTGCTGGTTTTTGCATTTATTATGCAATACATTCCTCCTTTGTCTGGAGTATGCGCCATCTGTTTATTGCAAAGAGGTTCACTGGAAGTCGATATGCCATGGTACCAGCATCAGCTCCATTCACGGTCTGTTTACTCGACAGCGTCAAGAGCCAACGTTGAGTGATGGGCTGGACCACGTAGCTTTGTGTAGACACATGCGTGGCGTTTCTCCAACCATGAAATACCCTCATTGTGAGTTTCTCAGCAGGTATCGTTGCCCACGAGCCGTGCATACGTGTAGAACTGTGCATTCTTACCTGGCTCGTGTGGTTGGGAAGACACTTGGACTGTGCGTATGTATTTCACAGGTTTTGAAAGTGACTCTGCATAATGCATGGAAACACCTGGGAGTGCTTGGTTGGAAAGCATTAGCATGTGTTTATGCAAAAGGAGGTCAGACTGGGAGCGTCTCAGCATAAAACCGTAAGGTGTGTTCCAGGTGTGTTCCTGCTTTACCCACTGCTGCTGATGACAGAAGGAATCAGCAGATTCTGCAGAGACGGGGAAAGAAACTTAAGGACAAAGCAGAGACGGATTTGCTGAATCGGTGATTCTCAGCTTCAGGGTTATATTTGGTCGGCATCCCAAACTTTACTAGGTGATAAATGTGATTAATTGATAAAAGAGATTTATTTTTTAAAGTTCGAAACAATTAGTGGTGGTCATTATCCCAGTAGCTTCTCTTTTCTCTCCCTGTTCCCCAGGTAAGATCTGCTCCCTGCAGAACAAAAACACCTTATGTTGGCGCGCTGGAAAATGCACAGGTGTGTATGCATGAAATCGCATCCTGGCTTCTTCTGGTTCTGAGGATCTTTTAATTATTCAGGCTTTAGAGGATGGAGGAGTCTTATAAGCTTAATTAGGGCTCCAATTTCCTCTGGGAAATGTGGATGAACTTGATTAACAAGAACAGAAAAACTCCAGTGAATGACTTTGGGGGGAAAAAAACATAATAGTGACTCTTCCCAGAGTTGTGGGATATCAGAATTTAAAACAAATGTGCATGGGAAGAGAAATATATACCTTCTCTAGGAGTTCAGAAAAAACGGAATGAGTGTCTATGCATCTTTGTAGGTTGAAATCATGGCACCCAATGGGATTTGCAATAGGAAGAGAGACTTGGGGACTTTGAATTCAGGCAAAAATTGTGTTTGTTGTTATTCCAAACTATTCGATCTATTTTCATTATTGAACATTTGGAATAGGTTTACTCATTTATTTTTCTTTTTTATATTATTTGCTGATTTTCCATTCACATATTTAGAACTTTCTGATTCAAAAGATACTCACAACTTATCATTTATCAATTCTGAGCTTGAAATCAACTTATTCAAAATCATGTAAATCATAGTAATGATCAGGTAGCAAAAGAGAAGGTAGTTTTTTTTTTTTTAAATTTTCTTATACTTGAATTCCAAATTCCCCCTAAAACAAGTTCCAAACGAAGGTAAAAATACCCCTAAAACTTATTTGAATGTCGGAAAAACCATGACCTAGGGTAAAGATTGATTTGTGAAATCTTGGAATTGCAAAGAGCAATGATAACAAGCAACCAGACATGGTAAATTAAAAATCAGTGACACTTAAAGCTGAATGTCCAGAGTTGGCCACTCAAGTTCTGATAACTTGGGGCTTCCAGAATGTTCCATGCACGGTTTGGATATCATTTGTCTCCCCCAAAACTCAGGTGGAAATTTGGTCCATGATGTAATGGTATTTAGATACGTGGACTGTAATGCTTAGGTTTAATGCTTTCCTTTCAAGGGTGATTTAGATCTTATACCAGTGAGTTGTTATAATGTGAGTCTGCCTCTTTTTTTTTTTTTTTAACCTTTTGCAGATACTTGTTTTCCATTTTGAAACCCCTTGTCCATGCTTTGGTGACTTCAAGGTCTATGAATCACACTATTGTGACACAGAATCCTTGAGACACATGAGTTCAGTTGTCAGAGACTGAAGAGACATCCAATCCTTGAATATACCCAGGATCTAAATGCAAATAGTGGTTTTTGCATCTTTGCCCAGCGTTTTCTGACTGATCTAAAGATTTTTTCCCCCCCTTGGGATGTAGAGACGTCCCAAGACTCACAATCTGAATGCATTGATAATAATATCACCTATGATAAATACGAGACTCAGAACTCATGCCGTCTGGATTCCACAACTTCCTAATAAACTAATAGGTCACTTCTACTTGCAAATATTAGGAAATTATGTAAAATCCAAAGTGTTATTCAGTTATGCAAAACATCAGGGATTTCTTTGGCTCCATGAGGGAAACATGGAAATGAGCCATGGAATCAATTGTGTTTTGAGAGACATCAACAGCCTGTGTGCATGTGTGTAGAATTTAAAATTTGGAGTAGAATTTAAAATCATACTGATTGTTTTTCTTTTACCTGTATCCCTTCCCCTTGAATTCTGTGTATCGTATTCTATACACAATGCATATGAATGAGAGTAAATAAACTATAAATGGCTTTGGACCATAGAGTCAATTTATGGTCAAACTAGATTCCAAAATATTTGTAGAACTTAAAATTAGTGCATTAAAGATTTTTATGTATAGTCTATTTCCTCTGAGCCTCAAAAACACAGGTCATTTACAATACTGCATATTTTTTTTTTTCTGGTTGTTTTTAGCTCTACAAGAAAGTAGAATCCATTCTGACATCATTATATATGCAATGAAATATATCTTGTTCTGATTCACACCCCAATACCTCTCTTTCCTCACCCTGTTCCCTTTCCTCTGTTGATCCTTCTCCATTGACCGACCCATAGTTATTTTTTTTTAATGTTTGCGGGTGTACGTGACGGCGAGGTTCACTGTGGCATATTCCTATATGTTCATAGGAAAGTTAATGGAAATAATATTGCTTATTCCAATCAACAGCTCTTGCTGATATTTTGATGCCTCTTCTGGGAAACCATCTAAGATTTATTCTCCGTTGTTGCTGATGGCTTGTCCATTTACACAAATGGAAATACACAGGACATAAATTACTTTAAAATTCAGAAGTGGCTACCATATGCCGTTGAAATGCTGTCGTGTAAAGGAGCGTCACATAGATATTGCAAATAACATAGGAAGAGCTGAAAGGGCAAGGTGACTGACCGGTGCTAATTAAGAAATTGGTCCTTTGCATCTACTGCGGTCGTGGGGTCCTGTTTAAGAAAAGCGTATGTACCCCTGCATGGTAGCCACTACAACAGGTTTTTTGTTTTTTTTTTTTTTTAATCTATGCACCAGTAGAGATATTTGGGGGGAAAAAACTATAGAAAATCAAGTCTGGCAAAAAAGTATTGCTAGGTAGAGAAAACTCCCTAGTATTTGCTAAATGTAATGCTGGAAGAAATACTTGGAAGCCGGTTTGCCGCCAATGTGTTGGAATCAAACACAAAACAAATATGAAGGAAACCGAAAAAGATCCCAAACAACCCAGAACAGCCATGTTGACATCCCGACGTCCAATTTGTTCCTAATGTCTATAAAAATCAAAACTCCCCCACGCTGTCTAGAGCACAAATGCACCCCAACAGCTGAGGACCTCCATGGACCATCCATTCCCCACCTGGGACAAAGATGGTGACCGAAAAATGGCAGATCATAGGAGACCCGAGGGACCCTCCAGATCCGGGCCGTGTAAAAGGTGACTTTCAATTCAATGGACAGAGATTGTCCCAAACAAGTCTCAGCGACCTTTTATTTGTTCCGTGAACAAGACAGAAAGTCCCCCTGGGGTTTTATTCCTTTCCAATGACTTAGATTCATTATGCATTTTTGGAACAGAGTGAGCAATTCATCTCTTTGTTTTTTCTTTTCTTTTTTTATGAGCTCAGATACATTTTGTAGAATATTTGAAACCAGAAGAGTTTTCGTTCCTTCCAGTCACCTTCAATCTTGCCATTGACATATGGGTTTCCGTCTCTCGGATGAACTCGCAGTGACGGCTTCTCGGTCGATCTCAAGAGAAAAATGAGAAAATATGAAAAAAAAAAAAGTGATCAATGCTTAACGGTTTCACTGGTTTTAATTAAAACATTTGTCATCCCTGAAACTAATTAGTAATTACATAAGAACTTTATTATGCCGTGCCAGGGAAACATTACTCCAAGTTTCTGAGTAAAATTGAGTCGCGAGTAAATAATTGTTTAAGTCAGAATTAATTACTTCATGAATTATGGAGCCACCCGATCACTTTAATGAACTTATGTTTGTTAATAAATGTGACACGGTCTTCTTTGCTTCCGTCCTAACAGGCATATTGGTTATAACTTTATCGAGTAAAAAAGTAAATCACACAGCGATTTTGGGGTGGGGGAAAACCATCTCCTATGCATGAGGTCTGGGAATGTCGGGGAATGTTGTGGGTGTTTAAAATCTATTTGATTTCGTTGATTGGCACTAAAGAAAGTGCGGGAAATCATTGCAAGAGGAGACTTTTGCATCGATAAATGGTGACCAATTGGAAGATGTTACAATGTTATTTGCCAGTTCAGCATGGGCTACAATGTTTCCATTTTAGGAGTAAATACCTGGAAAACCCCCTGGGAGTGATAATTACCTGGAATAGTTGGTAAGTGTGCGCATCTTGCACAGAGAGCAATACTGAGGAGCGGATCGACCCCACGGCGCCCAGGGGACCCGGTTGCTCCAGCACAGCTCCACCTGAGGCAGGTTCCGTCTGCGTGGGCAGCTTGCCCGAGTTCACAGAGAGGGCCTCCCGCGTGTGCAGAGGATCACGCACGAAGGACACGTGTTCATTGCCGAGAGGGACAAAGGAAATCTAGGATGCACAAGGAGCCTGTGCCCCGGCATTCAGCAAAGTGCTCCAGGGACCTCAAAGTGTCCCCAAGCAGGATCCTGGAAGGTGGAACCACCTGGTTGTGCATCTTGGAAGGCACCAGACTGGCTTCGGTTAGAGCTTTTCAGTTCACCCTGTTCTAGGAGGAGCCGCGATACAGCCCCGCTGTCCCAATCTGTCCCTCCGAGGCGGGATGCTGGATCTCACTGTTATTTTACGGTCATTTTGAGAATGAGAAATGAGAAAGGAAGGTTCAGGGTGAGGAGAAGTTCTAGTCAAAGCATCCAGGGTTGCCCTGCGGACTCAGGCAAAGCCCAGATTATCATCAGTATGATTTCTCCTTGGAGATTCCTCGGAAAACTTGGAATGGAACCACCATTTGACCCAGCTATCCCACTCCTGGGTCTATACCCAAAAGACTTAAAATCAGCACACGATAGTGACGCAGCCACTTCAATGTTTATAGCAGCTCAATTCACAATAGCTAAACTGTGGAACCAACCTAGATGCCCTTCAACAGATGAATGGATAAAGAAACTGTGGTATATATACACAATGGAATATTACGCAGCCATGAAGAAGAATGAAATGATGGAATTTTCTCGTAACTGGATGGAGCTGGAGAATATCATGCTAAGTGAAATAAGCCAATCCCAAAACACCGAAGGTCAAATGTTTTCACTGATGTGTGGAAGATAAATCACCATAAGAGGGTGTGTGGAGAAGATAAATTGATTGGATTATACAAAGGGGAATGAAGGGAAGAGAGTTGGGAGGGGTCTAGAAAATACAGTACAATAATTGTGCATAATTTCCCATGTTCATATATGAATCCATGGTAGTGAAACTCCACGTCCTGTACAACCACAAGAATGGGATCCTAACTAGAATAAGTTATCCACCATATATGTAGAGGTCAAATAAACTCTGCTGTTGTGGATCTCCAAAAAGAACAAATAGAAAAGTTCTCAAAAACAAAGAACTTTCAAGCTAGAAAAAACGAGTAGTATATTTATTTATCCATTTTGGCATTTAAATATCTTCTTTATTATTGATTTTTGATTTTTTTAGATTTGCTCTCGTTAGTTCTCCCTGGGAGTCCAAGGCACTTGGGCACATCCTGCATACATGGAGCGTAACTTCTCATCCTTTTGGTTGGACAGGATGTAGAATGTAATGGTCGTGTAGTCATATAAGCACATGGGCTGATAATGTCTGCTCCATCCTACTCTCCTTCTTACTCCAGATCCTCCCCTCCCTTTACTCCCCCCCCCATCTGATCCAAAGTACCTCTATTCTTCCCTAACCCTCTTTCCATTGTGAATTAGCATCCGCATATCAGAGAGAACATTCAGCCTTTGTTTTATTTTGTTTTGTTTTGGAATTGGCTTATTTCATTTAGCATGATAGTCTCCAGCTCCATCCAGTTATCTGCAAATACCATCATTTCATGCTTCTTCATGGCTGAGTAATATTCCATTGTGTGTGTGTATATATATATATATATATATATATATATATATATATATATATATACCCATTTTCTTCATTCATCTATTGAAGGATAGATATTTAAACAGACTTCAAATTCATAGAAAATCTGTTCTGTATACTTAAAAAAATAGAAGTTAGATTAAATCCAAGGGAGAAAACTACTGAATCAGAAAGACAGCCAGGGCAGTGTACCCTGGTATGAGCTGCAAATTTGTAGCAGGAAAGAGTATTCACTTAGACCGAAGACATGTGCACGTAATATGCACCATGTCAATCATTTCTCTGTTCTCAATGGTCCTCTACATGGGCCTGGGTTGTATTGCTCCCTGTGGGATGTGGTGTTCAAGTTCAGTGCAAATCACATCAGCACGATTCAAAGCTGCTAGCCACCCATTCTGCTGGTTAGCACGATCTTGGCTCCAAATCTCGGGTTTCTACTCCATTTCTCTCTAAAGGTGGCTTTCGTGTGGATGCTGTAGGGATCAGTTTGGGCAGAGAAGGAGACAGAGGTTCTAGCTGGCTTCTTGCTCTGTGCTCTGCAGGGCACTGGTACGCTTACGCTGACTCGGAGATCTCTGAAGATCTGGTGGAGACGTTCTCCATACCTGGTATGGAAGACGGATGTTTTCTAAGAAGTGATCAGAAAAGTCACGACCAACCTACTCCATGATGAGGCGCCTTCTGTGTCCTTTCTGAGCCTGGAAAGTCCTCAGATCCACCGAGAAAAAAACCCTACAAATGAGGAGAGCGGCTGGTTTGGGATGCAGCTGTGGAGCGGGGCACACGCATTTGGAGATGTGCCTCTACAGTTCTGCATTGCTCCTTCCAAACCCAGGACTTTGGCAGTGGATGCTCCACCCTACACGTGGAATTCCCTCCATTCCATGTTTTGACGGGTGGAATCATGTTCTGGAGAAAGATTTGCGGAAGCCCAGGCACCTGGTAACTATGAGCACGTCCGTGTTTGGAAATAGTCTTTGCAGATGGAATCAAGATACGCGGAGGTCCCTAGGGTGGGATCTAAGTAATATGACTGGTGTCCTTAAAAAGGGGAGATTAGGACACATGCACACTGATACCCAGGGGAGGAGCCTCGTAGAGACGGAGGCAGAGGCTGGAGGGATGGGGCCACCAGCCCAGGGCCGCCTGGAGCCCCAGGAGCTGGAGAGGCAGGAGGAGCCTCCCTGGAGGCTGTGGAGGGAGCAGCCTGGGACCCTGGTCCAGCCTCTGCCCTCCAGGCTGGAGGAGCCTGTGGAGGGAGCAGCCCTGGGACCCTG
>CM053417.1:120012898-120039076 GCA_028644305.1 Xerus rutilus | reverse complement strand
TCAGGACGCTTAAAATGCTGGCTTTATTTATTCTGTCTCAAATTCATGTTCAGTACAGTCTGTGAGCTTTATTTTCTAAGTAGTGCATCTTCCATTATGAAGGACGCCGAGGTCATTTCAATCTGTGCTAAGAGCGCCCTGGCTCTCACTGTGTGAATTAAGTTCTCAGATTTATTTTGTGTCTCTTGAGCATCACTGGGTTACACTTGAGGGCAAATCTTATTATTTTGTCATATGGAGGGAGTGGAATCTGCAAAAGCAATTTATGGAGTGATGGGGACATCACCTACATCAGCCAGGCTTTCACCGGTGTTATCTCTTTGGTTGGAAAAATCTCTTCCACCAGCTGTCTTTCCCTGAATTTTTCTTCTTGTCCGTGGGTACAGAATGAGGTGCTCACACTACAAAGATTTTATTTGTTAATGCCCACGACCTGTGAGCAGTGATGTGCTTGAGGTACCAGCTGCCATTGTAACTACTCTCAGGAGAAACCCTCTATTTTACTGAAAGGAGATTCTTTGGAATCTTACACATCCATCATGGCAGACCTACATCCAAACTCCTCCTTTTCACGAATGCTATTTGTGGAGTCATGAGCTTTGTTTCTTGTTCCAACTACCAAGTCAGGTTTTTAACACTGAAAACTACATACCTGACAAGAACAACTTAAATGAGCACAGAATCATTTTAGGTCTCAGTTTCTGAGGTTTGGTCCATAGTCAGCTGGCTCCAAGGAAGAAATAGGTTGGTGGTAGGGCATGGCAGGCGGGAGGCTGCTGAGCTCCTGGTGGCCTGTAATCAGGGAGAGAAAGATAAAGAAAAAGAAGCAGGAGGGAAAGGAGAAGGAGGAGATGGAGAAGAAGATGGAGGAGATGGAGGAGGAGATGAGAAGAAGGGGATGGAGGAGGAGAAGATAGAGGAGGAGGAGGAAATGGAGGAGGGGGAGATGGAGAAGGAGAAGGTGGAGGAAGAGGAAGAGGAGGAGATGGAAGAGGAAGAGGAAGAGAAGAAGAAGGAGGAGATGGAGAAGAAGAAGATGGAGGAGATGGAGGAGGAGGACAAGATGGAGGAGGAGAAGGTGGAGGAAGAGGAGGTGGAGGAAGAGGAAGAGGAGGAGATGGAGAAGAAGATGGAGGAGAAAGAGGAGGAGGAGATGAAGAAGGAGATGGAGGAGGATGAGGAGGTGGAGGAAGAGGAAGAGGAGATGGAGGAGAAGAAGAAGGAAGAGATGGAGGAGTAGAAGATAGAGAAGGAGGAGGAGATGGAGGGGGAGGAGGAGATGGAGGAGGAGGAGATAAAAGAGGAGGAGGTGGAGAAGGAGGAGGAGGAAAAAGAGGAGTTGGAGGAAGAGGGGGAGATGGTGAAGGAGGAGGAGAAAAAGGAGGAAACGGAAGAGGAGAAAGTAGAAGAGGAAAAGAAGGAGAGAAGCTAAACCTTTCCAGGGCATCCCCCCCAGTGGCCTGTTTCCTCCAATTAGGATCCACCTCTTAGTGGTCCATTTGGCTGTCAAGGGATTGGTCCATGCAATAGTTAAGTGGATTAACCCTTAGTGGGAGCCCATCATGATCAGAGTGTCTCACAGAGAAAACCTGTCCATCTCAAGACCACAAAGCAAAGACCTAAACACCTCCCATTAGACCCCGCCTCTTAAAGGACCCAACACCTTCCAATAGTTCCAAACTAGAGAGTAAGCCTTTAACACATGGGCTTCTAGGGGAGCATTTGAGACTCAAAGTGTAGCAGTAGCACAGCCATGAACATGAGGGGAGCAGGTCCGCCATCTTGGTGGATGTTTTTCATTCATTCCATTTCTTCCCCTTCTCTTCCTCCCTTTTCCTCCTTTCTTCTTGGTTGACTATTTGAGCTTGACATTTCATCTCTGTGTTGGTATGTAATGTTTCACTTTTTTATTTTATTTATATTCAGTGATTCCTTTATGGCTAAACCATCCAAAATGGGAGCCATTGGCCACATACCCCTCTGGACCACTCAAAGTGTGTCTAGTGCAACTGAGAAATGAAGTGACTAATTTCATTTTAATAGGAAATATTTTAAATTTGAATCTGAAAAGGGGACCAGGGTCAAATCGTTTCCTATTAAGCACAAACTTTTATTTGGTTAGGAGTACATTTTACGTTAGTGGTTGGCCTGCACGGGATGTTACTGTGTTGACGTACCCGTGTGCATGGATAGATCCTGTTCTTCTGCAAGCATTCAGTATCTGCACACTGATTCTGTTTGATTTCTTGTCAACTGATGTAACCCTAACATGTGTTGCTTGTTTGTATGTTTTTTTTTTTTTGCAGTTAGCAAATTTGTAACAATAATTACAAACACCAGTAATGACATTGAAATATTCATGATCCATTTGGCATAGCACAACCGAATTACTTTCGTAATTAAAATAACAAGAATCAAGATCGTTTAAGATGTTACAAGGAGCTGCACTGCTGATCAAGAATGATCGAAGAATGCCTAGACCTCTAATGTGCTTTTTCCATGCTTCCTCTCATGAAGAGACAGGTAAAAAAGTCCATGATGCAAGTTAGGGACACCTTTCCCCTATTTTAATCAGCTATGCAAACAATTTCATATTGCCAAGTGTTTTCTTTCTGCTTTAACCATGAACATACTCTGCACCCAGAGCATTTAATCTGCATTTCTGTTTTCTCTCTTTTACTAAAAAAAGAGAAAAAATAGGATATAAAAATACTTGGCAATAGCTGAGCCCTGTGGCGCACGCCTGTCATCCCAGTGGCTCAGGAGGCTGAGGCAGGAGGAGCGTGAGTTCAAAGCCAGCCTCAGCAACGGCGAGGTGCTAAGCAACTCAGTGAGACCCTGTCTCTACATAAAACACAAATAGGGCTGGGGATGTGGTTTAGGGCCCCTGAGTTCAATCTTCGGTATCTCCAACACCACAAAAAAATTTGGCAATATATGCAATACTGCTTTCAAGATTTTAATTAGTTTATTAGCTTTTATTTTTTTCTCTATTTAAATCAGGTCTGTTCTTTGTTATCTTGCAGTGCTGGGAATCAAATCCAGGGCAAGTGCTCCACCACTGAGCAGCAGCCTACACCTCTACTCTTTTCCTATAGAACCTGTTGCCCTTACGTTTAATAATCCCTCTAGCCAGGCATGGTGGGGCATGCTTGTAATTCCAGGGGCTTCTTGAGCCCTTTTTAATATTTTATTTAGAGACAAAGTCTTGCTACATTGTTCTTAGTCTCACCAAGTTGCTGAGGCTGGCCTCACACTTGCGATCCTCCTGCCTCAGCCTCCGAGCTGCTGGGATTACAAGTGTGCACCGCAGTGCCCAGCAATAAACAGGTTCTTTGTGCTAAAACAATGGCTGATCAGCAGGTGTTATGTGAGTCTATTTTTCTTTATGTATGTGGAAGCCAATCCACATCAAATATAGGTTAAGGAAAATATTTCTAATCAAATATCTGCAGTAAATTTTTGTGTGGTTGCTTTCTATTTATTTTTTTATTCCGATTCTGTTTCACGTTCATCGTCTGGCTCTCTGGAGAACAAAACACAGGGACTGTCTCAGGTGTCTTGGTGATAAATTTGTCCCGGATCTCCATTTATCTGTGGGTGGAAAGGCACATATTGAATGCAACTCTAATTGGACCAGCTTGTTCAGACAGCTTAGGGCTGAAGGGATGCTTGTGTCCAAGTCGATTTAAGAGGCACAGAGACTTTGAAAGACTTGGCTTAAAAGTTGATGCTCAACTAAAACGTGGACATAAGCTTTGAAGTCGAGATATATTATGAATTCTTATTCCTCTAGGAAAAAAAAACCAGAAAAATCAACAGTGGGGGAAACCTGGAAGGTATTTAGCGCTTTTTGGTGCTGGTTGTTATAGCCGTTGAAAGACGGCTTGGCGGTGCCTGTCCGTGCTTTCTGGCCATCTTCTCCCAAGTGGGGTAATTAAATTTTTGCTTTAGCGACATTCACTGTAGGATCGAATATCAAAGCATGTCATTCACGGTTTCTATCAACGCACGTAGCTCACTGTGAAAAACTGTCCATCGCATTCGTCACAATGGCATGAATTCAGAAATAAAGACGTTTCCTGTCCCTGCTCCCTAGACCTGTGGCTTTGCACTGAGCCGATTTTACCCTCTAGGAGACATTTAGTGATGTTTGGGGATATTTTTCTTTGTCGCACCAAGACAGGGGGAGCTTCTGGAATCTGGTGGTTGGTGATCGGGATGCTGCTCAAGACTCTGAATTTTATGGGATGGGTCTCTACCCACCCCGTGGAGAATTATCCAGCCCTAAATGTTGGCGTCATCTCTAGTAGAGTTGCTAAAATATGGTTCATACTTATTTAGTCAGCTTTTCATCTCTGTGACCAACTTACAGAAGGGAAAGTTTGTTTGGGGCGGTTCATGGTTTCAGAGGTCTCCATCCATACGTGATCAGCTCCAGAGCTCTGAGCTCAAGGTGAGGCAGAACAACATGGCGGAAGGGCCCAGTGGAGGAAAGCAGCTCAAAGGAAGAATAAGGAAAAGGTGCGAATTCTGCACGGCCATCGATTTGCACGACTGAAGAATTAAGTGAGCTAAGGAACTGAGCAGACACTTCACAGAAGAAGAAATAAAATCCATCAACAAATATGTGAAAAAATGTTCACCATCCCCAGCAAAAGTAGAGAAATGCAAATCAAAACCACTCTAAGATTCCATGTCACTCAAGTCAGAATGGCGGTTAATCAAGAATAAAGGCAACGATAAGTGTTGGCGAGAATGTGGGGAAAAGGTATGCTTATATCTTGCTGATGGGACTGCAAATTGATGCTAGCATTATGGAAAGCAGGGTGGAGATTCCTCGGAAAACTTGGAATGGAACCACCATTTGACCCAGCTATCCCACTTCTCAGTTTTTACCCAAAGGACTTAAAATCAGCACACTACAGTGACGCAGCCATTTCAATGTTTGTAGCAGCTCAACTCACAATAGCTAAGCTATGGAACCAACCTAGGTGCCCTTTAACAGAGGAATGGTTAAAGAAACCGTGGTACATATACACAGTGGAATATTACTCAGCCACGAAGAAGGATGAGGTGATGGCATTTTCTCGTAAATGGATGGAGCTGGAGAATATCATGCTAAGTGAAATAAGCCAATCCTCCCCAAACCAAAGGCCAAATGTCCTCTCTGATACCTGGATGCTAATTCACAATAAATGGGACGGGTAGGGAAAAATAGAAGTCATTTGGATTAGGGAGATGGGAGTGAAGGGAGGGTAGGATCTAGGGCAGGAAGGACAGTGAGATGAACCAAACATTACCACCCCATGCGCATATGTGACCACAGGCCGTGTGATTCTACATTATGTCCAACCAGAAGGGCAAGGAGTTACGCTCCACGTATGTGGGATGCGTCCACGTGCCTTCTACTGCCAGGGAGAGCTCATTAGAGGAAATTAAAAAAAAAAAAAGAATTAAGGGAGAAACATCATTTTCTCTAAAGATAAATAAAACAACAACACTAAGTGGCGCGATTGCTTAATTAATTGGCGAGTGTTTCCTAGAAGCTGAATCTGGTGTTCAGCAGGCGCCCCTTTGACGTGGTCTGCGCATCCCGGTCTCCCAGGACTCAGGCTCAGAACAGAGCGTAACTCTCCGTCGTTGGGACGTGGTCTTTGTGCATCTCTAACAAGCTCCCAGCTGAACGTGAGGGACCGGTCAGTGACCGCGCTTAGAGCCGAGCCTCAAAGGCAAGTGCCGGGAAGAAACAGGCCGTGTCTGTTTGACCTGGGGCGTCCGTTTGTCACTCATCTAGGGAAGGTGGTTTCCATAGAGAGAGCGTCGTACGGGGCAAAGAAAGAGAGGGGAGGTTCTCCAGGTTCCAGCTTGAAGGACATGGGTAGGGGAAATTAGGGGACCTCCCCTTCGTCATGATGGACATAGCTGGAAAAATTCACTTTCTGGGACTGTGAGACACAACCCAGGCTCAGCTAATGTCATTTGGACACCCACCCATTTACAGCTTCATGTCTCCTTATAAGGACGGGCATCCAGTAAGAGAAAACGTTGATGGATAAATACAGCGCGGAGGAGCGGCGGGGTCCGTGGGCACATGGCGTGCGTCTTCATTCAGTTGCAATGGAGCCCCGTGGACCCTTTAGGGTGGGTCCCTCCACCAGGGCTCGCCGGGGTGAACTTACTTATTTGAGTCACAGGGGGTGACTTGGGCTGCCCCGCGCGGATTGCCACTCTCCGACTCTGGGGTAGGGTCTTCCATTCTGCCTTTCCGCCAAACTGACCGTCGGTCCGTCTTCCTTGGAGATGCGCCTGGCAATTTCCTGGTGCTGCTCAGTTGAGCTGTTTGCATTTAACATTCTGTCGCCTCCTTTAGAAATGGAGAAAAACCAAGCTGTCTAAACGGGGAGGGGTGAGGTTCAGGGGCGAGGCGCTTGTCTAGCGTGCACAGGGTCCTGGGTTCAAATCCTAGCGCCGCGCACCAAAAAAAAAATTGTATAAAGGGTTTTGCTCTCGAAGAAAATCTGGACAGCTGGACGCTGCACCTGACTCAAGAGGGAGCACAGCAGACAAGGCTCACCTTTTGCAAACTCTTCGGCGATTTTTCCCGACGGCTCAACGGATGCTTCAAGGTCTCTCCCTCGTCCTTGGATTTGATAAAGATGTATTCGCTCCAAATATAATGAAGACCCTCGCAGCGTGTCTGCTGACCCCGCAATGGCTCCCTTCATTTAATTACTGAAATTTATTTATCAATCCATTTGCCTTTTATTGGCTTCTGTAATTACAAGGGGACATGAAGGCTGCTGTCCAAATCACATTAGCTGGTCACTAAGGGAAATAATCATATGAACAGGACGTTTTGGGCACAATCCTAATGAGTTTGATGAATCCATCGCCGCTGTCCACCGTCCGCCGTGGCTCCCCCTGAGGTCTGTGGGCAGCAGAACCCGGAGGGAAAACCCTGGATTGCCTAGGTCGAGGTCCCCTTCCACACCCGGGAGAAAGTGAGTGTGATTTGAAATGTCCTCATCAGGAAACGAGGGGTTTCAGTGGCATGAATTAGTGGCCGTGACCCCAAAGGGAAACCTTGTGCCTACTCAAGAGTCACTCAATCTCCGGCAGACAGGAACCAGGACATTGGTATAAAATAATTTTTTTCTCAGCTGGGCGCGGTGGCGCACGCCTGTCATCCCAGCACTTAGGGAGGCTGAGACAGGAGGATCGCAAGTTCAAAGCCAGCCTCAGCAACGGCGAGGCACTAAGCAACTCAGTGAGACCCTGTCTCTACATAAAACACAAAATAGGGCTGGGGATGTGGCTCAGTGGTTGAGTGCCCTGAGTTCAACCCCTGGTATCAGAAAAAAATAATAATAGTAATTTTTCTCTAATATAGACATAATTGATGTCATATAATATATGTAATATGTATTTACATAGAAGCTATAATGTGACATTTCAGTGCATATATTTGATGGGTAATAATCACATCAGGGGATTGGTGTGCGTACTATCTCATCATTGGTCATTTTGGGGGGTACATCATTGGTCATTTGGGGGTACATCCCAAATCATCTGTACCAGCTATTTGGAAATATCTAGTTAATTGTTATCAATCACAGTGATCACACTGGGTTACAGGATATTGGAGGCTATTATTCCTATCCAGCACCTCCCGTGTTCCTATTAACCATCTTCTCTGCATCCCACTGATCCCAGGCATTGGTTAGAGTCCACTATTCTCGACGTCTATGAGATCACCTTTTTTAGATTCTGCTTCTATGTGAGAACACGGCAGTAGGTTTTTGTGCCTGAAGAATTTTGGGGTGTGTGAACCAACCTGGGTTCCCTTCAACAGATGAATGGATAAAGAAAATGTGCTCCATGTTCACCATGGAATATTACTCAGCCACGAAGAAGAATGAGACGATGGCATTGGCCAGTAAATGGATGGAACTGGAGACTATTATGGTAAGTGAAATAAGCCAATCCCCCAAAAAACCAAAGGCTGAATGCATAATGAAATTATTTAGCCGAATTCGGCTATGCACCTAAGTGAAGAGACTACGATGAACTTCTCATTTACATATGTTCATAATGAACTAATTAAAAAAATCTTAAAAAATTAGATGTGTGGAAGGGTGAGCTTTACAGCCCTTTTTTTCTGTATTTGCACACATAGAGCATTTCTGAGGTAGCTGGTAAGTAGTGATGTACACACTTTTCTGGGAGACTCTGTTATTTCAGTTTTATTAACCTCAAGGTCCCTCAAGCACTGAAGATTATTATTATTATTATTATTAGGTACCAAGAATTGAACTCAGGGCCACTCAACCACTGAGCCACCTCCCCAGCCCTATTCTGTATTTTATTTAGAGACAGGGTCTTGCTAAGTCGCTTAGGGCCTCCGCTTGGCTGAGGCTGGCTTTGAATCCTCCTGCCTCAGCCTCCCGGGCTGCTGGGATGACAGGCGTGCGCTACCACGCCTGGCGAGATTATTAACTTTGTTTGTTTGTTTGATCACGAAGGTGCGGAACCTCCTCCTGCATCCCAATCCCAAGCAAACCCATAGGCACATGCCTTCTCTCAGCACTTTCTGCTTTACTTCGAGTACAACTATAAAATTTTTTCTTGGTCTTCATGGGGGCTGAGTAACAGAACCCCCTTGAGACACCAAACTGCCAATGCTCGAATCTGTCATATAAAACACTACAGATTTTGCATATACCCTCCCCACCTCGTCCTTTATATACGCAACCATCTCTAGACGAGCTACATTATCTAGTGCGATGTCAATGCCATGTGAATTGTGCACACGCTACATTCTTTGGGAAAAATGCCCAGGAAGAAAATGACCTTGGACACATTCCATATAGACACATTATTTTTGCAACTATTGTTGATGTGCCGTTTGTTGAGTCCCAGGTGTGGAAATTTGGGCACAAGGCATTGACTATAATGCCACTTTCATGCACATGAGAGCGAGCCCGTGAAGCCGTGATTTTTTTTTGGTTTCTACACAAGGTTCCCAGTTTCGAGTGCCATGATTGACACATGTCAGGCTGCAAAGTACTTGAATATGTAAGAAAGGGCTCCCGGGGTCGCTACGGTAACACGCAGGCCCCGCCCCATCTGCCCCACTTCTTGAAGCCTGCATTGAATTTCTTGCCATTCTGTTCTGCCACTTCTGAAATAATCAAGTTGAGCGTCCTGAATGTGTGGCTGCTAGGAATCCGAGCTGCGACCACACCTTGCAAGTTGTTGGAGGTGGGGGTGCTCTGGCGTGCACCCCAAACGGATGGAATGCTCCTTTTTTTTTATTTGCAAAGCCTGCATCCTGCATGGGAGACTGTGGAAAATGGTTTGCATGCAGTCACGTGTGATCGACTTGTGTGCAAGTTTTCTCCAGGGGCCACTTATATATAAAGTATCACAGCGTCTTTATTGGAGGCAATGGTCCCGGGTCCTTGCTCCCTCCTGCAGAGCATGGTGCTCCCACAAACGGATTCCCCAGGGCATTTCCTAGCCTCTGATAAGCTCATCTCTCAGCAATCGCTGCGTCCTGTATGACCGCAAATGCAAACTCACCAAAAGCAAATATTTGAAGAAGAAAAAAGATCCCTTTCAGGAATGTTTTATAAAATGTCAGGCAGGCGGATGGTGGCTGGGCAAAGTACCGCCCTTCTATCTGGGAAAGAGCCTTCTGGAGCTTGTACCAAGGGGGCCAGCTCATAACTGACCCTTCTTTTCTTTGGGGCAGGAATTGAACCCAGGGCACTCAACCACTGAGCCACTTCCCCAGCCCTATTTGGTGTTTTATGTAGAGACAGGGTCTCACTGAGTTGCTTAGCACCTCGCCATTGCGGAGGCTGGCTTTGAACTCGCTGCTGCTGAGGCTGGTTTGGACCTTTCTTGCTTTAGACAGTAAAACTCAAAAGAAAAGCACATTCCTATCACTGGCTGCTTCTTAGCCCCTGCAGGGGACTCTAGGGGACGGCAGAATCATCAGGTTACATTTGGTTCCTGCCTCATCCTGAACACAATTTCCAGTTCTTTCCGAGGTGGGGCGTGGAGACAGCCCCTTCTCTTTGGCCCTGGGACTGGCTCACTTGGAGCGCTTTTATACCCAGTGCAGTGTGTGGCTGCAGATTCCCGACCCCACTGCCCGGCAACGCGGTCCAGGAAGACACAGGAGGTGGCTCAGAATTTTTATGAGCATCACTCCCTGCTTAAATGATAGAAGGTAAGAATCATGGCAAATTGCGTTTAATTAACTTCAGGAGCTCGGCCTGCAGGAACAAAACTCAGGGCACTTGCATCTGAGGTATCTCCTGACCGTCACCCCCCCAAAACACTGTACCCATCCGTTTCCTTGGGCAGGAATTTCCTTTTCTCTTTCCCATTGAGAAGCACTAATTTGCTTTCCGTCTTGGACAAATCTCAGCTGCTGTGGCTGCGGATAGCTCAGTCTCGGTCCCCGACGCCAATCCGGTGATGGGGGACACAGTTTCCAGAGAAAGGAAAAAAGTATTTTTGTTGCTTTGCTAGCAAAGGAGCCGCCCAGGGGACTCCTGTCCCAGAAGCCGTGATTGGACCCCTCAGCGGGGACAGGGGCTTTTAAAAGAGGTGATTGTTTCCAGGTCTTCCCTGTGGTGACTTGTCATTCACTTGTTAATTGGGGAGAGAGAGGGTCATCAGGATTTGCAGGACAGGGAATCAAAGGCTGGTGTCCTGCTCACAGCAGCTTCTGTTTGCAGATGTCTTTTTTTTTTCTTTTTCAGTAAATATGGTTTTATTTTGTATCGTCTGATTTTTAAACTCTTTTTCTGCAAAAAGAGTGGCCAGTTCTTTCTAAAGTTGGGTCTGATAATGCCTCTAATAAAGCAATTTTTCTGCAGATCAAAGATTACTGTATGAGGCTTAAATTAATGTGCAGGCCACATCTCAGGCTGCGTTGAACTAAGTTTTAACATGTGTCTTGTCGCCTAGAAAAATCATTTTTGAGTGATGCAGAAAGCTTCATTCAAGTATGTTTTTGAACCAGCGAATGCATTAGAAAACAGTATCAGCCGATGCACAGCCAGCATTTGGGATAGAGACCAGCTCTTTGCTTGACACGGATTCTGGATTCTTTCCATCGTCCCATAACAGGGTCCAGTTTTTGCTTTGAATGAGCCCTAGCTGCTCGGCCACTGCCACTCATTTTTAAATGGCCATGTCTCCTTTCTTCCTCTCTCCCTGCTCCTCCCTGATCTCAGGGGAAACAGGATTCCCTTTCTTCCCCACCCTAGGCAGAGTATCTGTCCCCAAGTCCACACCCACCATAGGAAGGACGTCATCCAGACTTTGGGGACAGCACCAGCAGATCTCAGCAGTGACTGCCTCCCAGTGAATGGCAGGTCCCCCAGGGGACACTGGAAAGCAGCCTTGGAGTCACCTCTTTAAAAGCCCCTGCTCCTGCTGATGGGCAGCATCACAGCCTCTGGGACCCGAGTCCCTGGTGCTTGTCCTTTGCTAGCAAAGCAATGAACCTTCTTTTTCCTTTTTCTCAAAACCGAGTCCTCGTTATCGCCTTGGCCTCGGGGACCAGGACGGAGCTTTCGGTGACACTCCTGCCGTTCAACCAATGCAAAGAGCACCATTCTCCAAACTGGCTAAGTGCTTACCCGAGATGAAGGGCCCTGTCCATGGACATCGTCGTGGACCATGCTGATAAAGGCAGGGATTGCAACTTCGCTTCAGGAATCTATGGATCTCGGGCTGAAGAATGTCACTCACGATAAGTCACATCTCTCTCTACACCTGTGCGAATGCCAGCTCCCCAATCTGGAAACCTAGGCTTCCCTACAGGGCTACACAAGGGCTATAAATAATGTTCCGGGGGTGCTTGAAACTCCAGGCGTCAAAATAGATGGAAGAAGGCACACTTTCCTGCTGTGTGGAGCCCATTATTTCTGCCACGCACACACAGGAAGGGCAGGCGGGTAATGAGGGTCTGCACGAGCTTGCTTTCAACATTCCTTAGTGTGGAAAAGTACCACAGCATTTTGCGCAAGATAAATATACGCTTAGCTTTTAATCATGTACATATTGAGAAAATATCAATATATAGTGTCAATTAAAATTTATGAATTTAAAAGTTTAAAAATATATTTCATTTATTTATGTTTTGGTACTGGGATTTCAACTCAGGGGTGCTTAACCACTGAGCCACATCCCCAACCCTTTATATATATATATTTTTAATTTTGAGACAGTGTTGCAATAAGTTATTGAGGTCTTGCTAAGTTGCTGAGGCTGGCCTCCAACTTGTGATTCTCCTGCCTCAGCCTCCTGAGTCATAGGGATTTTGTGCACCATGATGCCTGGCTAAAACTCTATTTTAAATCTTCCAATATCTTTGCATTCTCTTCTTGGGAACATAGAAGACCCACAAACTGTATGTCACTATTCTAGGGCTTAAGTTACACAGTGTCTAAATGAATATTTAAGATAAGTCTTTGGTCGAGGGCTGGGGTGCAGCTAAGTGGTTAGAGTGCTTGGCTGGCACACAGCAGGCTCTGGGTTCTACGCTCAACACTAAAACCCAATCAAAAAGAGGGGTTGGAAATGAATCCAGCCGGGCACAGTGGCACGTTCCTGTAATTCCATGGGCTCCAGAGGCTGAGTCGGGAGGATCGCAAGTTGGAGGTCAGCCTTAGAATCTTAATGAGGCCCTAAGCAAGTCAGAGAAACTGTGTCAAAATAGAAAATAAAAAGGCCTGGGGATGTGGCTCAGTGGTTAAGCACCCCTCCTCCCAAAAATATTCTGGTTAAATTTCCAGAAATGCTCCCTCCCCCCTGAAAAAAAGAGAAAAATCAATCTATTTAGATGATCTTGTTATAAATTAATATTTGAAACATGCAGCAAAAAAAAGAAAACTTATAGAATACCAATAAATAGTGCTCCATATTGGGATCTTAAAGATTTGTAAGATCCAGCCATTGGTCCCAGTGGACACCAAAACCTAAGGAGGTCAAGGCTGTTCTCTAAAATGGCCAAGAATTCGCATATAACCTTTGCACGTGCTCCCATAGATCCAAATCACCACCAGATGACTTATAAAATGACGATACGTGAAGACCAAGCACAAAGCTGTCACGCTATTGTTTAGGGAATCATGACAAGAAAACCATCCGCATTGGTCAGTAGAGACAAGATTTTTCCAATAGTTTTTCTTTGTTTCATTGGCATTTGTTTGAATCCGATATTCCAAATTCATGAAAAAGGAAGGCAGAGGGTGTAGGAGGTGGAAGATAGGGACCTATCAGATTGTTTGTCCATTGTTACCTCAGTTTAATAATGGGAAAAGGCTATTCTAATGTGCACAAGATGATTGGGCTATGAGAGGTGTAACCGGATCAGTGGATTGATCCACTTGAATGGACTCACTGGGTGGTGACTGTAGGCAGGTGGGGTGTGGCTGGAGGGGGTCACTGGGCTGTGCCTTTGGGGACTCTATCCTGTCCCTGGTGAGCAGAGCTCTCTCTGCTTCCTGGTGCCACGTCCTGAGCTGCTCTCCTCCTCCAGGCCCTTCCGCCATTTTGTTGTGCCTCACCTTGGGCCAGAGCCATGGAGTCGGCCAGCCATGGACTGAACCTCTGGAACCAGGAGCCCCAGATAAACCTTTCCTCCTAATACTTGTGTGGAAACTTATTAACATTTACACTACGATTCTTAGAAATATAATCAATACTTCATAATTCATTAGTTCCGTGAATTCAGCATTCACAATCCAGGTCGTTGGCAACCAGGAAACTCGAATGGCATTCTCCAGCTTCCTCACCTGTCTTTGCAGAATCAACTCTTGCTCTTATATTATGTCTTGAAAATTCCACATGGTAAAGATCCTCATTTTATGGTTCAAAGAGTGACTTTTCCTGCCTTTTTTCCCTTTGTGTATTGTTCTCTTTCTGTTTCCAAATCTATTAATTTTTTGGTCCCAGGGATTGAACTCAGGGGCCCTCGACCACTGAGCCACATCCCCAGCCCTATTTTGTGTTTTATGTAGAGACAGGGTCTCACTGAATTGCTGAGCGCCTCGCCATTACTGAGGCTGGCTTTGAACTCGCGATCCTCCTGCCTCAGCCTCCCTAAGTGCTGGGATGACAGGCGTGCACCACCGTGCTGGGCACAAATATATACTTTAACAAGTCAGAAAAACATATATTCTCCATCTTAACATTCTCAAAACCAAGCGTAAGCTCTTTTCTTCTGTCTTGTGGATACAGCTGCAAAAACCAGTTGAACCCAATGGACCCGTGTACTTTCAGAGCCCAGGGAAGACGGTCCGGCCTTCCTGTTCTTCTGACTCCTCTTTGCTGAGTTTGTGAGGTCCATCCGGCTACTCTGTCCCTGCTTTCAGAGATCTCACTCCCTTCCCCTTTCGCACGTTCTGAATTCTATAAAGATTTGTCCCTTGGAAAAAGAAATATAAAAGGCACACTGACAGATTGCGATTTTATCATGCAGGAGAGAGGAGGTTATACATTCGTCATAAAAAGAGTGTGGCTATTCTAGCACCCAGAGCCAGCATGAGGTTATTTTGAACTCTGCTGTGGTCTTAGGTCTTCAGAGCGGCTATTTGCCATGTAGACGGGAGCATCCATCTCTTGCCGCTCGGGCGCTTTGCTGAGGGGATTGGGAAGGGAAGAACGGAGGATGATTCTGCATGTGCTGAGCTGCTTATGCTTAATTATTGAGAAACAGAGACGTGATCCCACCCTACAAGCAAAGCACGACCTCTCCACATGCTTACAGGACAGGATAGAAAATTGAAGACGACCTCAGAAGATGGAAAGACCTCCCATGTCCTTGGATAGGCAGAACTGACATCGTCAAGATGCCCGTACTACCCAAAGGGCTGTACAGATTTAATGCAATTCCATGAAAATTCCAATGATGTTCTTCGTAGAAATAGAAAAAGCAGTCATGAAATTCATTTGGAAAAATCAGAGGCCCAGAAGAGCCAAAGCAATCGTTAGCAAGAAAGGTGAGGCGGGGATCACCACAATACCAGACCTTAAACTACACTACAGAGCTGTCTCGACACAAACAGCATGGCATCGGCACCAACTTAGACAAGAAGACCAATGCAGTACGATACACGGCACAGAGACAAACCCACATGACACACACTAGACAAGAACCATAATTTGCTGTTCTTGTGGTGCTTGGGAAATGCAGACCAGTGGATAATCCTGCATTTACCAGGCTGCTTATGCTTAACTATTGAGACACACGATTCCACCCATTTTGGAAAAATCCAAAGCATGGAATCCCCTTACGTTTGCAAGGGTTGAGAAGAATTTTGACGGCATAGCGTGGAGCCTGTTTTATGGACCAGATGTTGGAATATAGACTCTTGATGGCAATTACTCACACCACACCACCGTTGGGGAACTGGCTCCCCGTGTGGTCTTCCAATCTCCTTAGATACCTCGCCCTGACTGGGCCCATGTACACGGGTTGTCTTCCGAACATCATGACAGCAGACACAGACTCAATGAGAGCCTGCTTGGGGGACTTCGGTAGCTCCGTGTGCTCCCTAGCTTTACCACAAAGACGTCTGCAATTAACTGTGCCTCCTGCCCATCAGACTGAAAAATATAATAAAAACTGATTACTTACTTAAGACCTTAATCCAGGAAATATTAGAATAGCTTTCATACATAGATCTTGAATAAAATAATGAAAAGATTTTTTTTATGTAGACGACCAGAATTCTCTTTACTTGGACTCCCCGTCCTAGCAAAATCATAATCACCCATGGGAAATAGTGTTTGGCGATTACGATCGTTCTGTTCTGAAGATTTCTTCTCTCTGGGGGCATCAAGGAGCATCAGCTCAGTGTGGATGATGCATTTGACTTTGTCATTTGAGATGTATTTTGGCTTTAGTCGTATTTATCTCTCAACAGCAGGGAACAAACCTCAGAGATAATAAAATTCGTCTCCCATTGAAGTTGAGGGAGAGGTGCTCTAAAATCAATTTCAGTTAGTGAAAACATCATCCCTTGCATTAAATAGATCACTAAGTATGAATTAAATTTTCCTTTCCTTCCAGTCTAGCCCCAGGAAATTGTTTCAAAATGCAAATGCAGACCTTTAAGATCACAGCTGGGGACTTGCCATACTCTGGATGCAAAGAGTATTTCAGACGTGAACTCTTAATTTCTAAAATATTAAATATCAAGAAATACTGGAAAATAACTGGGAGAGGGTGACATGTGACGAAGGGTGATATTTTTTGACTAGGAAACAGGGAGGCACCTGAATCAATGTTTAAAAATAGTTTTAACAGGGCTGGGGTTGTGGCTCATTGGTTGAGTGCTTGCCTCGCACGTGTGGGGCACTGGGTTCGATCCTCAGCACCACATAAAATAAATAAAGGTACTGTGTTCATCTACAACTAAAAATTTTTTTTAAAAAAATGATTTTAACAACTTTTTACACAGTTTTCTCCAGAATAAAAAAATTTCGTGCTGTTATGACTTGAATCTGGAATGTCCCCAAGCTCATGCGCTGGAAGCATGGTCCCCAAGACAGCAAAATTCAGAGGGATTTTAGGCAGAGATTAGGACTCTGACCTCATCAGTGGATTAATCCAGCAGATGGATTAATCCAGCAAATGGATTAATCCACTTAGAGTTGAATGGATGACTGGGATGTGGGATCTAGTTGTTGAACTCTAGTTGGGTTGAGGGATACCCACATAGTCGGTGAAGTTATTTTGGGGTGTGTCTGTAACGGTATGTCTGGGACACACTACCATCGGAATCCGTGGGCTGAGGAAGGAAGACCTCCCCTCATCCATGTGACTGGGCACCATCCAATCAGAGTGGGGCTTAGATGGATCAAAACATCAGAGGAAAAATGAATTGGTGTTGTCATTCTTTCTCCGGGAGCTGGGATCCTTGTTTTCTTTTGTACTTGGACATCAAGACTCTGGATTCTCTGGCATTTGGAACCCAAGAATGATCTTAGCTGTTTTCTGGGTTCTCAGGCCTTTGATCTGGGACTGAGAGTTACAGCATCTTCTTTCTCAGTTCTGAGGCCCTTGAATTGGGTCATGCTAATGCCTTCTCGGGTTCTGGTCTTGAAGACGCCATGTTTTGGGATTTCTCAGCCTTCACGATTGTGTGGGCTAATACATCTCTCCAATCCTCTGTAGCTGCCCCAATACATCTTTCAATCATCTGTCTCATGAATCAACCTAGCTCATGTGTCCCATCACATTCATCTATGAATTCCATCTGTGTGTATCTATGTATCTAATGAATCAATCCATCCATCCGCCCATGTCTATCCATCTACGGGTTCCGCCATTTTCCATGTATCTATGAATCTCCGTGCTTGCATCCATCTACCTACCAATCCTTAATTATCTTCCTCCCTCTTTCACTTTTCGCCTTCCCTCTTATGGACTCCCTCCCTTCCCCACCTCTGGAGAACCCTAACACAATTCTTATCCACTCAGGGTAAAATCAAGAACACAGAAGCTTTGAGTGTCACTCATCTCAGCCTAGTGGACACCTAAAATTCACCATCATGGAAATCTCTGGAGGGGCATGAGAAAACTGGGGAAATGTGCTAAGTCCTTCTTTTAAAAGATCACGCCAACTCCATACCAAATAGGGACAGGATGGAAGAAAGGCTGGAGAGGAGGTGATTATACATGGTGGAATGGAGAGTATTGGGTTATACACCTGGATGTCCGAAACAAAGTAGAGGGCAACGTCCATGTTTTGCCACATTGTTTTCCATTTCTCTTTACCAACTCCACTTTTCATGCTCCAGAAATCTCTTTTCTGCCTCTCTGAACCTCCTTGAGCTTCCCATCCACCCACCCTGTTGGAACATTTGTGTTTTCCTTTCTCTTCCTGTTGACTTCACAGTTCTACCCTCAGCTACCTGCATGGTTTGGTTTCTTGCTTCACTTAAGAAGTGATGTTTTCAAAATGTTCAACATCACTAGCAATTAAAGAAACGTAAATTAAAACTACAGTCATACTCCATCTGACTGGTCAGAATGGCAATTATGAAGATGACAAATCACAATAAATGTTGGCGAGGATGTAGGGAAAAGAGTTTATTCCTTCATTGCTGGTAGGACTGCAAATGGGTGCAACCACTCTGGAAAGCAGTATGGAGATTCCTCAGAAAATTTGGAATAAAACCGCCATTTGACCCAGCTATCCTACTCCTCGGTCTATACACAAAGGACTTAAAGTCAACATACTACAGTGACGCAGCCACATCAATGTTTATAGCAGCTCAATTTACAATAGCCAAGCTACGGAACCAACAAAAGTGTCTTTCAACAGATAAATGGATAAAGAAAATGTGGTACATATACACAGTGGAATAGTACTCAGCCATAAACAAGAATGAGATGATGGCATTTGCACGTAAATGGATGGAGATGGAGAACATCATGCTAAGTGAAATAAGCCCATCCCCCAAAACCAAAGGCCAGGTGTTCTCTCTGATATCTGGATCCTGACTCACAATAGGGGGTTCACTGAATAGACAGGGGAATTAGGGGGAAAGGAGAAGGAATGGAAATGAGAACAACAGTTGAATGAATCAGACATAACTTCCCTATGTTCATCTATGAATACATGACCAGTATAACTCCGCATCCTGTACAGTCACCAGAATGAGAAGTTATATTCCATATATACATTCCACGTATGTATAATATATCAAAATACATCTACTGTCATATATAACTCAAAAGAACAAATTTTTTAAAAACCAAAAAAAAAAAAAAGTAACATTTTTGGAAGAATCTTCCTGAATCACCACGAACAAGCGGTCTCCCTCCATCACTCTCTACTGCCAATACTGTGGTTTTCTGATCCAGGTATCACCATTGCTCTCTGCATTCATTTATTTTATTTCTCCCCCCCACCATAAAGTGAGTACCATAAGAGATGAGCTTTCTCTGATTTGTTCAGGGCCGTATCTCAAGTGTTGGAAGAGTGTTCAACACAGGATAGAAACTCACAAGATGTTTCTCAATGTGATTCAACAAGAGTCCTTCATTTGCTAATCTTCAAATGCACTTTGGAGTGAAAAGCTCAAGTTCTAAGGTTAAGTAGTATCATGGCTCCCGTTATAAACAAAGGATGATTTTCGGTTGCTAATTTCCTGTTGGCATAAGCTTTTCGTAGTCAATTTTATGTTGTTATAACTGAATACCATGGACTGGGTAATTTGTTCAGCCCGTGGTCCTGGAGGCTTGGAAATACAAGGTCAGTGGGTTACTGGGGGACTTCTAATAGATGGGGACTGGTATTAGTGACCTTTGCATTGCTGTGACCAAGATCCCTGACAAAAACCATTTAGAGGGAGAAAGATTTACTTTGGCTCACAGTTTCAGAGGATTCAGTTGACGGTGGGCTGGCTTCAAGGCAGAAACGTCATGGTGGAAGGGAATGGTGGACATTGGGTGTCCATTCGTGGCATCTGGAAACTGAAAGAGAGAGAGGGAGAGAGGAAGAATCTGGGAAGAAGATCAATTATTCCATGTGACACCCCAGTGACCTACTTGCTCCAACTAAGTCCAACCTCCTAATAGTCCATTCAACTACCAATGGATTAATCCATCAAGTGGATTAATCCACAGATGAAGGCAAAGCCCTTGCGATCTCATGATTGCCTAAAAGTCCAACCTCTGAAGCTCTGGGGACCAAGCTTTCAACACTCAAGCTTCTGGGAGAACGATGTAGATCCAAATTTTAGAGGGCTCCCTGCATGTGGGGAAGGGTGTATCCAAGAAGCAGTGTCTTTCTGGATTTTATGATTAATATATTAAGGAAATGAGCCATTAATCCATGAATCCATGAGGTTAGAGCCCCAGAGGCATAATATCCTCCCCCAACTCTCACATCAAATATCATTAATGTGGTGAATTTGGGGACTAAAGTTCTGACACATGAAATTCAAGGGAAACAAAGCAAACCCTGTGATTTAACTTAGCATTGATTGGGCTTAAAATGTGGGATCTTGAGTTTTATTGGGATGGAGTCGAGATGAAATTTTCCCATCAAATATGTCTCACATTCGATTCCTCTTTCAAGGGAAATAAAACATTTTGTTGTATTTTACTTTACATTATTATTATTATTAAAATAAATGGTATCGCTTGGTATTTTGCAGGCCATGTAATAAATGAAACCCAAAACAAAATTCAAGGCCAGATGCCTGTTTGTAATCCAGGCGACTGGGGAGGCTGAGGCAGGAGGATCGTGGGTTCAAAGCCAGCCTCAGCAATGTAGGGAGGCACTCAGCAACTCAGTGAGACCCTGTCTCTAAGATATAAAAAGGCTGGGGCTGGGACTCAGTGGTTGAGCACCCCTAGGTTCAATCCTCCATGCAGAAACATAAAAAAACAACAAGAACAACATAATTCCCTCCAATCTTTCCGGTCTTTTCTAATATGTCACTGTGTTTTCTCTTTGAAATGCCAATAAGAGAGTTTGCCTGGCAAATTTTCCTAAAGTTCTTGTAGAATCACCTTGGGGTTAATGTTTCCCTCTTACATCCACATGTTATATAAAATGCTGGATTCACCAAGAAGAATGCTGGTGGAAAATTATCCATGAGGGTTTAGATTTTTTCTACCTTGGGTCATTGGTCCATCCCTAGGCCAAGCATGGAACCCATTTGGGGGGCTAGAGAGGCAGCTATAGTCTCAGCATGATGGAAAGAGTGCGCCCCCTGTGGCCTGGCGGGGGAGTGCAGGCTCCGCTTTATTTGGGAAGAGGATGGAGAGATGTCAATCAATGAAACAGCTCCGTGGGAACACACGGATGCCAGTGGACAGGTCATTTTCGCTATAGGACAGTCTTCCCTCATATAATCTGAAAAGGTTGAGGATTTATTAAATGAGCATCAGGTTTGCAATTTCGAGCACAAGTTACGAATATTGCATTTATGCGTGATTTTCAAAGTGTCCTGTTGTTTGCAGACTTTTGGAGGATTTAGGGGGACGTATCTTAATGTATTTTTTTGTTTTTATTTTGGGTACTAGGATCAAATGCAGGTGTCCTCTGCCACTGAGCCACCTCCCCAGCCCTATTCTGTGTTTTATGTAGAGACAGGGTCTCACTGAGTTGCTTAGCACCTCGCCATTGCTGAGGCTGGCTTTGAACTCACGATCTTCCTGCCTCAGCCTCCCAAAGTGCTGGGATGACAGACGTGCGCCACCGTGCCCGGCTTGAAGATGTTCTTTCTTATCTCTATTCTCATTCTGAAATTTTAGGTTAATGGTAATGGTTCCCCTAAATTTGTTGTGATGGAAGAAAAGCCTTGATCTCCTTTAGCTAATGATGGTTAATGTTTTTCTATATTAAAATCTCTCTCTCTCTCTCTCTCTCTCTCTCTCTCTCTAGTACTAGGGGTTGAGCCCAGTAGTGCTTAACCACGGAGCTGCATCCCCAACCATTTTTATTTTTTTATTTTCAGACAAGGTCTTGCTAAGTTGCTTAGGGCCTCGCTAATTTGCACAGATGAGCCTCAAACTTGCGACCCTCCTGCCTCAGCCTCCCGAGCCGCTGAGGTGACAGGCTGAGTTCTCTCTTATTTAGGTTATGAGGGATTGGAACGGCCATGCTCAAAATAATAGCGATAAAGCTGCCGTGTTAGGTAAAAACTAAATTTACACCCGTTCAAAAGTGAGGAATATTCGGTTAGGAAAGAGGATGCGCGTCGTAGGTGAAGAAAAATATGATTATGCCAGGAAAGCACAGGGGAAGAAATGTCGAAATAAAGGATTCAGAATGAAAGAGAAAAATGACCTAAATAGGGAGAGATTTTGCGCCACACCAGAGGCCAGTATCAATTTCCAGGAAATGTAAGATTGATGTGATTGAACAGAGGGGTTTGCTGAGTCTCTTGGGAGTCACACAGCTTCAAAGTGGTGGAGCCCGTATTGGAACAGAGAACGGGTGTGACCCCAGGTCCCGTGAATTCAGCCCAGCACTGTGGCGCACGGACATGCTCCGTGGCACCTCCAATCTGATTTGCACAGATTTCCAAAGCCTCCTTGTAAATCAGCCCTATAATCCATATTTTGTCTGCACACCCACATTTATTTATTTAGCGTATGAAAAACGTACGTCTCCAGCGCAGAATAATAACCGGACCCTCTACCACATATAGGGATTTAAAATCCGTCTCCTATTCCGTCCAGTCTGCTTCATACTTAATTTAATCTGTGCTTTTCGCACATGCATTTATCAGGTATGTGGGAAAAAAAATCAGGGATATCCACTCCAGTCTGGTGAAAATGACATTGCGTACCATTGGGACCTGGTGTCCCGAGTCCACGTCGGGGCTGCGGCTCTATAGTTCAGGTGCGTCCCCCCAAAGTTCCCATGTGGGGCGCTCGGTGCCCAAGGTGGTCGTATTAAGAGAGGTATAGTACGTCCTCTGAAAGGAGGATCCTGACGCCCCCGAGTTCCTCAGGAGGGACAAACGCCGGTCCATGTGACAGAGTCGTTCTCCCAACACCGCGTTGCCGTGGACCAGGGCCACCTGCTATCTGGACGCATCTCCAAGCAGCTGGTTCCCTTTCTATGTTTTTTTTTTCCTGCATGTCGTGACCCAGCCAGAAGGAACTTTCCAGAATGCCCGCCCCTGAACGGTAGCACCATCCAGCCACCGGCAAACCTGTTGATAAAGGACCAGCCTCCGGCGCTTTGTTATAGCAACACGACAGCGTCGGACACGACGCACCATCGCGGTTCTGTGCTCAGACAGGTTGATTGACAGGAAGGACCTTCTTCCGTTTCCCATTCTGTGCATTATGAGCTTTTGGAAACTGTCAGGGTTTTAAAATATATTTTTAGTGCTCGATGCACTTTTATTTACACGTGGTGCTGAGAATCAAATCCAGTGACGCCCGCATGCTAGGCAAGGGCTCCACCACCGAGGTAGAATTTTTTTAAAAAACTTTTAATTTTATGTCTCTTAATATCCCTTTGTGTGGTTTTGCAGGCACGTGACCTGATGCAACATTGGGCACAGCATGTTTTATAGATTCTGTGACATTTTACAATGGTATCCAGTAAGTACCTTCTCCCGGAAAATAATGCCGGGTTATTTGGTGGGTTTTCTTTCTTTCTTTCTCTTTCTTTCTTTCTTTCTTTCTTTCTTTCTTTCTTTCTTTCTTTCTTTCTTTCTTTCTTTCTTTCTTTCTTTCTTTCTTTCTTTCTTTCTTTCTTTCTTTCATCTCTTTCTCTCTCCCTTTCTTTTCTTCCCTTCTTTCTCCATATTAGGAATTGAAGCCAGGAGCACCTCCCCACTGACATGTATTCCCATCCCCTTTGGATTCTTATATTTTGAGCCAGGATCGAACCAAGTTGCTGAGGCTGGCCTCCAACGTGCAATCCTCCTGCCTCCGCCTCCAGATTCACTAACACGACAGGTGTGCGCCACCACGCCCTGGTGAAAAAAATCGTGCTGAATCATCGGAGGAACGTGATCCTGGGTTTCAAGTCACGGGTTTGATCTTGTCTTAGTCCCTTAGAAGATTCTATGTGAAGACTTCCACTGATCTGGGCAAACCCTAGTTTCCCCAAGGGAGATTGTGCATGTAGATTACGCTCCTTTTTCATCTGTAAAAAGCCCATGTTATAAAAGATGACTTGGATGGAGGGAGGGGACCTGGTGATGTTCTCTCCCACCCGCAGCCCAGGAAATTCAGAAATTGGGTCTGTTACTTGTACTTTTGAACTTGCGATCCTCCTGCCTCAGCCTCCCTAAGTGCTGGGATGACAGGCACGTGCCACCGTGCCCGGCTCCTGGAACCGTTTCTAATGGCATCAAGGAAACAAAAACCCAGCCAGGCTCCTTTCCAAATAATTAGAAACTCTGTGATATTCACTGAATTGATTCATGCACGTGGTTGAGGCTGGGAATCTGCAGCCTTTACCGGCCAAGCCACGTGAGCGGATTAAAGAGAGCAAGGGCCCAAAAACGGAGAGGAGGAAATGGATCGTGCCGATTTTATTTGCTTAAAAGAGAAGGAGAGAAGGAAAACCTAACAGCCTCAAGAGCTCCTTCTGTGGGGTCTGCTCTGGTAAGGCCTCTTCTTTGTGCTCGCAAATGCTAGGGCAAAATCAAATCTGAGTTCTTTATTTTTTAAATTTTCTTTTAATCTTTTTCTTTCTTTTTTCAGTTGCATGTAAACATCAACTTGACGGTGCTGCGGGTTTCCTTCCCTACATGTTTTATTTGGTCCAGGTGCGGGTCTTCCCTCCCGGTAAATCGTCACAGTGAGAGCTCCTGACTGTGCGCTCTGCAGCGTGGAAAGGTCCACCCCGCAAGGGCCACCGGGCTTCACTGACGCCCAGGTGGTGCGCTCCTGTCTCAGAAGCTGAGCCCTCGTCTCCGGCCGGTCCTGAGGCACAGATCCTTTTTTATGAGCAAGGAATGCTCCGCAGAGAAGTCTCCCCTATGATCCACTAGTCCTCCTGGGTAACAAAGAAGAGAGCATTAGATTTGTACATCAAATAGACATCTGCAGGGACACGCCTTTTGTGCTGTCATTTGTGATGACCACGAGAGAGGAACAACCGGGTATCCATTAATGCAGGAATGGGGACGGAAAATGTGTTGCAGGTGCACAGTGGAGTACTATTCAGCCATGAAAAAGAATGGCGACCTGTCCCTTGTGACAAGATGGATGAGTCTGGAGGGCATAATGAGTAATGAAATAAGTCAGGCACGGAAACACAACTACTGGGTGTCAGGTTTTTGCCACTGTGACCAAAACACCTGCCGAAGAATGATTTATTTGGGTCATAGTATTAGAAGTCTCAGTCCATGGTGGACTGGCTCCATTGCTAAGGGTCAGAAGTGAGGCAGAACAGCATGGCAGACAGGTGGAGGAAAGGAGATCAGCTCTTAGCAATCAGAAAGCAGAAGGGAAGGGAAAAGCCAGGGACAAGATATAGTCCCCAAGGCCGAGCTCCAGCAGCCAACTTCCGCCAGCCATGCACCACCTGACTGTAGTTTTTAACCAATTGTCCAACCAAATCATTAATCCAACAATGGATTAATCCACTGAGGAGGTCAGAGTCCTCAGGGGTCTATCACGTCCCCAGAGCCCCACCTCTGGACATGGCTGCTTTGGAGGGACCAAGCCTTCAATGCAGGACACTCTGGGGAAATTGCCAGGTAGAAACCATTGTCACTTTCCTTGGGAAATGTCTTCCTGGCTCTTTCTTGATGCGACTCACATCAGAAGACGGATCTGCTCCACCGACGCTCGCTTTAATAATTCACGAGATTCTCATCATTTCCATCAAGTCGCACGCGAGACCATCACTTTGGAGTCGTAAAGGCATCGGGGACCTCAGTGTATTTTTTTTTCCATTACAGATAAAATAAAGCACATACTTTGCGTGCAGTTTTGGGTGTTTCTTTATCTTATGTCCTCAGGGATTTGCTTTGTATCCACTCAGCTACCCGGAGTCAAGGTTTGTTTCCAGGAAAAGACGCTTTAAAGCATTTGTTTGCATGTTTTCTTCCACAAAACCTACAGTTTTCCTGTCGAGGCACGGCATTGTGTGCTTTTAGTGATCTACAACACAATCCCATCGCTTTTTCCTAACTATCAAATGAATAGAAAATTTTGATAAAATCTGAGAAATGTCCGCCTCCTGGCATTTCTTGAGTTCTGGTGTCTGGCTGGTTGTTAATCGTGTGAAACGTTATTTCCTGGATTCCTTTTGTGGTCTCTGTGACTCTGGAGGTCTCTGCAAACGTGTGGTGTAGATTCACCCTGTTTTCAGCGGCCGTTTTCCACGCATCGATCTGTAATTAGACGTCTTTATGTGTCCACGGCCCCCAGAGAAATCCCTGCATCTAATTTCCTCCCGGATCGCTAGCCAAAGGCGACAGGAAGACGCAGTCGGTAATTCCTGAAGGGATCGTGTTTCTCCAAAATACGCCCGAGAGAGAAACAGGCAGAATGTGAGTCACTTGGGCGTAACAGGAACAGCACTAGAGACTTCCCGTGCCATTGGGTTTCAGATCCTGTCCTTTCCCTGATTGAATCAAAGGCAGTGAGATTGTCACCTGGCGGCTTCTAGTGCGTCTGCCAAAGTTCCTTCCCAGCTTGAGTGA
>CM053417.1:119980084-120012398 GCA_028644305.1 Xerus rutilus | reverse complement strand
GCAGGTGAGGTTTGGGGCTAGCAGGGTGCAGGCTTCGCCTGGGGTGATCCGGGGTCGTGAGGATCTGGTGACTTCCTTCTGCTCGACGACGTGGACGCCTGCTGGCCTCCCTGTTCCAGCGGTGACCGCGTGTTAGCGACGGAATGAGGCTTCTACTCTGTGTGTTAACGCGTCCCTCTGCTCAGCTCCATCCTTGATAAGCTGGGCTTTCAGGACAGAGCCGAGTGACTTCCCAGGAGCCCAGAGACACTTTCAAAGATGATCAGCCAAAGCTGAGCATGTTGCTTACGCTGGAAAGAAAGTTAGGAGGGGACCATCCCTGTTCCCACGCGGTAGGGACTCTGCAAACGTTCAAGTGCATGAAGAAAGGCTGGGTCGGGGGCCACATGCATTCACAAATACCTTTGGGAGCTCCTGGTTTTGCTGCTGGGGCTGGAACCCAGGGCCTCCTGCATTCGGACCAGCAGAGGTTCTGGACTCGAGCTGCAGCCCTCACCCGGAGGGTCTTCCCGCTCTTGCAATTTTGTTGCCCTAGCAAGATGGATGGCACTTGTGCACATCAGAGAAAACTTTCAACCTTTGTTTTTTTGGGATTGGCTTATTTCACTGGGCATGAGAATCCCCAGGTCCACCCATCTATCATCTAATGCCATGATTTCAATATTCTTTAAGGCTGTATAATATTCCACTACGTATATGTACCACATTTTCTTTATCCGTTCATCTGTAGAAGGGCACCTGCTTTCTTTCTCAATCCAAAGTATCCCTGTTGCCTCCTCCTTAATTCCCCAACAGCATCGGGTTGGGATGGAATGAGAAGCCGTAGGATGGTGTCTTTCCAGAACAGCTCTGATGATCGGTCCTCGCAGGCATGAAAATAGCAATTAAGCAACTTGAAAGCGGGCGGATTCTTCCCAACGTGTATCTCAGTAGAAGACGCTGAGCCGGCTTCATGCCTGCGAGGTGTCGGCTTGTATAACGGAGGAGTTTCTTATAGAAATCAAACGCCATTGGACGGTTCATGCAGGCTCCATTGGGACGACCTCCTTTTTGGATTTTTCAGAAGGTCCTCTCATGTTGCTCCTTGGAATCAAATTCTGCGTCCCGGGAATTCACAAGCGAAATAAATCCAAATAATGTCTGCACAACGCACAGCATGAGTTGTCGATCTGCGTGGTACTGGAGCAGATGACTGCAAATCACACCTGCCCTGCACATGGGTGAATTGTATTTTTTCTGCACACAATATCCCGAGTGTAGACTTGTGCATGGGATAAAAGTTAGGATACGGGAGGCCAAGGGACTCAGAAATGCAATGCCTCTGTATAAAGAGGCTCCTGCGTCTACGAATCCATCCGCGTAGTCATGCCTACCTACCGTCTGTGAAATGAGGCGCTGGAGTCTTGGGTCTCAAAGCAATAGCGAGTATCGAATGGGAAGTCGTTAGCATTTCTTTTTCCTTCTCCTATATGTTTATTTTTTCTGAAATAGAAATGTGAGGTCAAAATAGCTAGGAAAAGAGTTCACATGTACCTCTGCTCCTTGTTTTAAGTTGTTGGACATTTTTTTGCTTTTTATTCTTTTTTTGTTTGTTTTGTTCTAATTTGTTCTCCATGACAGGAGAGTGAACTCGGACACATCCTACAGAAATGGAATTTCATAAATGAACTCCTCATGCTTCTGGTTGGACAGGACAGTAGAATCACACGGTCATGGGGTCATATATGCACATGGGGTGATAATATCTGATTCATCCCACTGTCCTTCCTACCCCAGACCCTTCCCCTCTGCCTAATGCAAAGGACCTCTCTCCTTCCCTAGCAATCCCTTATTGTGAATTAGCATCTGCACATCAGAGAAAACTTTCAACCTTTGTTTTTTGGGGATTGGCTTATTTCACTTGGCATGAGAATCTCCAGCTCCATCCATTTATCATCTAATGCCATGATTTCAATATTCTTTAAGGCTGTGTAATATTCCACTGTGTATATGTACCACATTTTCTTTATCCATTCATCTGTTGAAGGGCACCTAGGTTGGTTCCACAGCTTTGTTATTGTGAATTGAGCTGCTCTAAACATTGATGTATGGAGATTCATCATAAAACTTAGAATGGAACCACTACTCAACCCAGCAATCCCACTCCTCGCATTTTATCCAAAGGACTGAAAATCTGCTACTTTTTAAAGTAATTACAAGAAGATCTGTTAATGTTAGTGCCTACGTTCAAAATGGTGACTAAACCAGGTGACTTTGTCCCACAGTAAAAATAAAGACAACTCTGTGTATATAACAGTCCAGCCCCATGCTCTTGCATAAGAAATAAGTCTCTCATCTTCTGAATTCCTTATAAACAAGGCAGGTTGAGTCTTCAAATATTTAATGAGCTAAGACACCAAGCCTATTAGGACTCATGAGGCAGACTGTGTTGTGTTGATCAAGGATTTCCTCAAAGACAAGGAAATGGGATATGCCCACAAGATTTCAATTTTCATTACATGTACATTTGAATAAAGAACTATTTCTATGTTCACTATGGAAAATTTAACTCTGATTTCAACAGTGCTCCCCAAATCCACAGGAAACAAAATAAATGAAAGTGTGTGCCAGCTTTCTTCACTATAGAAGGACAACAAACTTCCCAGATCAACAAGGATTTCTCTTCCAAATGAAATAAGAAACAAATACTCTTCATGCTCCAAAGATGAGTCTTCATGGCTTTGGACTCTAAATTCCAATTGATTTATGTTTTTTCCAGCACCATGTTTAGGTTAACTAAGAAAAAAAATAAATGAACTGAGATAGTACAAATCCTAGATGTCTGCTCTAAATTTCAGATGTGAGAGGAACAGGTAACCTTTATTCCCATGGTAATTCCAAAAAATACCCTAGAATAATAAAATATTCATATACATCTGTGGGGATGTAAAGGGAAATTGGGGCAAGGAAGATTCACAAGTTTGCGTGAAGAGGAAGGCAACCTTTAGAGCTGGAGAGTCAGCTTCAAAACCCTGCAGAAAAGGGGGAAAGAGTCAAATAGAATTCTTCATCCCATTAAAACTTTCATTTGGAAATAAAGCTGTGTGGTAGCTCATCTCAAATATCCATGATAAAATTTATTTTTTAAAAATGAAGTTGATACTTGTGAAGAGTTAAAAGTCCAAGGCAGACAAAAAACATGTCCTGCTCGTGAGTTGGAAAACTCAATATCACCAACAGAAACTCACTTTCAGGGGTATCGGGTTGCTTCGTTGGAGTGCTAGTCAGATTTTCATCAGTGAGCCCAAGAACAACTTAGACATGGAAAGATTCATTCTGGCACATGGCTCCAGAGGATTCAGTCTGTGGTTGGCCTACTCCAAGGCAGAAAAAAACATGGCGGAAGGGCATGGTGGAGGAGCTCTGCTCATGGTAGCATGAAGGAAAGAGAGAGAGAGAGAGATTGGTTGGCTCCAAGGCAGAAACAACATGGCGGAAGGGCATGGTGGAGGAGCCCTGCTCATGGTAGACAGCAGAAAGAAGAGAAATAGAGATAGAGATAGAACTGGGCATGAAGCAAGACACACCAGGACACACCCTCCATGACCTACTTCCTCCAAATAAGTCCCGCTTGCCAGAATCATCCATGATACATCCATGAATTGTATTAATCCCCTGATGAGGTCGGGGCCCTCATGATCCAATCAGTCCCACCTCTGAACTTTGCTGCATTGGGAATTCTGCCGTGAACACGTGTGTTTGGGGGGACATTCTGGATCCAAGTAACAATAGCGGCCAGGTTGTGCAGTAGGTTATGTGGATTAAGTGCACTTTTGATTTACGATGTTTTCAACTTGTGATGGATTTATCAGGACACAACCCTACCACACGTCTAGGAGCCTCTGCACTTTCAAGTGCATTATAATCCCCCCACCAAACTAAAAGTACTCCAATGAGGGTCTGCGATTGTATCACCTGGACTGTTAGTTCAAGTAGGAACTCCAACTCTTTAGGATTCGGTTCCTCATACTAACATAAGATTTCTGCCTGTTTCTCATTTGGAAACGTGAAAATAGTATTTGTAGTCATAAAAGTGGTCTGTGGTCTTGAATGCACCCCTTAGTTGGGCAGGATGTATAAAATATCTAAAATGATATTGGTAAAACCTCACTGATAAGCTGACTTAGCACAGTTCTTTGCTAAAGCCTAATTTTCCAAGGAAGTACCCACAAGGAGAAGTTTCAGGAAGACCTAGGAGACGTTTCAGGAAAATGACTAAAGATTGGTTAAGTGAAGACCATTTCTCACAATCTGAATTTAAAAGTGGATATCAGCATCAGCAATGCCATAATTTATAACCATCATCTCTAGCTTATGGCATGAGTGTAATTTGTTATTGTCGGATAGCTTGATTTAGGCACCTTTTCCACTGATGTAACTAAAAGACCCCGCCAGCACTATTAGAGAGGAGGAAACGTTTATTTGAGGGCTCACGGTTTCAGAAGTCTCAGTCCATAGACAGCAGGCTCTATTCCTTGGGGCTCAAGTTGACGCAGGACATCATGGCGGAAGAGTGTGGTGGACGGAAGCAGCTCACACGGTGATCAGACAGCAGAGAGAGACTTCATTCTCCAGGAACAAAATATAAGACACACCTCCACTGCCCATTTCCTCCAGCCACACTACACCTGTCTACAGTTTCCACCCAGTTAATCCATGCAAGTGGATTAATCCACTAATGAGATTACATCTCTCATAAACCAAGAGGTTGAACATCACGGTGGAAGAATGTGGTGGAGAAAAGCAACTCACACAATGATCAGCAAGCAGAGAGACTCCAATTTCCAGATACAAAATAAATACCCCGTAGCCATGCCCCTAATGACCCACTTCCTCCAGCCACATCCCACCTGCATCCAGTTATCATCCAGTTAATCGCATCAGGGATTAATTCACTGAGTAGGCTAAGGCTATGACCCAGTCATTTCTCCTATAGACCTTCTTGCATGGTCTCACACGTGAGCTTTTGGGGAACACCACATCTAAACCCTAACCTAGCATCTGTGAATCTCCAGTACCTTGGAGCACTGTGAGAGCCCTGTCTCATACACCATCCTAACAGATATTTATTGGCTTACGGGTTTTGACCTTTATGATGGAGCAACAATTCTGATCTTGGCTTCCAGGACCGTGTCAAATAAATGACACAAGACAGTCCATCCTTTCTCAGGAATTAGGTTTTTTGTTAGATGATATTTTTTCCCAATCGTAGGCTAACGCATGACTCTGAATTTAAATGGATGAAGCTGAAGGACATGTGGAAGGGTCTTGGTTTTATTAATGGTGGAGGGCTTGCCTTAACGGATATTGATCCAACTTGATGGCTAGTCCCCTTATCCCAAGGACTCTTGGTACCCACAGATCTCACAGTTCTAGGGATTTGCTGTAGTTGTGTTAGAATATTTTCACAACTGCCCTGTGAAAACGCCACCCTGTGTGACCCCATGATCCCCCATGGAGCTGGTATTACATAACAATGGTTCCTCAGAGCAGAGTTGGTGAAGGTTTGAACATTTTCCTTGAACTTTCTGGAGCTGCCTCATTAGCTGCCTTCCTTTGTGGGTTAGTCCCACTCTGTGCCTCTGGGGTGAGCTTCTTCCCCGAGGCTGTTGGATCTGCACCAAACACCACCCACTCTGCTCTTATAATTTATGATGTCTTTGAACTTTGATTTGGGTCATCGTGCAGACTACCAGGCAGGTCTGCAGAGGCCAAGGGCATCTTTGCAAGTGTGGGTCTGGCTCTGTGATCAGAGCAGACTTATAAGAGAAATCGAGTCATCAAAAATGATCAAAGGAGGAACTGGGAGAGAGGAGAAAACTAAGTTTTTAATGGGGTACGTTTCTGGAAATCTCAAGGTCTATCGGTTTTCATTCATTTATTTCTCTCCTCAAAAACCATAAGCCAGGAACTGCATCATACACCATCCCTGGTATATGAGTTTTGAACTTTATGATGGAGCAACTTTTATGATCTTGGCTTTCAGTCAAATAAGTCATACCAGACAGTCCATCCTTTATCATGAACTAGGCTTTGTGTTTAGATGATTTTGTCCCAGTGGTAGGCTAACACAAGAGTTCTGGCCACTGCATAGAAAGGTGAGGTCCAGTTGTGATATTGGATTGTGTTATGGTTCAGATGTGAGGTGTCCTCCAAAAGCCATGTGTGAGACAATGCAGGAAGGTTCAGAGGAATGGTTGGGTTATGAGAGGTGTAGCCTAGTCAGTGGATTAATCCACTTGAATGGACTAACTGGGTGGTCCACAGCAGGCAGGTGGGGTGTGCCTGGAGGAGCTGGTCACTGGGCTGTGCCTTTGGGGACTCTATCCTGTCCCTGGTGAGCAGAGCTCTCTCTGCTTCCTGGTGCCATGTCCTGAGCTGCTCTCCTCCTCCAGGCCCTTCCGCCATTTTGTTCTGCCTCACCTTGGGCCAGAGCCATGGAGTCGGCCAGCCGTGGACTGAACCTCTGGAACCATGTGCCAGAGGAAGGAGATGAGGTATCAGATGATTTTCCTGCCAGGATTTGTCTAGTGAATTCTGATTTTCCTTTCTTTCTTTTTCTTTTTTCTTTTTAGTTATACATGACAGGAGAATCTGCTTTAATAAAATGATACATGCATAGAATATATCTGATTGTAATTGGGATCCCAGTCTTGTAGATGTACAGGATGGTGAGATTCACTGTGCTGTACTCGTATATGTATATAGGAAAGTTATGTCAGATTCAGATTTTCCTTTCTGAAAACTCGGTGGATGTCTTTACCGAGGAGTCACAAATATTCTGTGTTCGGTTGCAAATACCATATTATGCACTTATATAAATTCTGGTCTGAGAGTGCAAGAATGGCAGGCAAATCAAAAATCAGTCTTAAATTGGATATACAGTGTTAATTCTGATGACTATCCAGTAGAAACTAAAAAAAAAAAAGAACACATACACACACTACTATGGTTTTCATGGTTGGATTCTGTAGAAGAACAGAACTACCAGGAAATGCGTATAGTTGTAATGTATAAAAAGGAGATCTAATTAGAATACAATATATTTCATGCATGTAGACTTTTATCAAAATGGGTTCTATAAGCTGGCTGCAGTGGTGCACACCTGTCATCCCAGAGGCTCGGGAGGCTCAGGCTGGAGGATCGTAAGTTCAAAGCCAGCCCCAGCCAAAGCAAGGCCCAAAGCAACTCAGTGAAACTCGGTCTCTAAATAAAACACAAAATAGGGCTCAGCATGTGGCTCAGTGCTCAAGTGCCCGTGAGTTCAACCAGGGTATCCCCTCAAAAAAATGGATTCTATTGTCATGTACAACTCGGAAGAAGCAATAAAATAGAAAATTTACCAAATTGGCTCACACAACCAGAAGCTGGAGGTCCCACAATGGACGTCTGCTGGCTGGAGAGCTGGAGGAACCAGGAGCTGCTCAGTCCAAGAAGCTGGAGCCTCAGAAGAAGGATCAATCATGCAGCCTCCACCCAGGACCAAAGGCCTGGAAGCTCCCTGGAGAGTCACTGGTTAGATTCTGCTTTGGAAGAATGAAGGAGCTGGAGTCTGATGTCCTCAGATCACAGCCACAATCAAGAACCTGGTCAAACACACTGGAGCTTGCATCTTCTGCTGCTTCTTTCTTCTTCCAACTTCTGTTCCATCCAGGTCCCCAACCTGCTGGACTATGCTGCCCTTGCTTAGGGAGGGTTTCCCCCAGTTGGCTCTCCCACATGCCAATCATTCCTAGACACACCCTCAGGAACACACCCTCTTCATCTTAGCTATCTCTTAATCCAATCAAGTTGACAATTCACAAAAACCATCACTATAAAGTAATTTCAGTGGTTTTGCGTCTTTATAACAGCACTGAAGTTTCCTATGCTTTTTTTTTTCTTTAATTGTACCAGGGATTGAACTCAGTGGCCTCCAACCACTGAAGTCCAATTATATCTACTGTATATTTTGTGTAGACAAAGGATCTTGCTAAATTTTTGAGGCTGGCTTTGAACTCATGATCCTTGTGTCTCAACCTCACGAGCTGCTGGGATTACAGCTGTGTACACTGTGCCCGGCTTCTGTGCATTTTGATAATGGCTAAGAATCATTTTTGGTGCCCTGCAGAAACACACATTGTTTAATTATTTAAAAATATTGCATAAGATGGAGGCACATGCCTAACACTGAAAATGCTGCTTCTCTGTGTTTCTCGGCATTTTTCTTCTATGTAGCAATCATGGCTTAAAAATCATAGATATTTCACTACTTTTTATGTACAAAAAAAATAGAGTTCAATTGATCCGAATCACGGAAGCACACACTTTTGAAGTGTGTTAGTAGGTTTTACCTCTTATGATTTTGTTGTATTGTCTTCTGAGATTAAACATGTTCTATCAAGCTGAGCATAGTGGTACTTGCCCATAGTCCCAGTTGGGAGGCTGAGGCAGGAGGATCAGTTGAGCCTTGGAACTAGAGGCCAACTTGGGCAACTTAGTGAGACCCTGTCTCAAAACATTCTCTCTCTCTCTCTCCATATATATATAACCTCTCCATATAATAATTATCAACTTTCAATGGGAGCATATTACTAACAATGGAAGAACATTCAAATTGGAATACATCAACATTTCACGTACCTTGAGGTGATATTTTGAGGTCATATGTGTTCACATTTTAGTTCACTTTGGTACGGTACTGTCGCTCATTATCAATTCTATTCTGGTCTTGAGCCATGGGGTGGTGTGTGTTTGTTCAGACTAGGAATTACACACTTCACACTTCTTAATTCACTTGGTCTCATTATCCTCCTAATATATAAATTAAGAATGACAAGATCAATCAGCTAGACAATCCCCGTACACAATGCAAATTAGAACTGATTGTCAATATGCCTTTTCTTTGTCTTCCATGGACTGGAACTTTCAGATAAAGTTAAAGAAATAAATAAAAAAGGACATAAACACTTATCACTACAATGTTTTCAGTGTGATTTTGTTCCCCCAAAGATTCGTGTGTTGGCTGTTTGATCCCCAATGTGGTGGTAATTGAGAGATGGAGGGACCTTTACGGGTGCAGTGTCCTGGAAGGTGGCTCGGTTATTGGTGGCATTAGCCTGTGAAGGGATTAAAGACAGATACGAGGATGAATTAGTTCTCATGAGAACAAGTTGTAATTTCTCTCTCCTGTCGTCCCCCAATATCACACCACCCGCCGTGTTAAGAACCAGCCAGAAGGCCCCTCACCAGATGCCAAGCCAATGGGGCTGCCATTTGTAGACTTTCAGACTCCAAATATGTCAGCTAAATAAACATTTCTTTTAACTATTGAAACCATCCTCAGGTATTTTGTTCTAACACCAGAAAATGGACCTTTGCAAATACAAGGATTCTTTTTTTTTTGGTACCAGAGATTGAACTCAGGGGCCCTCGACCACTGAGCCACATCCCCAGCCCTATTTTGTGTTTTATGTAGAAACAGGGTCTCACTGAGTTGCTTAGCGCCTCGCCATTGCTGAGGCTGGCTTTGAACTTGCGATCCTCCTGCCTCAGCCTCCCAAAGTGCTGGGATAACACCAGAAAACAGACCTTTGTAAATACAAGGATTCTTTCTCTGCAGGACGGATGAAAACTGTCTTGAACAATTGGTTGGAAAAACATAAATTCCCCACATGTGTGGAAAAGACATCGTGCCCATAGGTGAAGTAATTCAGTCTGTAGAGTCCTTGTACGTTCCAAAGTTTTGTTTCACAAACGTTAATTGAACATGTAGCATACGCAACATGGAGGAGTGGAATTAAGAATCCCTCTGCCTAGCCCCGGCCTTGGGCTAGAGCTCCACAAAGGATCTCTGAATTTCTGATCTCCAGGAGATGAACCACAGGAGAGTTATTGTTATGGTTTGGATGTGAGATCTCCCCCAAAAGCTCCTGCGTGAGACAACACGGGAAGGTTCAGGGGTGAAATGATTAGATGCTGAGAGGTGCAAAGTAGTCAGTGGATTAATCCACTTGGATGGATTAACTCAGTGGTGACTGCAGGCACGTGGGGTGTGGCTGGAGGAGGTGGTCACTGGGCTGTGCCTTTGGGGACTGTATCCTGTCCCTGGTGAGCAGAGCTCTCTCTGCTTCCTGGTGCCACGTCCTGAGCTGCTCTCCTCCTCCAGGCCCTTCCGCCATCTTGTTCTGCCTCACCTTGGGCCCCAAAGAATGGAACTAGCCTTGTATGGACTGAGACCTCCAAAACCGTGAGCCCTCAAATAACTTTTATTCCTCGAATTATTCTTTTTAGATCTTTTGGTAACAGTTGCGAAATAACTGAGTGAAACAGGTACCCAAGGACCCCAAGTGAGAATTTTAAAAGATCGTTGGTTGTGTAGACCCCAGCACCTGAGTCTCTTGATAGCTTCCACACCTTCAAATTTCCAATAGTTTCAACATTCCAATTTTATACATAGTTCCAAAGTCAGATTTCACATAGCCATTTGGATCATCCATCAGACATGGAGTAGTGATGCTTCCACTAGGAAATCAGAGTCTCCACGCCCAGCTCAAGGATCAGGGGAGGCAGCTGGGCATTTAAGCATCCATTGCAATAAATGGATTGTGTCCTACTTTTTAAAGCATTTTTCTCTCTTTGTTCCCAAGTGTGTTTAACTGTACTGAAATTGCCTTTATATTTCAGAATGTTAGAACAAAATTTAATGACTTCCCTGCCTGTTCTAAACTCTTACCCCAGAAAGAGGCTACACCGAAAAAAATAAATAATGTTTCCTACTCATTATATTCGACTGCCTCTATCCTATGGGAACAGAGTCCTATTCATTTGATACCTTCCAAATTTATCACTGCCCCTGGTGATTCATACATTTTTAAATAAAGGGCTGAATAAACGTCGAGGTGTCGTTGGGTAATAGGTAATGTTTGGGTGCATATTGCAAACAGAAATAGACACTGGATTTTTTTTCAGAAGTTCCTAGCACAATCTATTATGGAAACCTTATTAGAATATGAATGTTTTTATTTAAAAGCCACCTGCTCTGCTTTGCAGACTTCTGATTCTTAGCCCACTTTGAAGGTGGGTACAGATCACAGGACTTGGTGTGACCGTCTTTTCAAATAACAAAACGGAGTGTCCACGTAATTCCAAACATCACATTTCCATTCCTCTGCAGTTTGGGGAAAATCCAAGAGGGTAGGTTGGCCCAGGAGTTTTTGGTTGGGGCTGGAAATTCATGAGAGCTTCCAGCATGTAATTTCAGAATGGATGGGTGTTTTCTAGCATTTGGGTTTGGAGTCGCATTTCCTCCACCATGTACTTCTGGGTTGGTGAGCTTTGTGATTGACAGTTCCATTTCCCCATAACAGTCAACCAGGATCCTGGCTCCTGGCATCCCAATTTCCCATCTTTCTGACTCCTTGGAGAATAAAGAATTGTGGGAATTTGGAAGTTGGCACTTCAGTGAATGCTAAACTGATGTTGCTTGGCAAAAAAACAAAAGAAAATCAAACAAAAACTAAGAGACGTTTAGGGAATCTATATCAAAGTGCACTTATTTGTGCAAGAGATGCATTTATGAGATTTTTTTAATTTGCAAAGTGGTGATAAAGAAATAAAGATGAATGAAACCCCTTTACAAAAATTTAGCAGCATTAAATTTAAAATTAATTTTGATTAATTAAAATTAATTTTAATCTGGAATTAAAACAGACGTTGGTCTGAAAATCTTCAATCCAGGGAAAGCAGTGGATGCCCGAGATGGGTGGCCATGATCAACCCCAGTCCAGGGAAGCCAGTAGATGACCGAGATGGTGCTCCGCGGTTGCCTTAGCACAGGGAGCACAGTCCATAGCGGAGATGTCGAGCGCGGATTCCTTCAGTCCAGGAAAAGCAATCCATGACCGAGAAGGCAGATGCCATTCCTTCAGCCCAGGCACACAGCGGAGAGAGAATTGGAGTGATTTATTCCTAGGATTGAAAATTGCAGTTATCTTTGCTACTAGCTTTCAGATAAGCTTGTGCCTACTTAAGGAAAAAAAAAACACTTTAAGAAAATGTGTTGTATATGTAGAATGTGACTTTGATGGTGACATCTGAGTTTCTATCTTTTGATTTCTTTCATGAGTATTACTGGGTGTTACCAGGTGCCAAATCTCAAGGTTAGATTCATGGTTCTCTGTCGGGTTGGCTTTTCCCTGATTTTTCTTATTTTTATTTTTATCATTTTTTTACTGCTTAGAACAATTTATGTTTTGGAGTTAATTACTGTTGAAATGACCCCATGGGGATCTAGGAAATTGTCAACTAACAACTAGAAGAATTCAGTTTGCACCAGTGAAAAGATAAGGAAAAGAAAAGAGAGAGAAATGTACAAAACGTGTTTTCTGTGGAACCGATTTTGAAACATTTCTTTGAAGAGGCATGTGAGAAATTGAACCTCAAAGCTATCTATCTGTTCCTCGGCTTAGATATGAAACTCTCTCTAAGCAGGTTTTGAAATGAAATAAGGAAAGCATCCAGAGCGATTCCGCTAGTAATGACTTGGGCTGGGCTCCGATGAGCCCTCCACCCAGCTCTTGTATAAACAGAGATTGTGCATACGTCTCCTCATTTAAATAGGACATTTCCTGAACGTTCCCAGAGACGGCTTGGGTGGCACTTTCCTTCTTAGGTGATATATGAAACTGTCCTGCAGGACTAACTGTGTGGCCATGGCTTCAAATATAGCAGAAATTTTTCTTGCAGTCAAAATGTAAATTTAAGCTTCTATCAGTTAACTTCTTTCTTTCCAGCACAAGCCTAGTGCAGGAGCTTCCTACATGGAACTCAGGCCCCTCGACCCCTGAGCCACCTCCCCAGCCCTATTTTGTGTTTTATGTAGAGACAGGGTCTCACTGAGTTGCTTAGGGCCTCCCCGTTGGTGAGGCTGGCTTTGAACTCGCGATTCTCCTGTCTCAGCCTCCCTAAGTGCTGGGATGACAGGCGTGCGCCCCTGCACCAGGCAAGAGTTATCATCCTGTTTATTATGACCAAAGTCCAATCCCCTCAGGAATCTTATTTCCCGCACCAGATAAGCCCAGAAGATAGGGTTCTCACACATCCATAGCATTACCTAAATATGCGTTGGGTGAATGAGCCACATTTTCTCAGTGAGACAACGAGTCAGAAAAGCATCTTGTTCTAGTCCCAGGTCGCAGGAATATTTATGAATCACCAAAAAGCTTCTGTTGCCCTGTATCTGTTCCTGCAGGGCAACATGAAGGTATGTGTTCTTCCTAAAAGTTTTCCTGTAGGGCGCAGCGTCCCCACCCGTGGTGTGTTTGCAGGGCCCTTGCTGACGCTCAGGGGGGCACTGCGGACAGTCATTTCCAGTCATTTCCCTAATCGTGTTAAGACATTATTTTCCTCTGTTGCTAGACTGACCTTCACACGAAGCCGGGGATCAGCAGGCATCCAGGAAAGGACGCGGGAGTCCTCTGGGTGCTTGTTTCGTTCTTAGATGTCGCACGCCAGCAGGCAAAAAAAAAAAAAAAAAAAAAGTTATATCTAAGAAATTCATTTGTGAAAGAAATTTGGGAAATTCGTATCCAGAAGTGTGAGCTGAACAGATTCCTGACGAGATGCACGCTATTAACGTACGTGGTTTGCGTTTTTGATAGTTGGCGTTTTCTCCTGCAGAGAAAGCCTTAATTTTTTTTTTTTATCTTGTATTCTATTTTTATTCTTTTTTTTTTTTGGCATTTGGTTTTTTTTTTTGAACAGTATATATATATATATTTATATATATTTTTTATCAACCATAATTAAGCTGCTCCAGAAATCTGTACCCGAGCTGACCTCGGGACCATCAGCCCAGGAGGCTGCGCCAAAGAGTCCCAAGCAGGTAACCTCCCTGGTTCCCGTGGCTCCGTCTTGCTCGGCCTCGGCCTGGGGGAGATGAGCCCTCCAGGTGCCGGACGCCCTTTTACTGGTCGTTCACCAACATTTATGGACGAGTGCGGGAACCATATAGGATCATTTAGAACTGTGTTTGCAGGGCTGGGGTTATGGCGCAGTGGTGGCGCGCTCGCCCAGCACGCGGGAGGCACTGGGTTCCATCCTCAGCACCACATAAAAATAAAATAATGATATTGTGTCCACCTACAACTAAAAAATATTAAAAAAAAAAAAAAAGAAGAAGAAGTGTGTTTGCAGATGCAAACGAGGCCTGTAGCCTGGGGCCTGAGCTTCACGGTTTGCATTTCAGAGGTCAGATGACTAATTGGGCTCCATGGTAACAGCTGGGAGGAGAGGGGAGAAGCAGCTGTCCCCTCCCAGGCGCTGCCCTCCAAGGGTTAACTTGCCCAGAACAGGGAAAGAAAAGCGGCTTCTGTGTGAACCTCTGCAGACTCTGGACTCCTGAGCTGCGCCCCTTCCACGCGGGGTCTAAAGCCTGATACTCCGTGAACTTGGGGTTCAGGGGGATTGAGTGATTCCAGCGAAAGCTGCACCCGCAGAACCGACTGCGGTCAAATGGCCTGCTTCCTGTCCCCTATCCGCTGTCCCCTCTGTCCCTACAACAATTGTATAAAGAACCTTGCTGAACTCAGCTCAGAAAAGCAATATTCTGCCAACAAACAGTGTGTGGTGTTGCGAAATCGTGCATGGGTTTTCTTTGGTGGGGGGGACACAGCCCCTAATAAATGCACCAGGGGATCCACGCTGTTAATCCTTGATTTTAATGTAACAGAGTAAAAACAGTTCGTTATAATGACGTCACACTCTAAATCTTCTTAAAGGAACCGCTGGGGCTCCGGTGGAGCTCCGTGGGAGGGCACTTCCCTGGGGGCACAAAGGCCGGGGTGCGATTGTAGTGCAAATCTCCAGGTGCTTGCAAATGCGGTTAAATCTTGCCTTTTCTAATTACCTATCTGTGCAAAGCCAGATTTCCAATTACGTCCATCAAAGCAGTCTGTGCGAACAGATTGGGTGCAGAAGATAAGAGAATTAATATCTCGCTTATCAAGCCAAGCATTAAAAAGATTTGCTAAAATGTAAACAAATACCATCCTCAGTGATTTTGTTTTAGAAGAAAACTTTTTTTTTAAATACATTCTTGGCTCCATTGTATCATTACTGTTGATTTGGGGAATTTTTAAATAAGTTGAGAACTTTTTTTTTTTTTTTTTTTTTTTTAATTCTCAGCTTCACTGTCTGCAATGATGACGTTAGACAGGTAAGTCTGACCCCGACACAGGTTCGGAATTTCTCAAAATGGATCAACTGTGTGAACAGATTGCACAGAGCGTGAGAACCACTTGCAGAGAATATCTTTCACCTGTTAGAAGGGCCCTTACCAGTTTCTCTTGCGATTTGGTTTTGCTCTCCGCTTGCAACTTAGAAGCCTGTTAAAAGGGTCAGATTTCTTTTGCCTGGTTACTTTGTAACCATCTGCTCGTCTCAGTGGGGTTAAGAGCCGTGATTCAGCACTTGTACACCATATGGATCAGTCAAATCAGGGTAATTAGCATTTCCCACTCCTGACACAGTTATCATTTTTATTTATTTTTTAAATATTTTCTTTTTTTTGGTACTGGACATTGAACTTAGGGGCCCTCAACCACTGACCCACATTCCCAGCCCTATTTTGTGTTTTTATGTAGAGACAGGGTCTCACTGAGTTGCTTAGCGCCTCACCGTTGCTGAGGCTGGCTTTGAACTCGCGATCCTCCTGCCTCAGCCTCCCAAAGGGCTAGGATGACAGGCGTGTGCCACTGAGCCTGGCCCATTAATCATTTTTATATGTTGCAAGAGTCATCTTTTTTCTTTTTCTTTAACTAGTTGGACATGACGGTGGAATGCACTTGGACACATACAGAGATGGAGTCCAAGTTCTCATTCTTCTGGTTGCACAGCATGTAGAATCACACTGTTCACGTGGTCATATGTGCACATGGGGTGATAATGTCTGATTCATCCTTCTATCCTTCCTTATGTAGTATCCTGTCTTATTTCACTTAGCATGATGTTTGCCACCTCCATCCATTTACCTGCAAAGGCCATAATTTCATCCCTTTTCATGGCTGAGTAATATTCCATTGTGGTTATGTACCACATTTTCTTTATCCATTCATCTATTGAAAGGCATCTAGATTGGTTCCACAGTTTAGCTATTGTGAATTGAGCTTCTATAAACATTGAAGTGGCTGTGTCACTGTAGTGTGCTGATTTTAAGTCCTTTGGGTATAAACCAAGGAGTGGGATAGCTGGCTCAAATGGTGGTTCCATTCCAAGTTTCCTGAGGAATCTCCATCCTGCTTTCCAGAGTGGTTGCCCCCATTTGCAGTCCCACCAGCAATGTCGGAGTGAACGGTTTTCCCTCACACACTTGTGAACCCCTTATTCAAAATCTTCTGCACTGACGTATTTTGGGTTTCAGATTTTCTTTTTCCAGATCTTGGAATATTTGCGTCCACTCGGAGATGAACGAGCACAACAGAAAACGTATACCTCGTGCACGTAGGAGAGACGATTTTATTCAACATTCCTAGTAAGATCGTGCAGGAGGTAGAAAGTTTCAGGTTGTGGAATTTTGTTCACATTCAAACTCAAAAAAAAATCCATATTTGGGAGCTTTTGGATTGGGGGATTTTGAACAGGGGATGTTCAACCCGACTTCCAGTGTGACAGCTACGGTTCCTGTGCCCCTCACTTACTGAGCTGCATTCCAGGGCCCTTCCTGATCCTGCCATTTCATATTCACAACTGCTTTTGGGGGTGCGAATGTTTTTCAGGCTGCGAAACTGGAGCGCAGCAGGAGGGCACCTGCCCAGTCCTGCTTTGCTTGGAGCACGATCACCCTGTCCCGAGAGCCAGGTTGCGCACTGCTCCAGTAGAATGTGATCCCAGTGGGACCCTCTGCTGTCCAATTATTTGCAGGCACTGCTCGGCTCTGAGCACGGCCCCTGTGAATGCATGATTTATTTGTACCCCACATGCTGTTTCCAATGGAAAGACATATATTATTCCCACACCCTGGGACATTCATTAAAATGCTCCACCTCTAAAACTCCAAAAAAGTATTCCAACTTCTTAAAGCAAATTAATGAAGCATTTTTTGGTAGTTTCTTTTGGGTAATGGCCATGTCCAACTCCACACCGTCATCTTCCACCGTTGAGATGCCTCTGTTAGATGAGTTTCTCAATATATATATCCACTAAACTATATGAAAATAGTCCTCTTTCTTTCTTTCCATTTTGATTTGTATAATCACGCTTTTCCATTTCCCCTGTTTCTAGAATGAAATTAAGTCTTTGGGGCATTTCTGTTGGTTGGATTCCAAAAAAAGTCCTAACTGCACAAAAGGGACTCTTCCAATATTATGTAAATATTATTCAATTAAAAAATTTTAATTGGAATCATACAGATGGAAATGTATTCCTACCTTATTTAAAGTTCGCAGCTACTCAAAGCTGATTCCGAGGATTGAAGCTCATTGAATCTTCCAGGAGATTTTGGTACTTTTTTTTTTTTTTTTTGTGATTTAGTGGTATTTCCTGGTGATGTATTCTGATATTTCATCTGTTTATTTCCATTCAAAAGGAAATTTTCCTTTAAAAATCACTTTTTCTAAATTTAAACAGTGGGTACTGAGACTAGATAAGGGTAAAAATCTGAATTGTCCTAGTTTGAAAATTGGCCTCTTTTTTTTTTTGGTACTGGGGATTGAACTCAGGGGCATTCGACCCCTGAGCCACATCCCCAGCCCTATTTTGTGTTCTATGTAGAGTCAGGGCCTCACTGAGTTGCTGATGGCCTCACTTTTGTTGAGGCTGGCCTCTGACTTGCGATCCTCCTGCCTCAGCCTCCCAAAGTGCTGGGATGACAGGCGTGCACCACCGCACCCGGCCAATATTGTCAGTTTTTCCAAACAAACTTCCAAGATGCCCAGGGAAATCGGAATCGTACACAGCAAGTGTTTTCAGTATGAGCGTGTCTGCGCTCTACCTGGAAAACACGACTCCTGAGAACATGTGCCCGAGTGTCCTGCGTCTCCCCAGGCCGCCTTACGGCCGTTCCTGGCTCGTGCAGGCAACAAAATCAATTTTCTGCCATGAGTTTCAGTGATCAATTCTTCATCTTTTGGTAATGAGAAAGGCCACCGAGGTTGTTTTCAAACCTTAGAGACCACTGGGGGTTTGGGTGCAGGGGGTCCTGGTGGCGGGTATGACATTTCGCATGGTGCACGTCAGGGATGGTGCGGCTCCTTGCAAACACATCAGAACAGAAGCGGGAATGTGAATCCCTACGCTGACGCGTCGCCCTACCATGTGCTATGACGTCCCAACACGTGTGTGACACATGGAGGTCAAATGTAGGGGACCAGGGACACTCACCGAACACCTCGCAGCTGGAAACCTCAAATGCACGTGGCTCCCCGTGCAGAAGCTTGGGCAGCGCCCACGTGAGGGCGGCGGATGCAGAATTCCACCCCTTGCTTGGGATGGTTCGCAGGCGAAATGCAGGTTCTTTCCCCGCTGGGTTTGATTTCCAGCTCTGCAAAAAAAAAAAAAAAAATTGAAAAAAAGTATAAATAAATAAAGATGTAGGAACCGGGTGTGGTCGTCCCAGCAGCTCAGGAAGCTGAGACAGGAGGATCGAAAGATGGAGGCCAGCTCAGCAGCTCATCCACACCATAAGCAACTTAGCAAGACAGATAAAAAATAAATACATAAATAAAAAGGGCTGGGCTGTGGCTCAGACGTGAAGCAACCCTGGGTTCAATTCCCAGCACCCCAAAATAAATACATAAATAAAAGAAAATCAAGATGCAGGTGCTCGGGCTGCGTGTATCAGGTGCATGTGAAACGAAGACATTTTGCATTGACACTTGATTTCCTAAGACGTCTCCTGGAATCGCCCCTATTCCAAAAAAAAAAAAAAAAATCAGGAATGGGAAACACGTGGACTCGGAAGCTTTCCAGATAAAAGATGCTCCAGGGATAGGTGATTGTTGGGTAGAAGGTATTTTCAGGACCTTCTCGAGGAAGGAAAAGTGCGATCTAACCGGAAGGGAATTGAAGGTCGGAAATACAGAGCACGGGGAGCCTCAGGGCCTTCCGGGTGCTTCTGGGTGCAGCTGGACCTTCTGGGTGACAGCCATAGAGTCCCCATCCCCAAAGAATAAGAAAGAAAATTGCACTTCAGCCAAATCTCGGAGACAGCAGGACTCGGGAAAGCTGTAGGTAGGAGATGCTCAGCGAAGGCGGAACAGTATCAGCAATTATTTGCTGTTCATTGAGTTTGAAAATTAAGTGATCAGAGAGCTTAGCAAAGGCAGTTCCTTCCCCTTGACCACGTGCAATCCAGATTAAATTGGGTGCAGGAGAGGGTTTTTTGGGGGGGAGTAAATTCCAAGAGAGAAGAGGGAGAGGGTTACCGCAAACTAGGGCAGCGGGGTTGGAAGCCAACTCTCAGGATCTCACTTGGTCGCTGTCCCAGCAAGAGAGGCTGAACGTCTTGATGGATTTTTCACACTTGCGATGTACGATGAATATTCAAAGAGATTTCCAGGAGCAAAAAAAATGACAAGTAGCCACAGGTTTCCCAACAGTGGGAGACGATTTTCATCCCCAAAATTGTGTTTCTCACGTGTTTGATTAAACTGGGAACAAGGTTGAAATATTTTTATGATCCAGCCGGATGCACACCTGTCAGCTCCGGAGGCTGAGGCGGGAGGATCGCAAGGTGGAGGCCAACCTCAGCAATTTAGCGAGGCCCCAAGCAACTGAGGGAGACCCTGTTGCAAAATAAAAATAATAATGATAAAAAGGGCTGGGGATGTGGCTCAGTGGTTAGGCATCTCTGAGACGAATTCCCAGGACCACACACACACTCACCAGTGAAGCTCATGGTCATATGCACCCATAAACTCTCAAATCTCATGTTTATTTGAAATACACAGTTTAAACAATTTTCAAAATTGTCATATTCAACTCTGAAAATCTTTTCAAATTTTTTTTTTGTTCCAGGGATTGAACTCAGGGGCCCTCGACCACTGAGCCACATCTCCAGCCCTATTTTGTGTTTTATGCAGAGACAGGGTCTCACTGAGCTGCTTAGCGCCTCGCCTTTGCTGAGGCTGGCTTTGAACTCACGATCCTCCTGTCTCAGCCTCTCAAAGTGCTGGGATGACAGACGTGCATCACCAACACCACCTGAAAATCTTATTTGAATGCTACAACGTAGTAAAGCGAAGGTGATAAACCCTTTTATTTATCAAATAACATCCCATATGGCCTGATTCTGTAATTCCAAATTTGAAACATTGAGGTATGCTCATGCACACAGAGATTATAAATACTTATATCTAAGCTTGCAAACATGACTACGTGTATATATATGCCCACTAATTCAGATTATACCCAGATACATACATGTACAATATATGGCTGCATGCATATACAGATCTTATACATGCACATTTATATAGACGCACATAGATGTAAACTTGTGTTCTTAAAATCAAGTGCATACAAAATACATATTTTTGGAAACAGACGTGTATATTCACATGCGCACAGACTTTTTTTTTGCCTGCTGTGTACATATGCAGATGCACAAATGCATGTGTGCACACGCAGACTGTATTTTTTTGCATAAGCAAGCTAATGTCAAAATGATGTGCATGCATGCTCTGTGGAAATCAGAGGCGTATCTGTTCTCTGTCGAAAATAAGAGGCAACTAGCTAGCTGTGCACAATGCACTTATGCATTTATAAATTTAAAAAATACCTATTTGTATTTATTTCTTTGTTTATTTTTGGAGCCATATAGTACTGGGAATCAGTCACCAGGAAAGAAATACAAAGCAAGTTGGCAAATTCAGAGCTTAACACCAGCTTAATGGGAGGAAATGCACATATTTTTACTGCAACTAAACACCAAATCAAGAAGATGTCATGGCTGCTTTTCTGATACGAAGGAAGGGACCTGCAAAATTCAGATGGAAGGGAAACTTGAGAGAATCTAGCACAGGGGACCCATGTGTCCTTCACCTGCCTTCTCAATGAGGGCTCATCTCTCTCCCTTCTGCTGAGTGTTGATATGTTATGGATAACAGAGGATGAGTCTCTGGTCCAGGTGCACAGCATCTACCCTTCTGCATTCAGGGGATGGACGTTATATTGTGTGCCATTTGTGACATACCCATCGGGTCAGTAGGAAGGACAGAAAAGGTCAAGACGAGGAGAGATGGCTTAAGTCCTAACCCTTATTGGAAGTCGTCACTGAGGAAGCTTCGGACAGATTCTCTGCTTACGCAGATCTTTGTTGAAGGTTGATTTATTCCGGCATCTCTGGGGACCCAAGAGGGAAGCAAGCCACATGATTCTCTTGATCAGAAAAATAAATGGTATTGGTGACTTAGCACTTGTCTTCTAGCACTGTGGGGTGGACCATAGTGGAACCTGATTTAGTTTCAGGCTGAGAGCCCTTTGAGTGGTGGCCACCAGGAAAGACCCTCGGAGGATATTTGTAGCACTTTACCAAGGTGACCCACCGCCATTTACAAAAGCGTCCATGGACCATGCATGGTGCCCATGAAGAAGGACCTTCTGGTAGCATCGGAAGCACTTTACCAAGGTGACCCACCGCCATTTTCAAAGTGTCCATGGAGGAAAGACCATGATGAGACCTTTCGGGATGTGTGGTCATGGGCTCTGAGCTGGCTCACATCCCTGTTGATCTAAAAGCATTCTCCTGTGGCTGCGTCAGATGGGGATGGGCTGTGGGTGGGGGGATCCACTAAGTGGATCCCTGATGTGAATCTGTCTTCACAGTGGGCAGAGGAGGTCCACGCCATCCTTCCACTTTTGATCCTGTTTCTGAAAACAATTCTGAGCGTAGGTGCTGATTACCTAGAAGGGACCCCAGCCTGGGCTTCCTGTCCTCCCACTGAGAATCATGATGGAGTTTCTTCTTCTTCTTCTTCTTCTCCTCCTCCTCCTCCTCCTCCTCCTCCTCCTCCTTCTCCTTCTTCTTCTTGGCTATCAAAATGGTAAACCCAACCAATGAGGAATCCTGGCACAGGATATTAGTGCCACCATCGAAATTTTGCAATCCATGGGGACAGTTATCTTTTACCTACACCTGTTATGAACCGAATTCTAGACCCCTAAAATCCGTAGGTGGGCATTGTAATGCCCAGGAACTCATAAATTGACTCTCTATGGAAATAAGTTCCTAAGAGCACAAGGAGGACCTCATTCCTCACAGGACAGACATCTCACAAGTGGGCAACATGGGACAAGGTTGGTCAAAGGGTACAAATTTTCAGTTATAAGATGAATGAGTTCTGGGTAGAATCATCTATTATTCAAAACACCCAGGCTGTGGGGCGTTTTTATGGCAGTCCCAGCAAACTCATTTAACACCCAGTTAATGATTCCCTTGGTTTGTGCAAGAGCCGGGCGGGTTCAGAAGGTTTCCTGGACCATGGCGAGGTGATAATGTCTGTGGATTCTGGAACTTGGAGCGACTTGAGTGCTTCTGAGAAGTTTCTGATGTTTTCTCCCTCTTCTAAAAATTAGAGAGCAGTTATTTGGGTGAGATAGTTCAGTGAGCACAGTGATGTGTTTTGCATGGATTTGCTTCAAGAAGTTGTCTTCGTGTCCCCAAAGGGATTTGGTTTCTACCCTATCTGGAAGGGATCCAAGGTGCCCGCCATGTTGATTACATCATACTGCCAAGACCGGTTGAGCAGAAGTGAGTTCACTGGCTGGAACTTGTCAGATTGTTTTATCCAAACTGGAAAAAAAAGTTCCTGCTTTTCCTTTTCCCCTAAAGGAAGTCTTTGCAAACCCTTGAATAGACCAGCTCTTTCTCCTCTTGCTTGAAATTTTCAGGAGGAATATAGGAAGCACACAATATCCCAAGACAGGGAGGAACTGTCGGGAGCAACCTGAGCTTTGTCCTCATTCTACAAAAAGTCCAGTAATGCCTGGGCTCAGTAATCCCACTGACATCCAGTGCACAAAACCCAGAGTGAATTGCTTCTGGCATTCGTCAGCTGTGTGGTAATGAAGATTAAAATGAGGAGATCCATCATGGTAGCCAGTTGTCTTGGAGTATCCACGGACAAGAGCACCTCCAGCTTGTCTGATCCTCGCAGGACTGAAACTCTGGATCCTCAGGTTTCTAGGAATGCCCGCCACCCATCTGTGCATCATAAAGTTGTTCCATCTGACTGGTGGGGTGAGGAATTGGTGCCGTGAGCCTGGGGTCGGTAACCAATGAATGGTATTCTGCTTCGTACACCCCGGGTTGGAATCTGCAAGAGACCACACACATACTTCTTTGAGTGGACAGGTCCTACTCATTTGGTTTTAGGCTGTTCTTCCTGAACATACCCTTGTGGCCTCCGAAGACGCTTTCCATTCCCATTGGGTTGGGCATCCATGTGGTTAATGGATGGCCCTGCGCAATATTTTGGCGCCAGCTGGAAGCAGACCACTGAAGATCTGTTCCTATTTCAGGGGTGGATTTCAGGGGCCTTGAAGAAAGGTAATCTTGACACTGGGTAGAATTTTAAGGAGTTCTCTTTGGGCGCCATTTTCTGGCAAATAGAATTGGCTACCATGTTGGATTTACTTTTTTCTTTTCATTTGACTTTTTTTTTTTTTTGGTACTGGGGATTGAACTCAGGGGTACTCGACCACTGAGCCACCTCCCCAGCCCTATTTTGTGTTTTATGTAGAGACAGGGTCTCACTGAGTTGCTTAGTGCCTCACCATTGCTGAGGCTGGCTTTGAACTCGCGATCCTCCTGTCCCAGCCTCCCGAGCTGCTGAGATTACAGGCGTGCACCTCCGCGCCCGGCTCCCACAGATGTTTTCAATGTGAATGAACTCTTACTTATTCTCAAGTGGGTAGTACCTATCTTGTTGGTTGGTTGAGAGCTTCTTCATTGCTATTTGGAGTTCCACTCCTGGCAAAAGGGTGTGAAAGGAATGTGAGTAGCTACGGCAAAGTTCTGGGACAGGCACTGATGACTGATTCATCCTTCACCAAGCTCATCCAATTCTGGAACACTCTCTTCCTCTGCAGAGTCTGACGATGCTGATCTTATGACTCCACCTTCCCGTTTCCCCCACGTTCCAGAAACCAGGGGCACCCCCATGAGCCGTGGAAGGCGGGACTGAGCAATTTGAGATGGAAGAAGCTTGAGGAACCGCGAGATCTTGCATTGGAGGTGTGTGCTTTCTCTTGGGAAACTGAGGCACAGTTCTCGATAGTCAGTGTCTCCAACTGATGTATGGAATGTAAAAAAGTCAGTCTTCTAGACGTTGAGAACACAGTCCTGCTTACCTGAGGCTGGAGAGAGAGGACGGAACGTTGGTCAATCGGAGCCGAGTTCCAGTGAGACAGGAGGAGGGTGTTCTTGTGTTCTGTTGCAAATAGGGTGACTGTAGTTGCTGAAAATGTGCTCTCCATTTCCAACGAACTAGAGGAGAGGATTTTGAGTATTTTTATCACAAAGAAATGATAAATGTTTGGGGAAATAAACAGACTTACCCTGACTTGAACCTTATGCCATACACACATGCATCCAAACATCCGTGGTTACCCATCAACGTGTACAATTGACATTCATCAGTTAATAATATTGTCACCAGAAAATGTTATGGCTTAGAGGGAATTGCTCTAAGGTATCATTGAGAATTTCTTCTGGCTTTTTCCTCTGTCATTTTATGCTTGGTTTCCCCACCATCTCAGACGTCCAGTGTGATACCTTTAATCCAGTGAGCGCCATTTCTGAATTAATGATGGCGGAAGGCTGAAGCTGTCAATGTGTAACAGCTGGTCTGAGACTTCCTGTCACAGTGTAACCAATCTCATCGGGTATGGATGTCTCCATAAACACAACCAATTGTTAGGATATGCCTCATGCAGGTGCCAGAGGAAATGGAGACTCCAAGGTAACCAAGCACCAATTTCTGCTGATGTCATGGAGGGCACTGGTTGGCGAGAAGTCTCGACAGAGAGTAAGAGAGAATCTAGGAGGGAGGGAACGAGTGGGAACCGAGGGGCACAGGTGCAGGAGTCCACAAAGAAATCTTCCTTAACAAGAACACTGCTTGAACCCTCATGTGCTGTGGTCGAGAGGCTCATGGATTGGGTGGAAGCAGGAGCTGAAAAGAGAATCACCAAAAAGGAGTGCACGTATCTCCACGGATCATGGCAGCATCTCCCCCGCAGGAAGGCAGAGTGTAGGCTGGGAGCACACGCACTGGAGGTGGAGGGAGCTGAGAGTCCTGCTCCAGGAGCGTCGGGTTGTGCAATAGAAAAGATGGAGAAAACTCACCTCCATGCACAAAGGCAGGGGCTGTGAGCTTTAGTGTAAGGAAGCAGATGAGCACTCCGTCCTCCTTGAGAGACACCACACGCTGGGAGGTGGCTTCCAGGAACAGGGAGAGGTGGGCTGAGTCAACCATGGCTTTCCTGAACGTGCACATCTTGGAAGAGTTAGTGGATCAGGGAAAGGATGCTCTAGTTCTGACGGACGCTCAGGTTTACAGACATAATAAAGGAAGAGGTGCAAACCCATCAGAGAGGCAGAATAACTTTTTTTTTTTTTTTTGGTACTGGAGATTGAACTCAGGGGCACTCGACCACCGAGCCACATCCCCAGCCCTATTTTGTGTTTTATGTAGAGACAGGGTCTCACTGAGTTGCTTAGCGCCTCACCATTGCTGAGGCTGCTTTGAACTCGCGATCCTCCTGTCTCAGCCTCCCCAAGTGCTGGGATTACAAGCGTGAGCCACCGCGCCCGGCCCAGAATAACTTTTCATCCTTAAAATTATTGTTGTCAAGTGAGTGTGGAGCAGGAACACTCAGACACACACCTGCTGCCTCGGCACCCCGTCTCCTGAGGGAAGCAAGGTCTTCTGCATATTTCTTTCTTGGACACCAGAAAGTGGGCAGAAGTACGTCTTGGCAATGTTTGCCGGACTTAAGATACGTGGTGAAACACCAGCCAACTTGCCTGTCAGCATTTGAACGCTGAGAATGACACATCACCTGCTGCAGTCAGTAGGACTAACCATGACCCTATTGTTTTATTTACTGTTAACAATTATGGTATATTGGCATTTTTTGGAGGTTTTTTTTTTAGGCAGCATTTATGGCAATGTAACCAAAAGAATGAGAAAAATGATTACAGGAGAGGAAAAGTTTATTTGGACTCATGGATTCAGAGGTTCAGTCCATGGCTGGCTGACTCCATGGCTCTGGCCCAAGGTGAGTCAGAACAAAATGGCGGAAGGGCCTGGAGGAGGAGAGCAGCTCAGGACGTGGCACTAGGAAGCAGAGAGAGCTCTGCTCACCAGGGACAGGATAGAGTCCCCAAAGGCACAGCCCAGTGACCACCTCCTCCAGCCTCACCCCAGCTGCCTGCAGTCACCACCCAGTTAGTCCATGCAAGTGGATTAATCCACTATTAGGTTACACTGCTTATAACCCCATCATTTCACCTCTGAACCTTCTTGCATGGTCTCACACATGAGCTTTTGGGGGACACTTCCTATCTAACCACGACAGGTGGGTACTAAGTGTTAGAGATACTAAGCACTAGTGGTACTAAGCATTCTATCACTTTCTTTGCAGCAGAAACATCAGGTTGGTTCTTAACGTGCACAACATCAAATGATACTGCAGGATATAAAGTTGATTATTTACTGTTTTTATCACCAAGAGGAATAGAAGCAGTAATTTCTAAAGACATTAAAATGGTTTTCCCTGCTTTGTGTGTCTGTGCGTGGGTGTGGGTGCTGGGGAGGCATCCCGGAGCCTGGTGCCTGCTAGACAACCACTGAGCGACACCCCCAGCTTTTCACTAATGTTTAGTAACATTTTGTCTTAAAAAAAATAAATAAACGTCATAAAAGCAGGAGGAACATCATGCCAAATTACCATCCTGTGTAAATCCTGTGGTTATCGTAGGCAAAATGGGCTCCTAATTCCATTTAATTCCGAGCGCATGCTGAAATTCACGGTACTGAAACATCGCACCCCGATTAGCTGAATTACTCCCTGTTCCTTCTTCTCTTTTAACAATCGTTCGAATAAATAAGACAAAAACCGAGCATGTTGGCGTGAGCAGGCTCCAAACCTTCTCCGACAGGTTTTGGAGATGGGGTGCCCATGACTTCGGGGCCGTGTATCCGACAGTAATTAAGGCATTATAATCCTTCCCTGGAGCTCCAAACGGCCCAAATAGTTTGAAATTATCTTGTATTCATCTTCTTATTCCATTAACTAATTGATTGTTCTCCCTTTTTGGAAGATTATCTTCGTCACTGCAAGAGGATTCCTTTGGAATTTACTGAAGTTATTTTTTGTTTTTGCTTTTTTTTTTTTTTATAAGCTATGCATCATTGTTACAATATAATATTTATTTTTTGGGGTGGTCCTGGGGACTGAACTCAGGGGTGTTGACATAGTAAGCCATATCCTCAGCCCTTTTTATACTTTATTTTAAAACAAGGTCTACCTAAGTTGCTCAAGTTCCTGAGGCTGGCCTCCAGCTTGCAATCCTCCTTCCCCAGCCTCCTGAGTCTGGAATTATAGTCATGAGCCAATGCAACCTGGCTAAAAGGTAGCATATTTAACTGGTAATGGGCCAAGGTTATTTATGTAGAACAAATATTGCCTAGTAAGGTACAGAATCAATTCATAGAACCATTAAAAGCAAATCATAAAATAAAATAAACTGGGTATAGTGGGGCATTCCTATAATCCCAGGGGACCCAGAGGCTGAGGCAGGAGGATTGCCAAGTTGGAGGCCAGCCTCAGTAACTTAGAGAGGCCCTAAGCGAGTTAGCAAGAACCTGTCTTAGAAGTAATAAAGGAAATACATAAAGATGGGCTGGGGATGTGGCTCCGTGGTCGAGCGCACCTGGAGGAAAAGAGAGAGGATATTTGTAGATCATTTCCCAGACAATCCACTCCAGCAGGCTTCGGGGGATCCCTAGCAGAGGCCCCAAAAGCTGACGTGGAAGGAGATCCAGATGGGAAATCACAAAGGGGATCTTAAGGACCTGGCTCAGGGCTGCCTTGTGCCTTCACTGTGGTCATTAATGGAAGAAAATAGGATTGAAGTATGGCCTCCCGGAGGCTGATTTCGGACCCAGGTGTAAAGCAGAGTCCGTTTTATTTTCCTCTGTGTGTTCATTCATGGGGGCTCGTGCACAGAGTGGCCTTGAACCTCGTGGATGCTGTTTGCTCTTGGGAGGGTCCCAGGACCCTCCTATGCCATGCAGGCAATGATTTCCCCACATAAAACCAGGTGTCTCAGCCGGGCGCGGGGGCTCAGGCTCATTTTTCTTAATCCCAAGAAAAATGTGAAGATTTTAAATTCAGGGTATGAAGAGGAAACTATTTTCTTATCAAAGTTATTGTAAATGATTAGATATCATGCATGTTAGTTAAAATGTACCTACCCGCCTGTTAGGGTGGCTATAATCAGTGAAAAAGAGAACTGTAAGTGTGGGTGAGGAAATGAGAATCCTTGCGAATTGCTAAAACGTGTTGATTTCTTTGGGAATTAGGATAGGCCTTCTTCTCAAGGTTTAAGCATGGAATTACCCTATGATCCAGTGGTGCCTCTGACAGCGACATTGCCAGAAGAATTATAAGCAAGATGCCAGAATATTAGATTCTTATCATCATTCACGGTAACTTAAAGGTGGCAACAAAGGACTGTCTCTGTCCGTGAAATGAATAGATCAGCAAAACGTGGTGTTATTTTTATAATGGAATATTATTCAGCCAGAAAAAATGACGAAGACTTATTGGTGCATGCCACAGTGTTCATGGACCCCCCCCCAAATTGCTACCAAATGATAGATGTCAGTCACCAGAGACCACCTCATTGGGCATGATTGGAGAAAATATCCAAAATAGGCAAATCCATACAGGCCAGATGTCCATCTGTGGCTGCTGGGAGTTACTGTGCGGCTAAGAGAAGCAGGTGCTCCTGAATCTCTCCAATGAACCACAGCTGGCAATGCCCAGGAGCTCACGCGGGAGCCTGTGGCTATGTGCAGCCAGAGGGCTGGAATCTTTACCTCCTGGCCTGTGTGACCAGCAGACTGGGGACCCCTGCAGTGTCCCAGGAGGAAATTGAAGAACAGCAGCCTGAAGTTAGAAATCCAGTGCAAAGAAAGCCATGTCTTCCCTTCCTTCCTTCCTTCTTTCCTTCCTAAGAAAGCAGACAGTTTTACCCGCCTGCATCCGTCTCCATTTCACCCAGTTTCCTACAGCTTTTTGGATGTACTTTCTGGTCCAAATGGTTTCTTGCTAACAATACGAAAACACCATGGTGAGGTTTTTTTAAAAAAATTTAAATTAGTATATGATGATTGTACGTATTGGAGGGGTGCCGTGCGGTAATCGGATACGTGTGTTCTGCGTGCAAAGATCAATCAGAGAGAATCATTTACCTTAAGGTCTACAAGCGTCCACCTCTTTGCTGATTGGAGATCTCAAACGCCTCTCTCTGGAGTTTTTTTTATTTTTAGTATTGTTATTATTTTAACTGTGCTAGGGATTGAATCCGGGGTTGCTTAACCACTGAGCCACATCCCCAGCCTTTTTAAATTTAGTTTTATAAATTTGAGACAGGGTCTCACTAATTTGCTTAGGGCCTCCCTACGTTGCTGAGGCTGGCCTCGAACTTGCGATCCTCCTGCCTCAGCCTCCTGAGCTGCTGGGGTTACTGGCATGCTCCACCGTGCCTGGCTCTGGAGTTCTTAAAAGATACGCAATGAATTGTAGACTTTCCTTGGCTCTAACTCTATTTTGACTAGATTCGTGAGATGCACAGAGTTATCTCCAGTGTGGAAGGACAGAACCGTTGTTATGAACCGTTTATACTGCTTTTTCAAAGATGTGACACCGATTTTTTTCCACCCGGGAATCAGAAAAATGTGCACTTTTGTTGTTCATGGGATTTCTTGCTCTCAGAAATGCATCTTACAGAGAAGGTTGCTGATGTGGCAGCAGGTTAATGGGTCATCTTTACAGGGAGATTTTGCAATCAGCCATGAACCTCCTGGAGGCTGAGGTTACCTTGTAACGAATGCAAACCAAGACCCAGAATTCCCTGGTTTCCCTTAAGCAGAGCAAAGGCTGCTACCACAGCAAGGGAGGCTGCACTTCCAGGTTCGACTTTGCAGACCCCGGAAAGTTTGGTGCTCAAGGTGGTTGTCACAGACGCCACCTCTACAGACTCAGTTGTCAAAGCAGCCGGAGCGTCTGGTTTCCTCATGCAGAATTATTCCTTGAGGCAGATCCGAGGGACACACACTAAATGTGTGAAGAGAGTCTCCAGTGTTTCCACCTCCGAGGACTCAACGCACCACAATGGAAAAAGAATTGGAAAAAATATTGCATGTGCCTTGAGCATGCATGCCGTTTTTTCCTGGTATTATTCCATAAAGAAATCACCATGCACCTTTGGATGCCCCGAAGGAAAACGGTGATTTCCAAAAATCAAACAGGGCATCGTATCTCCGACTTGGCCACACAGGACGAGCCCCAGCATTTCTTGGACGAATTCTAAATGTGCTAGACGGCATCGGCGTCTCACCTGCATTTCTGCTGTTGGAAAAACAACATCTCAGCGTTGAATTCTTATCACTCATTTTTTTAACTCGTGATTTTTTCTTTTTCTCCCCTCTGACTTTACGTCTTCTCAAGCAAATAAATTGCATGAATTATTTCCGAGACCTCAGCTTCCCAAGCTAGGGATCCAGAGAGGCTGCTGCGGGCCTGGCCGTGCACATGAAATCTGAGCGCCTTTTAGGATCGGGCGGCTCCCGTTCCCAGCTGCTGTGTTGAGTATCTCCCAAGGGGCTCAAGAAATCCATCCACCGATGCACAGAACCAAAGCTCGGGGAGGGGACAATTGGTCTCCTCTGGTGATTTCCTGGCTGCGGCCTGAATCTTCTCCAGCACTCACGGTGCAACCCAGGGCAGCGTCTCGCAGAGGAGAGGCTGTGGGACTCCGAAGCCTCGAAGATCGTGTCGGCCAGATCCTTGTAATAAGTTTACACACACATACACAATCGCACAGGCTATACATAGATAAAATGCATGATAAGAAAGAACATCAAATAGCCGGGCGCGGTGGTGCGAGCCTGGCATCCCAGCACTTAGGGAGGCTGAGGCAGGAGGATCGCGAGTTCAAAGCCAGCCTCAGCAAAGGGGAGGTGCTAAGCAACTCAGTGAGACCCTGTCTCTACATAAAACACAAAATAGGGCTGGGGATGTGGCTCAGTGGTCGAGTGCCCCTGAGTTCAATCCCTGGTACCAAAAAAAAAAAAAAAATATTTCTAGATGTATCTAAGTATATATGGATAATATAGATAAATACATAGAAAACTATACATGAATTTATATGTACATATAGACGTGTTAGTGTATGCAGCTCTACATAAATATATGAACATATATTTAGATATAAATAGAAGAACATATGTAGGCGTATAAATAAAAGTACATAAATAATCTGGCTAATATTCTGGTATTGTTCTATAACTTGTATTTCTGCTAAGAGCAAAAGCCAAGTCTCACAGGTGAATTTTATAACCTATTATTCTTTTAAAATATTTTTTAGATGTTGGTGGACATTTATTTTTTATTCATTTATTTATATGCAGTGCTGAGAATCGAACCCAGTGCCTCACACATGCTAGGCAAGTGCTCTACCACTGAGCCACAGCCCCAGCCCCATAACCTATTATTTAATGTCTGATATTTCATAAGTAATCAATCAGTTCAGGGCAACCAAAATTAGGGTAAGGGAGAATTTATATTTATATAAATACAGATAGCTTTGCATTTATATAAATATATACTTATACGAGTTTTACATATATAAACATATATATTTGTTTTATACAAAAATATGCACATATATTTGTGTCTCATAAATACAATGTTTTATACATACATTTGTTTTATATATAAATATATATACATTTATTTTATATTTATCAATATATACATGTGTTGGTTTTATATATATACATATATTCATTTCATATATACAAATATATAAATATGTATAATTTCTTGCTGTTTTTCTGTTTCCATGGTATCATTTAGCAACCTCTTGACAATTTGGTAGACGAACTCAATGTGGAAGATTTTCCATTTTTCTATTTGACAATGTTTTGTTCTATGTTGGATAATGGAGTGATTATGTAGGCAATTTCCTTTGGATGCAGATATTCCACCAGAATAACTCAGT
>CM053417.1:119955642-119979584 GCA_028644305.1 Xerus rutilus | reverse complement strand
GGGATAGAAAATGAACCATCCTCCCCTACAACCTCAAATTAGGACGAGCCATTATAAAGTCTTCCAGGACACGTAGTTCTATTATATTTTTAATTATCTCTCATTGCAAAAGCTATATCATTACAGAGAAGCTCTAAATGGCCCAATCCAACGAGAGGATGGATCATTTTCATTGGTCTGTACTTGCGTGAAAATCGAGAATACCAAATTGTGTACGGTTCTTTCTAGATTGAGATGATATTGCATTTCTCATGAACTATTGAAATCAGGTGAAATTATACCTGCACATTACGCAGAATTCACAGAGAAAATGGTCCCCATTGGAATCTCTGCGTATCCCTGTGGTCACCCCACAAGCAAGCAACTGGAATCCCACTAATGAGATCACCCAGGGATGGACAGGTGCATTAATATTTAAAAGGCACTTGCCAAAAAAAAGCGTATTAAAGGTTTTATGCTTTTACACCATAATTATAGCAAAAAAATCAGTATGAAGCTTGACCTTTATCCTGTATCTGTGACATTGTTCGTGAAAAGACTTTCATTGTTTAGTTACTAATGAAATTCCTGCCATTTAGTCATAACGCAGTTGGATGCCAATTAAAATTACATAAATTGTCCCACGGGGGGAAACCAAGCAAGTCCCTTTTGCTGGCTGAAGAGAAACAAGCTTTCAAGATAAAGATGCAAATAGATAAAAACCTGGGTGGAGAAGTGGAGACCACGCCCGTAAGGATCAAAATGATGTTGAAATGTGCCTACGCACGGTCACCCCAGGAAAACTCAGAGCGACCAAAATCTGGGGTGGAATTAAGCCATGGCTCCATGTTGTGAGACAGTTAATCCACTTAGAGGTGGTGTTTCTAAAGGTTCTGGCGTCTGAAAACAACTTCAAAGCACACCAAGCCAAGTGGACTGATGGACATAGGAAGGAGCAAAGTCCACAGTTTTACCGGGAGATTTTAATTCGCTTGTTTTAACAACTGGAAGAAAAATAATACTTAGAATTATATGTGAGTCTTGAAAGGAGCTTAAAGCAACTTCTGTACTGATCTTACTGAGGATTGAACTCAGGGGCACTTGACCACTGAGCCACCTCCCCAGCCCTATTTTGTGTTTTATGTAGAGACAGGGTCTCACTGACTTGCTTAGGACCTTGCTGTGGCTGAGGCTGGCTTTGAACTCGCGATCCTCCTGCCTCAGCCTCCCACATATAAGTGAAAACAGTTGACTTTTGGTTTTTTGGGGTTGACTTATTCCACTTAGCATGACAGTCTCCAATTTTATCCATTTACCTGCAAATGCTATCGTTTCGTTCTTCTTCATGGCTGAGTAATATTCCACTGTGTATATGTACCACATTCTCTCTATCCATTCATCTGTTGAAGGGCACCTGGGTTGGTTCCATAGTTTGGCTATTGTGAGTTGAGCTGCTATAAACATGGAAGTGGCTGCGTCACTGTAGTGTGCTGATTTTAAGTCCTTTGGGTGTAGGGAATGGAAGGCAGGGAGGAGGGTGGGAATGAGAAGACAGTGGAATGGACTGGACGTCGCTTTCCTACGCTCATATATGAACACACGACCAGTGAAACTCCATATCGTGTTCAACCACAAGAATGGGATCCAAATGGTAATGGCTTGCACCCCATGTATGTATATCACGTCAAAATGCACGGAACTGTCACATATGTCTAAAAACAACAAAGAAAACAAAAGAATCCAAGTTCTCTATTTTATAGACAATGAGTTCATATGAACATACATTTTTGAGCACGATAAAGACCTGAGAGATCTGCAGGGTTCACGTTTTTGAAAACTGGAAATAACCCCCCGGGCTATTGCAAGATGGCAGAAAAACTATTTTCGCTTTAAGACGCAGAGTCAGCAGCTAGTTTAGGTTCCATACGATTATTATTATTTTTTTAACCTCCGTTCATGCTCCTGGGCTTGGAGTGGCATTATCTCCCAGTAAATCTGAGCTTAGCAGACAATATCATAAATGGAAGACGCATTTCCTGTGCGCATAGTATCACATCTTCTTCCAGAATTTTGTCTTTCATTTTTTAAAAATTTGCACTGCTGGGGACTTGAACCCCGAGGGTCACGCGCTGTACACCAGCCACCTGAATTATCTGGCATTTACAGCTCAGCTTACATTCTATCCCCTGAGCTGCAAATCAACGCAATCCGGTCACACCTTGGAAAATGCCACGGATGGCCTTCTGCTTTGCCATTTGAATAATACCGCCCAATAGTCTTGAAAACTTAAATACAAATTTGGAAGCGTGACCACCGTACCTGCAGTTTTCCTTGACTTTAAGAATTAATATTGGATTGTTTTAGACACCATTAAAAAATTTGGCCATCGGGTGGTCATCATTTACGGCTCCAGTGTTAACACAATCCAAATAGAATTAGGATTTTCTATTCTATTGTGGTTTTCCTGATAAAAATCCTAAAGCCCCAAATCAGCGCCCATTCTGGAGCATCTAGGAGACCCTCTCAGGCCCCCCCGTGGCAATGCTGGCTTTCGTGAAACACAAGAGCATCTCACGCAACTACATGGCACTTTCCGAACAGAGCTGGAGACGGCTCCAGACGCGACCCCTCACGGAGGGCTTTTCAGAAGTCAGTTACACTTTATGGCCTTTCTGATCATCTTTATAGAAGTTGGGGAAACCTCCGGAGAAGTGAATTAAAGTTGATCTTTATGCTTGTCATAAAATAAGGAACATCTTATTTTACCTAAGGGGCAGACTTTAAAATGACTTTTAAAGTAAAAATCATAAAAGTTAAAACAAAAAAAAAAAAAAAGAAAGAAAAAAGAAATCCAGAGAGATTCACGGAGGAGTTTTTTCTCTGTATCCCTGAGACACCAAACACACAAACACCCACTGAAGACACAGGGGTATGTGTGTCGGAGATGCACGCGTGCACACACACGCACACACACGCACATGCACACAAACACAGTATTTTGATTCACTGTGTTTTTTACCTTTTTTTTTCTATGTGAGCCAAGTGCAACTGACGATAGCAACTCTCAGGATGAAAAGTTCATTCTGGCTCACGGCTTGATGACCCGTCTGTGGTCCACTGGCTCTAAGGCAGAAACATGGCGGACGGGCATGCTGGAGGTCCAGTTTACGGTACCCAGGAAAAAAGAGAGAGACACAGACTATGGTCCCCTTACAGCAAACCACCAATGACTTACCTCCTCCAGCCATGCCTCACCTGCCTACAGTTACCACCCAGTGAATGCACTTGAATTAATCCCGCAAATGGATTAATCCATGGATGAGGCTCCAGTTTTCATATTCCAATCATTCCCTCAAATCTCCATCTTTGAACTTTGCTGCATGGCCTAACACATGAGATTTTCACAGAATATTCCAGATATGAACCATAAACTCAATGATAAGAAAGCTCTCCCTATCCATAGCTGTGCTGTGTCAATCTGCTCTGGGCAAATTTTGAATCCATTTCCTAAAGATGGCGACAGAAACCATTCTTCAGCCGGGCGTGGTGGTGGACGCTTGTAATCCCAGCACTTTGGAGGCTGAGACAGGAAGATCCTGAGTTCAAACTCAGCCTCAGCAATGGTGAGGCACTAAGCAACTCAGTGAGACCCTGTCTCTACATAAAACACAAAATAGGGCTGGGGATGTGGCTCAGTGGTCGAGGGCCCCTGAGTTCAATCCCTGGTACCAAAAAGAAAAAAGAAACCATTCTTCAATGTCATCCTTGGCACACGGTGGGATGAATCCCCCAACCTTATCCCTGAGTGAAGCTCAAGACTTCCATTCACATACTGATGTTCTAAACAGGCCAAACTCCATTTTTTATGAGCTCTTCTCCAGCCAGACTGAAATGGAAATGTGGATCAGAGTTGGTCTGGTGGGTGTAGAAGGATTTTTGAACTGTTCATTTTCATAGCAATTCACTGTGTGATGCCCCAAATGTCTGTCCCCACAGCCACAAAAACCTATGAGCATCTCTGATGCTTTAGATGAATTGACTTATTTGAGTTTCACTTGAAACTTTCCTTCTGAATATGGTTTTTCTCTCCAAGTTATGATTAATTTGTTTTTTGAGCAGCTGGGTTCTATCTGGTGGTTTCTCTGAATTCATTGATGCCTGTAAGGTAAGGGAATAAATATTAATTGACTTCGGTGTATCCATGATAACACATTGAATCACTGAGTTTCTTTCTTACTGTTTTGTGAAATTTGCAATCTTGGCTCAAAAGCTCATAATATAAAAAAGATGAAATTAAACTGGAGTTTGCCAAGAATTTCGTTGGGCCTGATGTCTACATAAATATGTAGTGAGGTGACAGGAACCTTTCAGAAATGCTTGTAGTGTGTTCCTTTTGTAATGCTCAGTGTCTGATTGTTCCTACAGTTAAATACTGTTCTTTCTACTTTTGAATACACTTTAGGAAATATGAGGAGTTTATTTATCAAGATGCATCATAGACAAATATTAAATTTGGTGATATTTTACAACAAAATTGTAAATTGAAATAAAATGGACCATTCTTGCCTTGAATTTTCTTTTTGCATCCTCAGTGTGCATACTGAGTTGAGCCTTCTGGTCAGCCAGAGCTCTGAAACTAACATTCTCCTTCAAATATCTGCAGATTACCAGTAAATATTTTTTTAAAAAGTGTTGGGAAAATGGAAAATTCTACAAATAATTGTTACTGTAAATTTTTGTCTGAAAAGAAAGACAACACAGTCACCTTCAGGAAGCTATAAGGACCACAGGTACATTTTTGTCTCTGGAAGTTGTTATGAATCATCACATCATCCACATCATCACCATCTCCATCTCCATCATCATCTTCACCATGATCTTAAGGATTTTCTTTATCATTATCATCACCATTAACCATCCCCATCCCCACCACCACCACCATCACCACTGTCATCATCACTATGACTGTCATCACCATCACCACCATCACCATCCCACCATGATCACCATCATCATCACCATCATCTCCATCACCATCATCACCATCACCATCACCATCATCACCGTCATCATCACCATCACCATCACCACCATCACCATCACCATCACCACCACCACCATCACCACCATCACCACCACCATCGCCACCATGATCACCATCATCATCACCATCATCTCTATCACCATCATCACCATCACCATCACCATCACCACCATCATCATCACCATCACCATCACCACCACCACCACCACCATCACCATCACCATCATCACCGTCATCATCACCATCACCATCACCACCACCACCACCACCATCACCACCACCACCATCACCACCATCACCACCATCACCATCACCACCATCACCATCACCACCATCATCATCATCACCACCATCATCACCATCACCACCATCATCACCACCACCACCATCACCACCACCACCATCACCACCATCACCACCACCACCATCACCATCTCCATCACCATCACCACCATCATCACCACCACCACCATCACCACCACCACCATCACCATCAGCCAGTACCACCATCACCACCATCACCACCACTACCATCATCACCATCACCACCATCACCACCATCACCACCATCACCACCACCACCATCACCACCATCACCACCACCATCACCACCATCACCACCATCACCATCTCCATCATCACTACCACCACCATCACCATCACCACCATCACCATCATCATCACCATCACCACCATCATCACCACCATCTCCATCATCACCATCACCACCATCACCATCAGCCAGTACCACCATCATCACCATCACCACCACTACCATCATCACCATCACCACCATCACCACCATCACCACCACCACCATCACCACCACCACCACCACCACCATCACCACCACCACCATCACGATCTCCATCACCATCACCACCATCACCATCTCCATCATCACTACCATCACCACCGCCATCAGCACCACCATCACTATCATTACCAACTTCATAATAACCATCAACTTGGTGCATTTTTAGGAGCAAACGTATTCCATTTACTTTCTTCAACGTATGAGGTATTTTGTCTCATATGTTGAAATTATGATTTTTTAAAATTTAAGTGTTATAGTTTTTAAGAGTTTCCCCACTATTTTTTAATGTGTTTAAATTCAAGAGGAGGAAAATATGCATTGGATTTTAGCCTTCAAAAGCTACTTTTTATCAGCATCTGCAGAAATTCTAAAAATAAATATGTTGGGGGAAGCACTTCTTTGTCCAGACAATGCCCACCAAGACATAAGTGTCACCGCAGAATCACAATGAGAGCTCACTTCACTATGGCATGGCTGCTACTAACAAGAGAGGAAAAAACAGATGTGGAGAGGATGTGGGGAGTTGAAACGCTTGTGCGTTGACTAGTGGGACTGTATAATAACGCAACTGCTTTGGGAGCCAGTACCAGCTCCTGCAGTGGTAAAACAGAGTTACCATACGACCCCAAAATCCCATCCCAAGAGATCTACCCAAGAGCCATGGAGACCTCTGTGTACGCAAAACCATGTGCCCAAGTAATCTTTAATTCACGGTAACCAAAAAGTGAATGGAAACCATGCCCATCAGCAGAAAAACGAACCAAGTGTGTTGTATCCATAATGTGGAAAAGGATGAGATGATTACATACAGTACTGAGTCATGGGGTAACATGCATAAACCCAAGGCTATGTGAAATAAGCTGGCCACAAAGCACCATCGATTTCCTTATGCAAAATACCCACATTAGGAAGATGCATAAAGACAGAAAGCAGTCTATCCATTTTCTAGGGCTGAGGGAAGGTAATAGGGGATTGGGATGTAATGTTTCATTTTCAGATAATATACAGGTCCCAAAATTGAACAGGTTTCTGGGTGTGTCCCTGAGGGCGTGTCTGGGAATGATTGGCATGTGGGCCACGTAACTGAGGCAGAGACCCTCCCCAAGTGTGGGAAGGACAGTCCAGCTGGTTGGGGGCCCAGATGGAAGAACAAAGAAGGAGCAACTGACACAAGTTTGGTTCTTCTTGCACCAGTTGTTGATTGTTGCAGTGGTCACCTGAGGATTCATACATTTGGAATTTCATGCATTCTTGGTAGTGCCATCGAGTCTCACACAGTTCCACGTGATCTCGCTCAGGATGTGAATCATTCTTTTGTTCAGTGTATCCACCCTGTATATACTACCCAACTGGTGGTCACTTAGTGATTGCCTAGGTTATTGGATCAATGGTCAGGGCATGACAGTCTTCATATTCATATACTCCTTTTTTTTAAATTCATGAGGGTAGCAAAGACCAAGAGTAGCAGTAACATCATTTTGAGTATGCCAAGGAGAATCAGTAAAGTGTTTTCCTTTATTAAAAGATGGGAATTTGATGAGCACCATGGTGCATGCCTGGAATCCCAGTAGCTCAGGAGGCTGAGGCAGGAGGATCATGACTTCAAAGCCAGCCTCAGCAATGGTGAGGCCCTAAGCAACTCAGTGAGACCCTGTCTCTACATAAAACACAAAATAGGGCTGGGATGTGGCTCAGTGGTCGAGTGCCCTGAGTTCAATCCCCAGTACCAAAAAAAAAAAAAAAAAAAGAAGTTAGGAATTTATCCTTGGTATATTCATATATGAAAAAAATAGTATATAATTGACTTAGTACCATGTACCATTCCAGGCGTCTGAGGGCTGTACTGGAATCTCTGTTCTGTGCAAAAGGAGACCAGCATATTTTGATGCAAAGGTTGACTCTTGACAACATACCCAGATGGCCTCTGCTAACTTCTTCTGTAGCTTTTATCATCCCTCCCATCTGTTTCTGGGATTTACTTCAGTGCTACAGCTTGGCAGTGGTGTGTGATGCTTTTTATTCGGTCAACCCCAGAAAGGCCGTCTTCTAGTCGAGACCTGGAAATCATAGATCAATTAGGCACATGTAGCCAGGGACACTCTTTCTCATGCAAAAACCATGACATCTTAGTGCAAGAACTTTCCCACCATGCTTTAGGAAATGCTGGAGACGCACGAGCCCAGAGGCAGGGTCTGCAAAATGCCCCCCACCCAGGAGAGAGACATTCTGCCTGGAGCGTCTTTAGCTGTTATCAGATTCGCAAGCCTCGTCAGCTCTGATTCCCAAACAGAAAACCATCAGCACCTTCAGATTCGACAGATGGAGAATGAGAGAATCACCCAAGAAAGCTGCAGTGGCAGGCACAGGGGATGGGGTCTTCCTGACCGCACGGGTTTAGTTGGTGGAAATTAAATCACACATGGACTTGGATGTGCTGCAGGCAGCTCTGGTTTCGACTTCAACATGTTCCTGCTCTGTCATTTAATTTAACTAATATAAAAGAATGTGGGTAAAAGGAAAATATTGTATCAGTGTTTAGAAATATACGTACATATTTATGATGTCATCAGTTGACTGTAAATGTATCCATACCTAAAAATTCATAGCTTGTAATTTTATCATCTTGAGTTACAATAAGAACACTACCTCAGCAGTTTTAAATGATACTTATAGCCAGGTGCCTGTCATCCCAGCACTTTGGGAGGCTGAGGCAGGAGGATCGCGAGTTCAAAGCCAGCCTCAGCAACGGCGAGGCCCTAAGCAACTCAGTGAGACCCTGTCTCTACATAAAACACAAAATAGGGCTGGGGATGTGGCTCAGGGGTCGAGTGCCCCTGAGATCAATCTCCAGTACCAAAAAAAATAAAAATAAATAAATAAAAACCTGCAGATAGTGTCAGGGGTGAGTGTGTGTGTATATATACATGTATAAAAATATATAGGTACATATATATATTACATATATATTGAGACAGGGTCTCTCTAAGTTTAGAGCTTGGCTAAGTTGCAGAGGCTGGCCTCCAACTGGCGATCCTCCTGCCTCAGCCTCCTGAGTCACTGGGATTGTAGGCGTGTGCCATTGTGCCTGGCGGGGGTATATATTTTATCCTGCCAGGAGCCACTGTCGGCTTGGAATCTTGATTCCATTCCTCAACCGCCACAAAACTCCAGCAGCATCGCCTCATCTGTTACCCTTGGTCATCTTTTCTGGACTACGTGATCATCAAAACCGATATCACAGTGTCACCAAAGAGTTGAGTCGGGCCAAGCGCTCATGAGAGGAAGTGGCCTTCAGTCTGAGCTCTGAATGGCACCTGGTTAGGTGGAGATGGTGGATCCTCAGGAACTATGAGGACATCAAGGTCAGTGGTTGTTCAAGCCAGGTTACCTTTGCTCAGGAGCTGGGTACCCACTGTGAGGTCCTGGATGAGGCTTTCAAACAGGAAGAACCCCAGGTTAACACGTCTGTACAGGCGACGACCTTGACTGACAGGTCTAGGAGCAGATGTCCTTGGAAGTGCAGAAACCGGTATAAGCTGGACCCAATGGTCAGACTTTGGGAATGTCTTCCAAAAGGGGTGCGAGTGTGAGGCAGCCCCAACCAGCGAGTGAGATTTCTATAGGCAGATCTTCCAGGGCGGCTCCTTGTTAGTAAAAGCTCACCAATGCTTGCCATTCCCAGTCTAGGCGTTTTGACCCGAGGCTGTGTGCCTGAAATTGTATCATCTGAAAAGTGAATTTGAGCAACAGGCCTGAGTCCTATGAATCACGAATATTGCATTTAAAAAAGTGCAGTTAAAACTATTTGAAATGTTTTGCTCAGCTGTAAAGAAGAGGGAGATGGTTGCCGTGGCTGGTGGATGGATGAAACCGGAGAACGTCCTGCTGAGTGAGATAAGTCAGACTCAGAAAGTCAAGGGTCAAATGTTTTCTTGTATATTCAGAAGCTTGAGCATAGTAAGAAAAAGAAAAGGAAGTTGCCAAAGTTTTGCTAAGTGCTTATATGGACATACCACAGAGAATTTCACCTTTACACATATCTATAAAGCACTAATTTAAAAACTGTAGATAAATACAAGGAAAATCCATGGAGTACAGGAAGAGGAAGAGAGAAAGGAAAGAGGAAAGGGAAAGACAAAGCCCTGGGGACAGAAGTAAATGTAATTATATCTCATGCACACACATTGTGTCAAAATCACCCCACTATTTCTTTGTAATAATAATGCACTAATGAAAAAAACCACACGAAGAAAAATGCACACACTTTGTAGAGTATGGACACCCAGAAAGCTAGTAAATGAATAATGAATATTCTTGAAGAATAATTTGAAACTAAAAAATAAAACTTGAATTTTTTTTCCCAACTACTTAAGGTGTGGGGTTGTGGGTTAAAATATTTCAACTTTCTGCAGGTGATTGGCATGGACACAGGTTTCAGGAAAAGCGACGGACACAATTTTATAGAACTATCCCAGGATATTTGAGTTTGCTGAGCAGAGAGAAGCCATTGCAGAAAAGCCACAGCTCTTATTCTCTGAATCCAAAAAAATCAAAAGACCCTAGTCTTCACACAGCAACTGGGGACATCTGTAACGATACGCTAAACTGCAAAGCAATGATTCACATTTTCATCTGTCACCTCCAGTGGAATTTTTAAACTCATTACAGGAACTTAAATAACAGGAGAAGTGATTAAAAAAATGACTGTTCCGGATTTTCTAAATTATGCAGCTACTGTTATTACAGCGGAGACAGAACTCTGAAAATGACAATGTGTCCCATTATGAATTTTACGATGCTAAATAGAGAAGTCAGACGTACGCGCGAGGAGGTGATAAAAATCCTTTCTCTGTTTTACTCATTGAACAAGTGTTTATGAAGAGTCTTAATGTGGTACAGACCTAGTACTAGCAAATATCACCTGCATTGGGGGGAAATATAGAGAGAAGGAGGAGCTGAGGTAGTAAAGGCACTACTGGTGAAGTCAGAGAAGGAACCATGTCAGAAAGAAGTTGAAAAGCGTGTTTCTCTATGCATGAAAAGTTTTCAACTGGCTCCATTGTGAAAGGGAAAATGATTTTAATACAGAATGAGAGATGAGAGATGGGTTTGACTGTAAGAAGATCATTGCCATTTTTTAATCAATATTTGTTCAGGAGTAGTCATGGGAGACATCCATTCTTGGTGTGTTAGTCTGCTTTTAATTACTGTAACAAAATACCTGAGGTTGGATAGCATTATTAAGAAAAAAGGTTTGGTTCAGCCATTAGTTCTAGAGATCTAAGGACATGTCACCTGTACCATTCTGGTTCTAATGGAGACCTTTTGGGGGATCACATACAAGAGGGAAAAAAGGTATGGAAAACTCAGGAAGCAAGAGAGATGGGGATTAGCCAGACTTATTCTTTTACAATGACCCCCTTTTAAGCAGTTAGTTCTTATGCAAAAATCCCATGACAACCACCTTAATCTCTTCCAAAGGCAAAAATCACCATGATCTGAGAATCTCCTTCTAGGCTCCACTTTTACGAACTTCTATACCAAATCCCAATGACAACACTCTGAAAACTAAGCTTCGGACACATGGACTTTGGACATGGACATTGTGGGGACAAATTACATCTAAACTGTGGCATACAGGAATGGACTCAAGAGACGAGGAAATTGTGTCATTTGTGAAAAAAAAATGTTTGGAAATGGAAACTATGATGTTTAGTGATACGAGCCTGGCACAGAAGGACAAACATGGTGTCACTCACATGTGGAATCTAAAGTCACTGATCTCATGGAAGAAGAAGGGAGCATTCATCAGGGGCTTAGGGGAAGTGGGAGGGATGGGCAGGTGGAAGATGTTGGCCAAAGGGTATCCTGTTCAGTAAGGTGGAAAGACTGTTCGTGATCTTTAGTGAAGTTGAGATTTGTATGTGGGTGCTTCATGGTGATCACAGTCAGCACAGTTACTAACAATCTATCAGATGCTTCAAAATGGCTGAAATGAATTTTTATCATTCTCTCAGGAAAAAATAGTAATTGGTGAAATAACAGACAAGCTTATTCGCATCACTGAATCTTACTGTAAGGTATGCATAGATCAAAATACCACATTATACCCCAGACATCTACACAGTTATCACTTGTTGATGAAAATTAAATTAAATAAGGGAATAAAAATAAACATATTGACGAAATTTTCTTAGAAGGAGGGTAAAGAAAGGTAGGGATTATGGTCTTTTTCAATTTATTTTTAAAATTAAATCTATAAAAAGATAATTGCCCTAAGGTAATGGCTAAAAGGTATCTGAAAATTGGAGATTCTATAGTTTGGGCATATTCCAATGGGAATTATAAAAAATGAAGGTGAACATTTGTGATCCTTATGCCATAATAGAATTCATCCATCTGCCAACTGCACGAGTTTAAGCAACTCTTTATTCAACAGTGTCCTTATTTAAAAATTCATCATCATCATCATCATCATCATCATCATCACCATCACCATCACCATAATCATCTCAGTGAATCTTTGAGAAAATAGCAAAAGGTATAAACACTGTCCCAGACATGCATATGTGCTTGATAAGTGGATGAAATCATGAAAGAAGAAGAGGAGATGGTGAAAAAAGAAAAGGCAGAGATAAGAGGAAGAAGAACACATTTAGAAAGAGGAGGAGATGTTTTTAAAAAGAAGCAAAAAGAGGAAGAAGGAAGAGAAGGAGAAGGTGAAACAGAAGAGGTGGAGATGGAGAAGTTGGAGGATCTCGTGGGAAGAAGGAAGAAGGTAGAGAAACCTGGTGGGGAAGATGAAGATGATAGAATCAGGAAGGAGAGAAGAAAGAGAATAGGAGGAAAGGGAGGTCTTGGAGGAGGGGATGGAGGATCAGAAAGAGGAGGAAGAAACAGAAAGAAATGAGGAAGAGAAGTAGGAAGGACCCAAAAGAATAAGAAGGAAGAGAAGAGGGAGGCCAGAAAGAGGAGGAGAGGGAGCAGGAAACATACAGGGGGGATAACATTTATCTGATTTGTTATCTATTCAGAAATCTTGATTTAGATGAAATTAATGAAGAAGGGATGAAGACATTAGGTGTTGTCAAAGTACGGAGCAATTATGAGTCAAAACAGGTGACAAAAGAAAACGAAAGGATTTCACTTTTCCTTTAAGAAAATAGTTCATGCTAACATCCATGGGGACAATGGGACTTTTTGATTTCCCAAAGAGGCCATTGGCTGGCAGAGGAGCTTCAAGAAGAGCTCAGTGGATTCAACCAATCATATAAAAATGACAGTACCATTAAAGGAAGAGGAGGTAGGAGAAGGTGCTAGAGGGGACAGGAGGATTAATTTGTCCTGAGATGCTGGGGCGGGCAGGACAGCTGGTTGGAAGCCACCAGGTGACCTGTGGACATGTGAATCTGGAGCAGAGGAGAGAGGCCAGCTTGCAGATGTCTGCTTGGGGAATCACCTGCGTGGAGGAGATAATGACATTTGGGGAAGTTGTATGTCCAGAGGAGCAGACCCCAAATGCAAGCTGGCATCTACAATAGAGGTCATTTGTCACCAGAGTGACGGGACAAGGTGGCTTCAGGCAAAGTTAAATCCACAGATGCAGGAGCTGAGCCTCACAGCTAGTCTGTCTTTTATTTTCCCCCCTCTTCTTCTTTTATTCCCTCTCCCTCTCCTTCTCTTCCTCCTTGTCCCCGTCCTCCTCTTCCTCCTTCTCTCTCTCCTCCATTCTGGTCCTCCCTCCTTCATATCCAGCCAATCTCTTTCCCAAAATGAAAGTCCAGGTCCCCAGAACTGCATTCTAACCAGCTCAGGAGATCCACAGGAGGAGGCCGCTGTTGGATCCACCCTATGGAGCATCCAAGGGTGCGCCATCTTGGCCAGCTCACCTCGACCGCCCAGACCTGGCCACCTGCTCAACTCGGGAGGACCTGAGCTGATGCACAACCACCTGGATGGATCCCGATATGGAATGAGAGTCCGAAAAACTCAAGTGACCATAATACTACATTTCCAAATAGACTTCCTTATTTATTACCGAGAAAACGAACAACAAAGTAATAATCTTTAAGCTGTCCACTACATTTTCTTGACTGATATGGAGGCCATTTCTCGGGGATTTCTTAGGTCGCCTGAAAACTCATGATGTCAAGATTTAACATTGATCTTTAGACTCTCATCCCAAAGGTGCTGCCGTCACCACAACGGATACGCTCACGTTGTCAAAAGAAGAACACAGATAAGAAAATGTCGAGACCTAAATATTGAACAAGCTTTTAAAACTCCATGAGTTTACCCATTGATGAATTGAATGAACTTCAGTATAGAAAGAAATTATGAAAATTAAAAAAAAAAAAATGTGTACTTTGGGCTCACGGGATTAGATGAGGCACATCCAGGATAATCTCCCAATTAAAGATCTACGATGTTAATTGCCTCTGCAGATTCCCAGGTGCCATGGAACATAACATATTCACATCCCGCGTCCTTTTGATTTTTTTTTTTTCACTTTGATACAGGTCTTGTTAAATTGCTGAGGCTGGCCTCGAACCTCAGATCCTCCTGCCTCAGCCTCTCAAGGTGCTGCGATTGCAGAAATGCACCACTACACCCAAGGAGTGGACCCCTGTGGCTGCGTCTCTGCTTATGAAAGCCACAGACGGGTCTGCAGGGTCAGGGCCACGGTAGTGGGTGCATGGGTCGTAGCAGATCTCAACTCCCCTATGTCACTACCTCTCTAGGGGCCATCTCGGTGGGTCTCCGCTTTAGCACCGTCGATCCTGCCTCTCCATTTGGCTGGCATCGCTGTGTAGACACGTTCTGTTGATTCACTGATCTCCATACGCATATGCAATTTCCCGGGGTTGTCCCAACAAGGTGCCCGTAACTACACTTTTATTGTCTCGGGATCCTGGAGACGCACGAGGCCCTTGGGTTTAATTTACAGCAATAAATAAAAGCTACACATCCCAGAGGCTGGAGGTCCGAGGTCCAGGCGTGAGCAGGGTGGGCTCCTCCCGAGGCCTCTCTCCTGGGCTTGGCAGGCGCCGTCGTCTCCCTGGGTCCTCACAGGGTGGTCCCTCTGTGTGCGTCTGGGTCCTCATCTCCTGTTCTTATGAGGACCCCAGTCCTGTGGGGTCAGGGCCACCCTGGGGACCTCACTGTACCTCCGTCACCTCTGTAAAGACCTGTCTCCACTAACAGGCACGTCCCAAGGTCCTGGGGTCAGGGCTGCCGCATAGGGATCAAAGGTTGATCCTGTAAACTATATTAACTACAATTAAAAAAAAAAATAAAAATACTGAAAATCTAGAGTTGAGTTTTCTTCCTATTAAATCTGGTCAACTCATCAGCAGTGAAGCTGCTGAACGGTACTATTTCTCGGTGTTTTACGACAAATGTTGGTCAGTTTGATTTGTTACTTAGTAATTCTTAAGCAGACTAGGAGCTGTGTCCTCGGATGAATCAAAATGTCAGGCAAACTTCGTGGACTTTCTTCACCGACATTCTTAAGGGAAATTAGAAAACACAGATGTCCCTTGACCTACTTGTTGTGTTTCTAAAGTGGGAAACACAATTCCAAAGGCCCCGCGGGGACGTTGAGGTCAGTCGTTTGAATTCATTGCTAACGATTTTTTGAGGCCAGTTGGAGGCTCTTGCATGTCTGAAGCAGAATTCATTTGTGCCTAAAGTGATCCGGTTAACAAGAAGGGGAAGGGTCCCATCCTATCGCAGACCTAGCAGGAAAACTGCTCTGTGATGCCACTCGCAGCGGGAAACTCAAAGTGTTGTTCCAACCCAGAGAGAGAGAGAGGACAGAGAGCAGAGGTTTCCAGAGACCGGGGAGGAAGGGAGGCTGGGGCGGAGGCTCCAGGTTGTAACAAAGTTGCCATTGCGGGAGAGCGATTGTTCCGAGAGTCCACCGCACAGGCGGGTGACCATGGTGAGCAGCAGCAGAATCCTTATTTCAACGGAGCTAGAAGGAGGAATTTCCAGTGGTCTGACCACCAAAAAAAAATTCATGAACATTCCAGATGCTGGAAATGCTAATAATCCTGTCAATCAAAGCAGGATATGTGCATGCACCAAAGTCCCACACGGCACACATTAATATATATGCATAATTGATGCACTTTATATAAATATAGATGAATTCATACATAATATCATGTAATATATAATAATATACACAAATAAATTTTATTTATTAGGTATTATGTACCATTTGCAAATATAAATATGTCTGATTTTATACATAAATATGTGTAAAGTGCATATATACAGAATACATGCATATAACATTTTATATAAATATATATGAAATGCATATATACATGTGTATATCCTTAATTCATATAACATTTGTAAATATATATAATTTTATATATAAATATTTGTAAGATGCATCATGTAAAATGCAGATATATAACACTATATATAAATATATTTTAAATGCACATATATATGTATATATGCTATGTATAATATTTTGTATATATAATTTATTATTAAATATACATATAATTGTACATATAAATATATATGTAAAATGCATGTATGCATATGTAGATATACAAATATTTGTATAATTTTTATAAGTATATGCATAATTTTATATATATGTAAAATGCATACATATAAGTATATATAAGTATATATATAAATATACGCAGGGCTGGGGCTGTGGCTCAGTGGTTAAGCACTTGCCTCGCATGTGGGAGGTCCTGGGTTCGATCCTCAGCACTACATAAAATTAAAATAAAGATACTGTGTCCATCTCCAATTTTAAAAAATTTAAAAAATAATAAATATACACACACATGCACACACGCACAACATGAGACCCTGTCTGAAAGTAAAGTTTTGAAAGGGCTGGGGATGTGGCTCAGTGGGCAAGTGCCCCTGAGGTTCAATTCCTTTTACTAGAAAAAAAGAAAATGGGGTGGAAAAAAAGAACCCTGCACAGCCGGGCCTGTTGAGGAATCGCTCACCCCAGGGATGCCAGTCTTCCCAGGGTGGGGCTGGGGGCTTCTTCCCATTCGAGATGACTTGATTCTGGGCTCACTGGTCACCCGCCTCCCAGAGTCCATAAGCCCTCACGGCGCCTGGTCCTGCACCTCTGCAGAGCCCTGGCTTCCCTTGCCACGTCTCTCTGATGCACGATCATGAGCAGGGTCCCTGTGACTCTGTCCACGTTTCCAAGGGACAAAGTTTGATCTAAGAACTTATTACCTCCCAGCTGCTTGGCTGCAGCCCCTTGGAAGGATATTCAAGGTAAACCCACATCAGAATTCCACGGCCGGGGACCTGGTCCTTCTAATGAAAAAATTCATTTTAAGTGGGATACCGGACGCTGTCCTCCCTTGTGCTGGAGCTGGGCCTGCTTGCACATGAGGTTTTTGGTGTGCTGGGTTCGTAGCAGGTCATGCTTTCCTAAATTGTTTTCCATTTGGAAATGAATGATAAAGGCTGAGAGAAGAAAAATTGGATTGTAAACCGCTCAGTTGTTTTATTACTTAAAAAAAATAATACTGAGGACAGGATGATTCGTCGTTGGAACTCAGCTGGGAATAATTATTAAGCAATTTATAGGTGGAAATCAAAATCGCAGTATTTAAGTACCCAGGTATCTCATCTCTGCCTTCCCAAGGGAAATGCAGGTTTGCAAATTTGCCCGTGAGAGCTCCTGAGCTTGGCCCTGCCCGCTCTGCAAATCCTCTTTTTTTCTTGGTGACCGCTGTTCTCCTCTGTTTCTGCAGCGAGAACTGGGATTTCCATCTCTTTTTATCCCTGTGGGCCGATCGTTGCTTGACTGACTTACAGTCTGTACCCAGTGATACTGCGTACCTGGATTGCTGCACTATCTCATCACCACGGTAAAGAAAAAAAGAAGTTGGTTCTTTTATATGGAAACGACCAACCAACCCACATATCCAAATCTTCATCCTTTTGAATGGCGTATTCATACAAAGGACATTTCTGATTGACATATACTAATGACACACTGTGATATTTGGGCACGTCTATACTGTGTAATAACTCCATCAGAATCATCAGATAGCCATTATCTGAAATATGTATATATTTTTTTTTGTGATGAGAGCGGTCAAATTTTTCTCTTCCATATTTTGAAATATGCAATATACTTTTCTGAGCTATGGCCACCCCACGGCACTGGAGAATCTGAGAGCTTATTCCTCCTACATAACTGTCATTTATGACCCACTGGCAAACTTCTCTTTCCCCATTGGATCCACTCCCCTCTGGTAATTGCTATTCTAATCTCACTGGAAAATGCAAAATGGAATATTATACAGCCATAAAAAAGCATGAGATTCTGACTCTAGGACCCAGGCACAGGGTCTCACTTATATTCAGAGAAAAGATATTTTAAATACATTGTCTCCAATTTACTTTTTTTTTCTACCAAGGATTGAACCCAGGATTGCTCTACCACTGAGCCACATCCTCAACCCTTTCTTCATGTTTTATTAACAAACAGGGTCTTGCTACATTGTTTAAGGTCTCAGCAAGTGTTTGAGGCTGACTTTGAACTTGCGATCCTCCTGCCTCAGCCTCCCAAGCCTGGGGTTACAGGCGTGAGCTACCGCACCTTGGCTTCACATTTACTCCTTGAGACAGAAGGTGCCTGCAGGCATCTGTCTTGGGGCTGTGTGCCCCCTCCCTGTTGCCTGCCTTCCTGCTCAGGATTCACCTCCACCCCTCCAACTTCAGGTTGCAGGGCATTTTCTCTGATTTTGTCTCAGGATACCCTGTGGTCCAGAGTGATTGACGGTTGAGAAGCAGAGACTGGTGCAGCTGGATGCAGCCAGACTGGGAACCCCCTCAAGCCCAGGAGGGTCATGATTGAAAGGAGACAGAGGGACATTTTTCCCCCTGGGGGCAGGATCAGTGAATTAGAACCACTGCTTGGCTTTTTCTGAGTTTTCATGCTCAGTTACTGTAGGAGATCCACAGCAGGCAGGCGATACATTCAGTCTGCGTCTGGCATTAAGGATCTTATTGAAGCTATTTCTGACATCATGTCCAGTTGCTTAGGGTCTTGCTAAGGCTGGCCTCCAACTTGCCATCCTCCAGCCTCAGCCTCCAGAACTGCTGAAATTATCAGTGTGAGCCATTGCACCCAGCATAAAGTTACCCTCCCTAAAAAATAAATAACTGCTGATAAAAGTAGTCTCCATGCCAGGCTTGGTGGCTCTCATCTGGCATCCCAGGGGCTCTGGAGGCTGAGGCAAGAGGATCGCAATTGTCAGACATACTCATGCAGATGTTTACTGACCAAAGAAACTCATGCTAAATTGAAGTATTATAACTCAAAATGCCTCTAAGGCAGCTAACCCACCCAGCATCCTGGTTTAGCAAGGCCAGACACTGTAGAGTGTTTGGAAAGCAAAGATTTTCCTACTAATGCATTGCAAATAGTAATTTAGCACAGAAAATTTTATTTTATTATTATCATAATAAAAATTTTATTTTATTATAAATTTTGCCATTTTATTTTATTATAATAAAAATTTTATTTTATCATTATGTTTATTTTATTATTATAATTATTATAAAATTTTATTATTATTATATTATATAATAATAATAATAATAATTATTATTATTATTACTTTGGAAACAGTATCTTCCCGTGACTCAAGGAGCATTTTCTATTTCTTCTAAGCCTCATTCCTATGTGATCCTATAAAGCACCTTTTCTGACACCTTCTTGCTGCAGAATCTTGAATCCACCCGCAGTGACGGATGGCATCCTCGCCCCGCGGCTGATCTGCTTTGGGGGACGGTGATTTATGTTGCTGTGGAGATGCTCAGAGGCTGTGCTCAAGCAGGGGACAGCTGGGCAGCCAGCCCTCGGAGGACAGTATCAAACGCGTAGCTGCACAGGGTAACAGCTCCGAAACTGACTGGAAAGCCAGCGGATTCTCATCATTTCAGAAGAAAAAACAAAAGAAAGAAAATAGAATTGAAAGGATTGTTGGTGACTGTTCGTAATCCAGAGGCAAGTCTCTCTCTGGGTTTGGAAGATCTTGCTATGGAATTTTATTATTTTAAACCCCCTTAAAGGTCCTGTGTTATTCCAAACAAATGTTCTTAGTTTGGAGTTAAAACTGTAAATTTCAGCCTAGCGTGGTGGAGCAGGGGCTCTGGAGGCTGAGGTAGGAGGATGGCAAATTGGAGGCCAGCCTCAGCAAAAGCAAGGTGCTAAGCAGCTCAGTGAGACCCTGTCTCTAAATGAAACACAAAATAGGGCTGGAGATGTGGCTTAGGGGTCGAGTGCCCCTGAGTTCAATCCCTGGTACCAAAAAAAAAAAAAAAAGAATTGTAAAGAGAACAATAACTCAGGCCTCAACTCCTATGTAACAGAGCCTTCAAAATATTCATTCATACAAGTTGCCTCATGGACTTAACCACTTTCCAGTGACAGTTGAAGATTTTAAATTAGTCTTGCTTTGGGATTGTCAGTAAGTGCCAAGAGCTACCTTCAAGACTTTTTTTTTTATATTATAATTTATTTTCTTTATATAGTTTGCTTTTATTTTGGGGTAAGATACTTAGCAATGAAATGGAAAAATAAATAAACCTTATTTTATTCACAAGAGGGTGAGTCTGTTCCAGGGAACAGCAATGTTAGTATCTCAATATCCAAAGTCTCTGGTTTTCTGAGCAGGTCTGTTCATGTTTCGGTTCTTGGATGTGAATAACCGTGGGTGGTCTCTGAGATACCCCACCCCAGGATCTTCCTCTTCCTTTTTCTGTTCCTTGGCTCCTGAAGTCAGAAGGTTCAGATGTGCATATGGATTGTTCTAGAAGGAGGCTCGTAAATTTTTATCAGAGTGCTCCAAGACTTTGCCTCAAAGGAACATCAAAATCAAGCTGATGACCTCCCTCTAATGATATCCACATATTGTCCAACACCACAAGAGCAATTAGTAAAATGGCAATTAGAAGATATTTTTCCAGTTTTTAAGTTTCCTTTTTATTTAGATATAATTTTATACTCTTCATACTAAAAAATAATCATATGTAAGTCTTGTGAGTTCTCATAAATGTCCCCTAAAGATTCATAGGTTAAAGGTTTGGCTTCCAGTGTGGAAATATTGGGAGATGGTGGATCCTTTAAGAGGTGGGGCTTAGTGGGAGGTCTTTAGGTAATTGGAGGTGGGGTTTTGAATGGGACAGTGGGACCCCAGTCTCTTCCTCTTCCTTTGTCTGCTCCCTGGTCTATGATGCCAGGAGGTTTGCTCTCTCATATTTCCACCAATGCAAGAGAACCAAAGTAACAGGACCACTCCTTCATGGAATGGAGCTTCCAGAACAATGAGCCACGATTAAACATTTTTCTTCACAAGTGAGTCAAGTACACCAGGCATTTTGTCATAGTGACCGAACACTGACTAATACACATCTACACCAACAGAGCAGAGTGAGTCACCCCCAATTTTGTCAACAATCCTCTATAGCCTACATACGATAAAATTTCACTTGATACGTGAAAGTTCTCAAGTACTAACCATTATGTTAATCGTGAAGACGTGCCTTGCAAAGCTTAAAAAACCCCAATAAAATCCTCTCCCATTTTTGTTGAACCGTTAGTTCCAGTTCCACAGTGGCTTTAAAGATGAATTTCCAGGGTCAAATAAAGCAATTTTATTGAAATTATACAAATGCTGGTATAGAATGTGGTTCTCCTCTCCTACCATTTGTACAAAATTTTTTTTTTAAAATGTCATGGAGAAAGCTGAGTACATTTATTCTGCAGATGATCAAACACAAAAATCAAATGTTCAGCTTTCAGGGTGATGTTGACCAAAGCGTTAAGGTTGTACTAGGAATTAGGGAATGATTGGCATCGTGGTGGAAGGAAAATACATCTTGCTCACGTAGATTTCCCACCTGATGAGGCATGAATTGCTGTTAACTAAATCCATAACGAGCACATCCTGGTAAAACAGGAGACCAGGGTTTGAAGAGAATTGATTCAATACATTTTAAAGGAAAGAAATCATGAACAAAATACGCTTGACTATATCTTTTGTTTTCTTTTTTTTTTTTGGTGCTGGAGATTGAGCTCAGGGGCACTCGACCACTGAGCCACATCCCCAGCCCTATTTTGTGTTTTATGTAGAGACAGGGTCTCACTGAGTTGCTTAGCACCTCACCATTGCTGAGGCTGGCTTTGAACTCACGATCCTCCTGCCTCAGCCTCCCAAAGTGCTGGGATGACAGGCGTGTGCTCCCGCACCCAGCTGATCCCAAGAGTCCTTCCAGGACCTCTTCTGCACCGATTCACGATCAGTCGTTTTCTTTGCCCTGCAGGTTGCTACGTGTGTTCATGGAGGTCGCATTTGAAGACTCTCTCGTGTGCAGAAAAAAAAAAAAGCAAGACTGCTGGCTACCTCCATGGGAGCTCCCGGGTCCCAGAGCTGTCGAAGGGCTCCTTGGGACACATGCCCGCTGCCCATTAGGACTTCAGGATGGAGCTCAGCACAGCCAGCAGATACGCCCCGGGGAATATGGCCTCTACATTTTCAGAAAAGCCCTAAATGATTTCTCATTTGGACACATACTCGGGGCTCAGTGCTGTGCGGGCTGGGCCTCCTGCGCTAAATATTAAAACAGCAGGACACACCACTGCACCCAGCACCGAGGGGATTTGGAAATACTTTTGACTGATGTGCACAAGGTCCTTATTTTACGGTGCTCTGTCCAGGCTCAAACGAGGGTCAACGCGTTCCTGGGGGGAGCGTGGGCCAAGCCTCCGCAGAGACCTCTCCCGGCCTCCTCTCCACCCGGGGTGGGCATGGGGAAACTGACTCCTGCAACGGAGAGTGTTAGGCCAGGCAGGCTGCGGGGTCCTCAAGCAGGAAACGGAGCTCGTCCTGGGGACTCTGATTCCACGGAAGGTGCCCATCACTGGGAGGAAGAAATGCGTTGCTAATTCAGGGCTGGAGACCCGGCCTCCCAGGATGACTCAAGACCACTTATTTGCAGGTTGATAACACATTTAAGATAATCACAACGACAATAATAGAATATTATAGAATAAAATATAATAATATCAATATATACTGATATATTAATTATATAATCTATTAATGATCATATCATATTGGTTACAGATAAGTATATTGTTTTATTATATTATATATTATCATATATTATGTTATTATATATTATATTGTTTTATTATATTATATATTATCATATATTATATCATATATTATATTGTTTTATTATATTATATACTGTTATTATATATTATATTGTTTTATTATATTATATATTATATTGTTTTATTATATTATATATTATATTGTTTTATATTATATATTATCATATATTATATTATATATTATATTGATTTATTATATTATTTATTATCATATATTATATTATTATATATTATAACATATAATAATGTAACAAATACTACTATATAATATATTATACCATAATAATATACTATGCTAATATATAATGATAACAGTAATTATTATTATATTAGTTCTTTTTAGTTACACACGATAGGAGAATCCACTTTGCTATAATCATACAAGCATGGACTATGTCTTATTCTCATTAGGACCCCAGTCCTGTGGATGGACATGATGATGAGATTCACTGTGGTGTATTCCTGTATGTCCATGGAAAAGTGGTGTCTGGTTCATTCCAGTGTCTTTCCTATTCTCATCCCCATCCCTTCCCTCCATTTCCCTTTTGTCTAATCCAATGAACTTGTATTCTCCCCCTCTCTTTGTTATGTGTTAGCATCCACGTATCAGAGAGAACATTCCACCTTTGGTTTTTTTTAGAACTGGCTTATTTCACTTAAGCATGAGAGTATCTGTCCATTGACCTGCAAATGCCATCATTTCATTCTTGTTCATGGCTGAGTAATATTCCACATAGTTTGGTTACAGGAGCTTGTCTTCGGCTGGACACCTTCTTGCACTATCTCATTTCCTCTTTTCTGCAAACCTATGAACATTTCCATTTGTATCTTACAGGTGGATAAACTGAGATGGAGAGATGCCATTGAATGTCCCAAAGACCCAGAGCAACATCTTGTGAGGA
>CM053417.1:119912148-119955142 GCA_028644305.1 Xerus rutilus | reverse complement strand
ATGGCTCCCCAGCTCCCTCTCCATGGCTATAGATGGTGGAAGGTTAGATTGTTCTCATTTTGATTTAATTGTGCAAACATGGAGTATATCCCATTCTAAGAAGGATCTCAGTCTCATGGGGGTCATGGCGGGGTTCACTATGGTGCACTCGTGTGTGTACACAGTAAAATTATTTTGGATACATTTCACTGTCTTGTCTTTTCCTGTCCCTTCTCCGTCGCCTTCATTCCCCTTTGCATCATCTACTGATCTTCCGTTCTTCTGCTTTTCCCAACTTATCGTGGGTTTGCTTTCACATATGGACTTAAAATCACCATAGTACAATGACGCAGCCACATCAATGTTTACAACAGCTCAATTAACAATAACTCAGCTAAGGAGCCAACCTAGGTGCCCTTCAACAGATGAGTGCATAAAGAAAATGTGGTTTCTAGACACAGTGGAATATTACACAGTCATAAAGAAGAATAGCTTTATGACATTTTCAAGTAAATGGATGGATTTATAATCATGGGCTTAGGAGAGATCTGTAGAGATATTGATCCAGAACTTACCATCAACCTGCAGATGATAAATGACCTCATGGGAGAGGAAGAAGAGTTGTTGGACAAGAAGAGAGAAGAGACACATATCCAGCTCTCAGCTTGAAAAATAAATGTAGATGTGGATCTCACTCTTCTACCATGTTTTTCTGTCTTCTGTCACTTATAGCAACGTTACCCTAACTTTTCTCTCTCTCTGCCTTCTTTCTTTCCCATATGTAGTCGCTATATTTATATGCTCTAAATTCCACATTTTATCAATATCTTTCCCATGCACTATTGATATAGGTTGGCGCAATGATATATAAGTCCTTCTTATCTCATATACTCAGGTCTCCAGATGAATTACCATAGACTTTCCAAGATAATACAGGAAAATAAAATTATAATCCCCAGCTGTTATATCTTCTTGCACGCTCCTAGTCTGACCCTTCTTCCCCAGAATCCCTGTTCATCCTTGAACACTCTTAATCCTTACCAATCCTTTTTTGCCATCAGGACAGTTGGATAAGCCAAAGCACACACCTACATATCAAATTCACACTCTTTGTTTCATCAAAAGGAAGAAGACGTGTCCTAATGCAAAGCACAGAGCCTTTGGATCCAAACAAACATGGAGCCACCCTCTTGATGAGATCCATACCTGCGGGCAGACCATTCTATTATTTAACAGATTCCTATTACCCATCTGTGAAATGGGAAAAAATAAGAGCTCTCAAGTAGATTTTATGGGGGATAAAGGAGAGAAGTTAGAGGAGCAGAGAGCAGAGCCAATATCAATACCTCCAGGGCTCCTAGCATACACACAGCCCTCAGTGCAAGTTAATCTAATGTGCTCGTCCAATGCAGTGTGAGCTCTTATACATTTTGAAACTTCAGAATTATTGAGCTGTCAAGAGACGCCGGAGGAAAACAGTACAGCATATGTTCAGCCCTATCAGGGAAAAAAATACGAGACACGTTCCAGGTTTGGCCCATTAAAGAAAATTTTCTGGGGTAGAGTCCAGATGGCACCGTGGTTGGCGGAGGTATTTATTAATGGGGCAGAGGTATTTTTCTAATGTCATTATGTCCCGCAGAGTTGTCAATGTTCATTAGGGGAAAAATCGTCCTGAGGTTCCCCGAGCATTGTTAACGATTGGGAGTTGGGCCGCCATCATTAAATTACAGCATAAATCTTGTGGTTAATCTAAAGAAACGGGAGATTTGAGGGAAAACACATCTGCTGGCAATAAGGTGGCAAAGTCGAAAGTCCTGGTGTTACTTGAGAATTTTTTAGCAAATGCATTTCCAGATCAGATTTCCATTGCATTAGCAGATATCCAGCGGCCACTCTGCGGAAAACTGTTGCATACATCACATAAAAATGTGACTCGCCAAAACCTTGTGAGATTATTTTTATTATTTTGAGGTCACAAAGAGAAGGGGGCAGAAAAAGAACATCGAAGTTTTCCTTGGAGTTATAATTCTAGTCGCAACCAAAAAGAGCACAGTTGACGGAGGACGGAATTTGAGGGAGAATTTTATTCTCGGCCGTTGAACATGGCGTTCAATTTAATACAATTTTCCAGTGGGAGCTGTTGGGATTTTCGTTTTTCTTCCCCAGTTCTTGGAGTTCAAAAGGAGCACCTGCTAAAACAAACAAAAACAAAATAAAATAAAGAGCATTTTTCTATACAGCATGAATGGAAACAGGTTTAGGCGAACCAGTCAACACTTTATTTTCCATTCTTATTTCTGGATTTCCATGGCTCAAGGGTGGAACATACCTGTACATGGACTATGATTCTGTTGATGGATGAATGAGTGTCCCCTTTTCTTCCAAAAATTATCAAAGCAATGGGCCTCCATAGCAATGGCACTGAAAATCCAATTGAGTTCTGTCCCTGTTCTGATATTCAATGAGCAAATTCAAGAGCAGGATGAGCATCCACCCTGTGTAATGATGGAGACCCAAAATGTCTCCGATTTTGGAATATTTGCAACTACACTATGAGCTCTCTTGGAGATTGGTCCAAAGTCTAAACTAGAATGCTTTAGTTGACTTTTTTCTTTTGTTTGATTTTGTTACTGTGACCAAAAGACCTAACAAGAACAGTTAGAGGAGGTAAAGTTTATTTGGGGCTCCTGGTTTCAGAGGTTCAGTCCACGGCTGGCCGACGCCATGGCTCTGGCCCAAGGTGAGGCAGAACAAAATGGCGGAAGGGCCTGGAGGAGGAGAGAAGCTCAGGACGTGGCACCAGGAAGCAGAGAGAGCTCTGCTCACCAGGGACAGGATAGAGTCCCCAAAGGTAGAGCCCAGTGACCACCTCCTCCAGCCACACCCCACTTGCCTGCGGTCACCACCCAGTTAGTCCATTCAAGTGGATTAATCCACTGACTAGATTTTCCCTCTCATAACCCAATGATTTCACTTCTGAACATTCTTACATAGTCTCACACATGATCTCTGGGGGACACCTCACATCTGGACAGTAAGAAAGAAATTCATTTATGCTTCTTATACCCCTTAATCTCATAACCTGAAAGTCATTTCGTACAGCAAATTTATGTTTTGAACGTGACCCAACCCAGCAGGTCAGGTGTGGTGTTTTCCATTTGTTGTATCATGTTTGAGTTCAAAATGCCCCAGATTAGGAAGCATTTTCGATGTGCAGATTGATGATGCTCAACTTATGTTTGCTTAACACTGTGAGTAGAAGGAAAATTCTACTGAAATTGCAAAAATCTAGGAAAAATTTTAATGTTTGCTTCGGTTATACATCCACTTAATTTTATTTTCTCTGAGCAAGAGGGAACTTCAAAGGCCTTCACTTTTTCCATCCCAAATGAAGAAAATAGTCTGGGATTAGAATGAATACACTCATTCCCAAACCAACAAGTCTTGGGCGTACATCTAGGTTCCATTACTTAGTGTCTGAAGATAAATAAGGTCGATGGTGAGATTCTGTAAGTATTGAGGCATCATTTGTAAAATTGGAAATAGGATAATAATTCCTGCTTTATATGTCATTTTAGTATTTATGCACTAATAAAATATAAAATGTTTACTTTCTCTCTAGCACAGAGTAAATATTAAAAAGTGTTTGGTATTCTTAATTAACACTCCCTTCCCTGTTTTGTTATTGAATAGCAGTTAAAACTAGTTAAATAATTATGACTTTAGGCAAGGGATCCCAAATATTAGAGAATAATATATGTCTTTTCTGTATATGTCATCAAGTCAACACATTTTTATTATATTCAATCTTAATTACTTTCATCTGTTATGATTTAGATAAAGGGTGTCCCCAGAAGCTCCTATGTGTGCAAATAAAAGGATATTCAGAATTGAAATGTTTAGATTATGAACATTGTAATCTAACTAGTGGATTAATCCACTTGACTGGACTAACTGGGTGGTGACTGCAGGCAGGTGGGGTGTGGCTGGAGGAGGTGGTCACTGGGCTGTGCCTTTGGGGACTCTATCCTGTCCCTGGTGAGCAGAGCTCTCTCTGCTTCCTGGTGCCACGTCCTGAGCTGCTCTCCTCCTCCAGGCCCTTCCGCCATCTTGTTCTGCCTCACCTTGGGCCAGAGCCATGGAGTCGGCCAGCCATGGACTGAACCTCTGATACCAGGAGCCCCCAATAAACTTTACCTCCTCTAATTGTTCTTGTTAGGTCTTTTGGTCACAGTGATTAAAAAAAAAGCCAGGACGTTTGCTCGAAGGATCATGACAAGGAGCTCTCGGATGCTCACGCCATGCATCCCATCTGAAGGGGGTCTTGGATGGAGAAGGGGTTGGTATCTGAGGACCCTGTCCTCTCTTACCTTCAGATGCTGCTCTAGTTGCTCCTGTAGCATCTCAGCTCTTGTGCTGGTTGCTCTATGGGCCCAAGGGAAGAATCGATTAAGGGTTAAGTAGCGTTGGAGCCTTTGAGCTGTGCCATGCCTTGACTTTGCCCAGGACTGGCACAGTTCGGTCTTGCCTGCCCTCCTGTTTTCTAGCTACTCCTCACAACTCAAGCCGAGAAGGAGGGATTTTGGAGGAGTGGCTCCTGTTTTAATACCTTTCAAGACAACAGAGCAATTAGTCCCAGGGCCAATTTGGCAGTGCGCTTTGGGAACGGTTGTGTGCAGGCGATGCAGAAATTAGTAATAGGTTCTTAAATATTAACGAGCCCTAAAAATAACTTCAGGCTGCAAAACAAGGCAGCCACCTTGGAGACCCATTTTGCACTTTAATGGAGGCCTGGCTGGGGAAACAGGATCTGGGTTCTATAACAAAAGGCATCTTATTAAACAACAGGAGGGGGAATCTGCAGCTGTTGAGCTGGCAGGGCTTGCTCCCAGAACCGACTCGACCGGGTCATGCTGTTAGGAGAAGACGGCCAGCGTTTTAGGGCGAGGAGAGACGATGTGTGCCTTCCTGATGGTTGGACAGCACCTGTCAATCATCTTCCCAAGATATCCTAGGGTGTGTGCGTCTTGCAGTCAGTTGTTCTGGCTGGAGATCAGCCGCGCCCGAGAGATGGAAGGCGCAGACGTGGAGACATAAATGCTCATTGCAGAAGCTCTAAGGCAGGCTTTGCGATAAGCAGCCCTTTGGGTGTGATGTGCAAGGGACATTCAGGGACTGGGCTGGACATTGGTTCTATTTATCCCGTTCAGATTGATTCCTGTTGGGGAAGGACACGCCATCCTGTGATCACATGCAACCTCCTCTCCTGCTGCCCAAGAGAGGCAGATCTCCTCCATTTTTTTTTCTTTTTTTTATCACCAGCATCTCTGGTGACGATTTCAGTATATCACACAGCAAGAGGTGCCCAGGAATGACTTTTGGATGATGGAATGATCATCATTTACACTGGAACATTCCAGTTCCCTCTGGCTAACGTTGTTTTTTCGATGTGGAGAAAAAAAAAATAAATGATGGACGTCTAAGAAAGAGGTGCTTTGGAAACACTGGGGTTTGGAGGTGTCCCTCTAAACTCACGGTTTGGGATTGGAGTTCCTGTGGCTGCCATCCTGGGTGCTGGAGTCTGGCACTAGGTCATAGGGGTCTAAAGGCTGTGGTTTCAGGAATGGCATGTCACAATTACCTAGGCAAGGCTCTATCACTGCATGAGGAGGTTTTAGAAAGGAGTCTGGAACCTGGTGCTTTTTCTGTCACACAGTCTGGCTTGGTTTTCTGCTATCTTCTGACAGGGGGCCCTTAATAGATGTTGGCCCCCTACTTTGAGGCGTGGCACGATCCTAAGTTCAATTAACCTCTTTTCTTGATAAACAACTCAGCCTGGGGTATTGTGTTATAGCAACAAAAAAACACACAAAGGCAGCAACTGTTTAAAAAAGAAGAAGAAGAAAGAAAGAAAAGGAGGAAAGAAATTAGTCTTGGGCTTTGGCAACGAATTCTGTATTTGTGAGTGATGATTTGACACCCAGTCTTAACGGCTGAGCAGCAAAAGGGAGCTCAGACTTTGATCTTTGCTTTGGAGAATTTATATCTGAAGTTCAGCTGGAGGTTATTGGGAATCCTCAGGCTTCTCCTGAAAATTAAATTCCAGGCCAACACAGAGATTCCAATCTTTTTTTTTTTTTTTCAATTTCAGGAGATAAATATTTGATGAGCAAATCCCTTCAAAGCCCTTTGAATCAGCCAAGAGAAAGGAGAACACAGAGCAGGGTAAAGTGGCGGAGCTGATCTGGAGGGAGGCAGCAGGCTGTCCTGGAAGGCTGTCTGGGATTTGGAGAAAACGAAGGAACCGCATGAAGATTCCCAGGAAGAAGGAACAGCACTCATGTTGGGGGAGAGCTCAGAAACTCAGAGTCAGGCAAACAGCAGTAGCTTCCTCATTTTCTTTTCCATGTCCTCCGCTGGTGTAGAGGTCTGGTCAGCCTGATCCGCAGAGCACTCAAGCCCGAGTCGACTAGAAAAAAAATTAAAAACAGCCTCTTCACTGCATGAGAATATCTGCAAACCGAGGCTCAGAGACCTTCTGGCAAGACCTGGGATCTAAGCGGCTGATGAAACCTGCAGTGTCAGTAGCTGGTACACAATGTCCTTCGCCTTGGTGGACAGCGGGATGACTGGCTGCTGCCCCGCCCTATCAGTATCACCCTAGCAGAACCCAGGTGCCTTCCAGCCCGCGATGTCCCAGGATCAATGATGCTGGGCAGCTTATTTCTGAAGTTCCTCGGATAGGCCACTGGAGGACGGCACCCTGATATGTGCAGGCACCCATCCTTTCCAAGCTCAAGGCAATTCCTACCTGCATTGCTAAGGTCCCGCTGGGTCCTTAACTACTCCCAAAGTGGGTATTGCTTGCAGAATTGCAGTCCTTCCAAACGTAGGTGGATTTCATCATTAAAGGTCACTTTCAATGATCTCTCATGCCCCTGACTGTACCAAAGTGGCCTTCCAAGAACAGCTTGGGCTCGTACATGCACAGAATTCACCACACAGGAAGGGGAAAGGGGGCAACCTCCTCAAAGCCCTACAACGGGGATGTACGCAATCCCGTTTATGTGGATGTCCAGTTCCCCTCTTTTGTAGCTGGAAGACCCTGGCGTAGATATTGTTTAGGGTGCTGCATTATGTGCCCATACCCAACCCGAGTCCAGAGCATCGGGTAAACACGATGGCGCTGTTCCAATGTCTGCGGCATCTGAATGCATCCTGTACAACGCTACGCCTTAACATGGGGTGTGTGAGCCAGAATCCTGAGCATCACGTGGACCCTGGCTAGGAATGCCAAACACCGAGTCCTCCCCAGACCTGTGGAGTCAGAATTTCATTCTTCAACTGACACCCCCATGTGATATTCATGCCCAGTAAAATGTTATTATAGAAAATAATTGTCCTTCAGGATATATTTTTTAAAAAATGGATACTTAAGGTGTTGGTTGACCATTGGAACAATACTAGCACACTCAAAAAGTGATGCTCGCTCTTAAGGATTTTCTTTATGAGATGTTAACAAAATGTTGTAGTCTGATTTTTCATTGTTGTGACTGAAAGAACTGAGAAGAACAGGAGAAAAGAGTGAGCTGGGGCTCCTGGTTTCAGAGGTTCATTCCATGGCGGGCTGACTCCATGGCTCTGGCCCAAGGTGAGGCAGAACAAAATGGCGGAAGGGCCTGGAGGAGGAGAGCAGCTCAGGACGTGGCACCAGGAAGCAGAGAGAGCTCTGCTCACCAGGGACAGGATAGAGTCCCCAAAGGCACAGCCCAGGGACCCCCTCCTCCAGCCACACCCCACCTGCCTGCAGTCACTACCCAGTTAGTCCATGCAAGTGGATTAATCCACTCATTAGATTAAGGATCTCATAACCTAAGGATTTTACCTCTGAAGTTTCTTGCAGTGTCTCACACACAAGCTTTTCGGGGACACCTCATGGCTAAACTGTAACAGGTATCAAAAATTCCAGGATACCTTTAACTTTGATTAAATCACTTTGTCCCCAAGCTATTCAGAACTCTCTGTCCAACTGTGCTGATTAATTTCATTCAGTTCTGGTGTCTGGAGCAACATTCTTGGACAGACTACATGAATGCCAATCTCCATCTATAACCTACAACATACATCTCCAATTAAATCTTAGATGGGCTCTGCCCATGTTTGAGTTTCCAAGGGAAACAGCACAGAAATCACCACCACCAGAACCCACCTGACTCACTCAATTTCCTGTTCCCATAAGAAAATACAAGAGGCTAGGAGGTTACAGAGAAATTAGTTTGTCTGGCCTTATGGTTCTGGAGGTCAAAGAATTATGGGGACTCCATATTCTGTAGGATCCAATGGGATCCCAAAGCCCTCATGAGGGCTGACCCCATGACAGATGTCATCCCTATGGTCTCAGTAGCTGCCCTGATGGGCCAATTAGGACGTCTACACTGCAGCAGAAGAACACTATTTACATCCATTTATGATTACCAATTCTTTCCAGGGATATGTCCTATGCATTTGGATTTCTCACAGAAACTTCCTGGTAGGCGGGATACTAGCTTCCAGACGTGTGTGAATAACAATTCCTGGATCCTGGAATGGGAACTTCTTTGGAAAAAGGGATTTGCAGATGTGTTGAAGGATCTTGAGAGGATGGATGTGACCCTGGGTTATCCAATGGGACCAGTGTCAGTATGAGGACCAACGCCATCTAACCCTGTAAGGTCAGGGAGACATCGGAAGGTGCCACCGTGCTGGTTTTGAAGATGATAAGGGACCTACATAACCTCTGGGGATGGAGAAAGCCGGGAAATTGACTCCCCCGACCTACAATGGGCATATAGAACATGTTTGGTTTTTACTCAACAAGACTGGCGAGATCACTGCGGCTTCTGCCACCATTAGAGGAAGCCTTGCTGGTGTAAGTTATCCAGTTGGTGACTATTTGTTACAGCAGCACAGGAAGCTCATACAGACCACCTTGGAATCAGCAGAACTGGTGATTCCTCTGCCGTGCGGGAAGAGTCACCTCTCCTTCACGATTGGAGACTATTCTGTGTCGCTTTGCAGGCAGGTGCCCGTGATGCTCAGTGATTCTAAGCAGCAGCTGAAAGAGGGAAAATGCACGGTGGAGGGAAGGTGAGCCGTCTGGGCTGATTTTCATGGAAGGGACTTGCATACAGATTTTCTCACGTCCATGGAGCGATTAAATGGTAGCACTCAAGGTCAAGTTGAGGACTGGATTCCAAAGCCACAGGCTTCTTGGATCAGAGAATTTCAGCAGTTCCCCGGCTGCCCCTTTTCTACCTGCCCTTCCCTCGTGAAGCGACCTCATAATATGAGCAGAGACGCCCTCGTTTCCTCCAATATGTGCATAAATTCATTATTTAAAAAGCTGTAACGTTTTTGAACATGGTGAATGCTCCCTGGCATTAAGTCTGTGGGTTCTTGTGGGGACATGCTGACCCTCAACAAATTCCTCTTATGGCACACGAGCTCTAGAGAGCGCTACCCAAATGCTTGAAAAGCACATTATCCTCCCCCTTGATTTCTTGGACCGAATAATTAGCAAAGGAATGATTCCAGAGCAGGCGATCTTGACCTTTCTCCTCTTTTGCATCCTAAAGAGATCACATTCTAGGACCACAAATGGTCCTTGAGAGACAGAACAGAGACTAAGCAATTTAGGAGGCTGAGGCAGGAGGATCGCGAGTTTGAAGCCGGCCTCAGCCAAAGCGAGGCCCTAAGCAACTCAGTGAGACCCTGTCTCTACATAAAACACAAAATAGGGCTGGGGATGTGGCTCAGTGGTCGAGTGCCCCTGAGTTCAGTTCATGGTTACACCTTTCTCCCCCCAAAATAAAATCATTGATTCTTCCTCGACAGTATATTCACAATGATGATGTTTATTTGGGGCAACTTCCTGATAGCAGTAATTCAGGGGAAAGGAGGATTGGGATTGGGATTATTATGGTAAAACGTGGACATTGTGAGAATTTCGGAGAATTTGCTGGTGGGGGAAACTGCAGATATCCATTTGCAGATCCTGAAACTCCACGACGTCATGAATCCTGCCATTCAAATACAACAGAGCTAAAAAGGACCAGTGTTCCTCAAAAGTCAGAGGTGATGGGACTCTGGGCAGAAATTTCTCCCAGCTTATTCTTTATTCTTTCCAGTTAAAAATTGAGGCGTGGGCCAGCCCGTGGCAACCTGTCTGTTCTTCCGTCAGGCACGATTATTCCTAGAGAGCAACAGCGAGGCTCTGCGCCTGATCATTTAAACCGAGAGCAGAATAATGGATCTTGATTAGCGGTGCATCGAACCCACGTGGGGGCGGGGGGCTGTCGGAGGGCTCCTTGTCCATTTGGTGTCCAGAGGACTTGACATTGAGAAAAATGCATGAATAATGGAGCTGAGCCCAGGTCCCGAGCGACTCCGGATCCCTCTTGGCCACGATGCACAAATCAATACTCCTGTTCGATAAGGTTTGCAGAGAGAGAGGGAGAGAGATGATTGGATTTTTAATTCAGGGTTCCATCTACTTAGAACTTCTGACACTTTTATTTTGGAGGCCTTGTCAAACGGTTTCTCGATCCTGATCAGCCCGTCTTTGCTTTAAATCATTCGCCAGAGCCGCGGGATAGTTTGGAGCTGCAAATCCTGCAGCTGGGGATTTGCACTGTGTGCCTGCGAATCAAAACCTTCATTGTGCACAATCCACCAACAGGACCCGGAGGCGTTTCCTTCAGATAAACGGGTAGCAGGATCCTATTTGTGGGTGCATGCATGCTTTAGGGACTTTTTTCCCCTACATTTATTTTGCTGGTGCGTTATAATCATCCATCACGGTGGGATTTGCTGGGACGTATTTGCTCACGCACCAGCTACTACGGTAAGAAGTTTGCTCCGTGTTTCCTACTAACGTCAACGATCATAACAAAGAATATTTAGCCCCCAGCTGGAGAATACATAGAATATCTTCTGCACATACTGACTTTATAAATGGTACCCTGAGTCCTGATGCATGAAATGTGATTTTTTTTTTTTTTTATGAGGCTTCTAAAGTCAAATATCCAGAGACAGACGACCCGGCCAAGTGTCCAATGTGTGAAAGAGGCTGGCGTGTTCGTGAGAGAGGATGTTACATGTTGATGTATGGAGAATAAACAGAATTGATTAGCAAGAAAAGCAAGGTTAACTATGGAATAGAATAATGGGGAAAATAAGGCCATCTAAGCCGGGCGCGGTGGCCCCTGTCTGTCATCCCAGCACTTAGGGAGGCTGAGGCAGGAGGATCGCGAGTTCAAAGCCAGCCTCAGCAACGGCGAGGCACAAGCAACTCAGTGAGACCCTGTCTCTACATAAAACACAAAATAGGGCTGGGGAGGTGGCTCAGTGGTCGAGGGCCCCTGAGTTCAATCCCTCCTACCCTACCCAAAAATGTTCCTTTTAAGGAAAAACAAAAAGAAAAAAATCACATATAAGAAAAGAACATTATATACCCACAGCTACAGGAATGCATTAAAATTGGCAAATCAGATGGTCCCTTGAGTTTTATGCTCTCAATACCTAATAAAGAAGGAGAAAAAAAAACTTGTTAAAAAGTTTTGGACTCCTGCAATCCAAAGAGTGTTTCCTTGCAGATTCGATGGTGCCGTCTTGCTATCGGCCTGGCCTTCTCTGTCCTTTTGTCCTTGAGTAACATTCTTAGGACAGTTAACATCACTCCGGGGTCCTAAGACCCCCATCTCAACTCTTTATTTGAATCCTAATCTAATTACCTTAAGGCGAACAACCGCCTTAACGTTGTATTACATTAAAAAACGACTCAAGATTGCATGCCGTCCGTCAGAGCAGAAGCGTTAAGTGAATAAATTGAGTTTTGATGTAGCGGATAGTTCTGATGATTTTCCGTGAGGCCGGCGTTTCATACTGCATGCAGGTTTTAGCAGAGGCCAGATATTTGTTAATAAGTGCAAAATACGTAAGTTAGAATTTTTATTTTTATTTGTTCGCACCAGGGATTGAACTCAGGGGCACTCGACCACTGAGCCACATCCCCAGCCCTATTTTGTGTTTTATGTAGAGACAGGGTCTCACTGAGTTGCTTAGGGCCTCGCCGTTGCTGAGGCTGGCTTTGAACTCGCGATCCTCCTGTCTCAGCCTCCCTAAGTCCTGGGATGACAGGAGTGTGCCACGGCGCCCGGCTTGACTTTCAATATTATATACAAGTAGACTTTCTTAAGGCAAGAAGGCGATTTGCATTGTTAGAGTAATTTGGTTTTAATGAACACTTATTTAGATTTTGTACATTTGGGGTGATATTCAAATTTATTTTAATGATGACTTCAGATCATACAGTCCCTGGAGTACGAGGTATGAGAATATCTCAATTATAATGACTTCATTTATGAAAAGAGATTTTATTATCTAATGAAGCAAAAACGACGTAAAATCAACGGAGCAACTTCATTAGGATGGAATGCAGGTGGCGAGTACCTTTTAATAAAAGGCATAAATGAAACGGCATGAATTATATTTTATTATTCATTTAACCTCCCTGAATTATCGAAAAATAAATTAATACTGCTGGGCATGGTGGCTCATGTCTGCAATCCCAGTATATCAGGAGGCTGAAACAGGAGGATTCCAAGTTCAAGGATACCCTCAAAATTTAGCATGAACTTATCTGAAAATGAGTTGTTTTTTTTTTTTCCCTAAGTAAGGATTCAACCCAGGGGTGCTTAACCACGGAGCCACATCCCCAGCCCTTTTTTACATTTTATTTTGAGACAGGGTCTCACTGAGTTGCTCAGGGACTCTCTACATTGTTGAGGCTGGCCTCCAACTTGTGATCCTCCTGACTCAGTCTCCTGAGCTGCTGGGACTAGAGAAATGCACCACTGCGCTTGCCTCAAAATACGTTTTGAAATGTCTGGGGATGATCAATTTTCATGGTTAAATGGCCAATTATAATCACAGAACCCACAAATATCTATGCATGTATTTGGATTTTTGACTTTCAGAGAAATCAACAATGACACGCAGAACTTTGAATCATGTACAAATTGGGGTTCATGGTGCGTAAGCCACTTTGTATTTTCCTGGGTCCTTCTGTACTTGTTCAAATATTTTTTTTATTGTTCTTGTTGTTAATATGATGAACATAAGCTTTTGGGGGCCCAGTAGACCTTATCGTATATTATGTGAGGAATCTGTCCTTGTTATAAAAAATGTAACTACCTTAATTTTTTAAAATTTGTTCTAATTACTCTGGTGGATTGGTGGGTCCAGCTGACGGTTTTTCCCTGTCATTTGATGGGTAAGTTCCATCCAAGAGTTCGATGCCAATTATTCCAGTGTTCAGTGTTTAGGAATCTGTGCGAGCCCTGGGCTGGGTTAGAAGGAGCAGAGGAAGGGGACCCAGCAGGACGGCCAGCTGCCGATCGCGGGTGCCGAGCTGGTCCCTGCACCCGGGCGCTGGTGCACACGGTGGCCTGTGCCTTCAGCACAGGACGCAGATGCTCAGGGAGGCGTCTGAGCCGGGTTCCCGTCCAGGTCCGGGTGGGGCGCCCACGCCCTGGAGTCTCGGTTTCCCTCCACAGAAGCGCAGCTGGGCAGACGGCGAGGGTGGTCAGGGCTCAGCTCTGCAGCCACAGCAAAGCAGCGCGGGTGCACACGGAGCCGCCGGCCCAGGCACTGTGGGGACAGGCACCCGAGGTCCCACCTGGGCTTAGGAAGGAGGCCTCGTCGTGCGCAAGCCTGGCGCGCATCCCGGGTGGCTCTTCCCTCGTCTTCTGGGAGCAGCCGGGGTGCACACACCGTCTCCATCAAACCACAAAGCTCGGTAGGCGGCTGCTTCCCCGGGTTTGCGAGTCTCCGTCGCATGCCCGGCTGCCCTCGAGGTGTCAGCTGGTGGGTCGTCCCCAGGCAGCCCCCCTAGGGGATGTCGTGGTTTGGAGAGGACGTGTCTCCCGGAACCTCATGGTGAGAGAACGCAGGAACCTTCAGAGGTGAAGCAACTGGGCTCTGAGAGCCTTCACCCGACCAGTGGATTAATCCAGTGGAATGGATTAACTGGATGGTGACTGTGGGCAGGTGGGGTGTGGCTGCAGGAAGTGGGTCACCCAGAACATGTGTTTGCGGTTTATATTTCGTCCCTGCGGGTCAGACCTCTCCCTCCCTCTCTGCTCCTGGGTTGCTGTGTACTGAGCTCCGATTGTCATCCTGACACAGAATTTTTTTTCATTCTTGGGGAAGCATCCGTAGTTGTTTCCAAGCTTTTGCCAGCTGATTAGATGAGACTGTCTCGCGTGGTGTGGGCTGATCTGAACTGCTTTTATACGTCACTCACGTGCATGCAGGAACTTCATGGTGATGCTGAGGTTGGTATTTGCTGGGGTCACTGCTGCTAAAAGCTAGACATATGGGCACAGAATGGTGGCCATCACACCATCCAGCACATCAACCTTCCCCTCCTCTTTGCAACCACTAAACACTGTGAGAATCTTGATATGAGTGAGCCTTCTACTTCGATGGGATTGTCTTTCTTTCTTTCTTCCTTCCTTCTTTTTTCTTTCTTTCTTTCTTTCTTTCTTTCTTTCTTCTTTCTTTCTTTCTTTTCTTTCTTTTCTTCTTTCCTTTCTTTTTTCCTTTTCTTTCTCTTTCTTTCTTTTCTTCCTTTCTTTCCTCTCTCTTTTTCTTTCCTTTCTTCCTTTCCTCCCTCCTTTTCTTCCTTCCTTCCTTCCTTCCTTCCTTCCTTCCTTCCTTCCTTCTCTCCCTCCTTCCTTCCTTCCCTCCTTCCTTCCTTCTTTCCATGCTCATTGAGGACAAGTATATATTTCAGTTTCCCCGTTGCTTCTGCTGATTCTGCTTTATCCAACAAGCAATACCGAACACTTCTTCAAATGCAATTCATCTTTTTATTCTAACACATCTTTGTGTGACATTTACTTGGCTCATTGAAAAAAAAAATCAGTAAAGAAGAGGGATCGCTTAAAAACAAAACTCCGTTGCTTCACCAAATCTCTCCCTGTACACATTACGCACGGCATGTGGAAAAGAGAAGAAATAAGTAAAATTCACCACGTTGCCCACCTGCTGATCCAGCATAGAAAACTGGGATCATGTATTTATTTTACGCTTTCTTTCTTTCCAAAAAAAATTCTCACGGGTAGAGAAATTCCACCGCAGTTCACTTTATATTGGGTGTTGTTATGCATTTTAGGAAATAGGCAGTAATTTTCAGCTTCTTTTTTAGAATACAAGTGGTTATTCCTTTCAATCAAACCTGTTTCCCTCCTTCCTATGGCTCAGCTGGAGAAATTGTAAAGAATGAGCCCCTCTGACTGGCTTTGCAGGCAGTTTCTGTTGCCCTGAAAATATAATTTATACCTTGCTGAGAAATGGTGGTGTGATAAAACCACGGTCTGAGCTTTATATAGACATGTGCCCATGGGTCTCTATGTATGAATATATATTCGTATGTCTATAAATGCAAATAAATAGGAAAAAAAATGTTTCCTTGTATTTTATGGAATATGAGAACGTATTTATGACTAAGCTTGGAGCATCATACCAACACACGAGGGACAGAAATCAAACATCACAGACGGAAACCAAATGGAAAAAGGCAAATGAATCCTATGAAAGTGGAAAAGGTATAGAAAACGACGGAATCAGGCTCGGGCACGGACTCTGGTCTCAGGAGCCTCACATACGAAAGGGAACACGGGTCACGAGATTCGGGCTGTTTCAACCTCGGCCATTAAAATAAAAACATGGCTTTTGTTGAAGAGGCTCTTCAGCTAGATAGTGATTTTACGCAGTGAGTTTAAAAATCTATCATATTATGTGTTTCACGATTGCATGAGAAAAAAAAAGAATCCATGTACCTTCTTTGAAGTCCAAACTAATGAAATAGAGAACAAATAAGACCAGTTGTAAAGGCACTGTTATTTAAATGTGTTTTTAACTCTTTTATTAAAAAGTGCAAATGTATTGTTGGGAGTCGTAAAAAACTAATTGGGCCGTGGGCTCGTGACTGCTGAGGTTTTAGGTAGCAATTTTATTTTTTTGGTGATGGGGATTGAACTCAGGGCACTCGACCACTGAGCCACATCCCCAGCCCTATTTTGTGTTTTATGTAGAGACAGGGTCTCACTGAGTTGCTTAGCGCCTCGCTGTTGCTGAGGCTGGCTTTGCACTCGCGATCCTCCTGTCTCAGCCTCCCTAAGTGCTGGGATGACAGGCGTGAGCCACCGCGCCCGGCTAGTAATATACAATTTGACGAATATTACATTTTTTTTTACGACGCTGCCTAGATAACGTTAGAGAGTCCATTTGTCCTGTCTATGCGTTTTCCAGCTCATAAGGTGCCGTGCGGGAATTTTTCCCCATTGTTAAAAACACAAATAAAGTAGCAGTTCAATACATACCAAGTGCCCCCCAAAACGTTTGGGGCCATGGGGACGGTCCTCTGATTATTGGTGGACTGGTAGCATGTTGCTGCCATGACAGATGATTGAGAAAAACGTCGTTAGGCTGGAAAGGTTTACTTTGGCTCATGGTTTCTGGAGATCTGGACACTGGTTGGTGGTCCCAAGGCAAACGTCATGGCGGAGGAAATGTGCTCAGGTCAAGGCAGCTAAGGACCAGAGAGAGGAAGGGACCGGGGACACCATCTAGTCCCCAAGGGCGCGTCTCCAGTGTCCTGTTTGTCCAACACATCCGGCTGGCTCATGGTTTCTACAGAACTCTGAGGGATCCACTGGGGATGAGGTCAGTGGCTTCCAGATCCACTCGCTTTCCTCCAAATCCACTTGCAGACTTTCCTACACGGAGGGCCACGCGATGTAGTCCAGATCCAAACCATAACCTGGGGAGCGACGTTGAAGGAGACCGTGTCCCCAAACCTTCTCGTCCTCGTTTGTGTCTGGCCAGGAGCTGAGCTTCACCTGCCTTCTGCCGTAACCGTACCACAGCGATGGCGGACGGAAGCTCCTGTGTCGATGCCGCTGGCCTCAGGTATTTTGTACTAGTAACAGAAAGCGCCGATCATCTGTGGCAAACCATCAAGCCATAATGTCGACTCCCAGGTGCACAGATCCATCCTGGGGACCGTGTTGTGAGATGGTATTAGAACCTGGGCTGGGACTCAGTTTCCTGGTTACTGCCTTCGTCACCCAGGAAGATTTGGGGCTCACAGGCAGCATTTAGAAGATGCAAGAAGAGCCCAGTGTCAGTATTTATCTGCAGGTGTGGGTACCAGTCATCCAGCCCCTGGCTGCATGGTCTACACCGGCAGCCCTGATGACGTATCAGGAGGTGAACAGGCCTGTGCCCGTGGCTCACCATGCACCACGAAGCCCACCCCACGCGGGACCCTGCAGAAATCACTCCAAGGTCAACACGTGCCAATCATTTTCTGTGCATCGCTTGGAGGAGAACATTCGAGGTCACAGAGGTGGAAACACCCATGCTGGGTTTACAGTGGTGTTCACCAAGCCACTCGTCACATCCTGGAAGACCAGCCCTACGCTACCTCACCACCAGGACGGGACAGCGGGGTGGCACCTGGGGGACAGAGGAGCCGCCGAGTCTGCTTGGCGCTGTGGACGTGAACCTCTTTTAGTGGTTTGCCCATCAAAACCGTGGTAGGATGAGTGACAGGCAGAGGAACTGGGGAAGAGACCGAGGTCAGCAAGTGGGTCATTTGTGGTCATATGTGAATTCTTAATGTGTGAAGTAAAGGGAACTGAGGAAGGAGATAAAAATTATATTATTACTATTATTATTATTATTATCAGTTTTGCAATTGCAATGGAAAAACCCGAGTGCCCTCAGTTCATTCTCCAGTACCAAAAAAAAAAAAAAAGACGGATTATGTTCCTTTCTTGAGATTCATTCACGCCCTTTTTTTCATACGTAAATAGAAGCAAAAGACCTTTGTAAGGAAGGTGCTGAATCGGCAAAGAGACGTAACTTCAGTTTTATGGGTGTGTTTGCACCTGGCTGGCTCCTAAAACCCGTTTATAATGTTATTTATTAAGATTCCAGGAAGAGGGAAACATAATAGTCCTCAATAGAGGCTGAAAATCTGAGCAGATCATCCCCCAGCCAGGGAAACCAAGTACTTGGTCCAATGCGTCTACACGGTGGACCTAATTGAAATCAAAACAGAGAAATGAATTAAAAAATCCGCGAGTGCTAACAAGTGCCTAGGTCCTCACATATCCACGGTGAATATGCTAAACAGCAGAAATGAAAGGGGATTTTTTTTTTAATGAAAAGAATAAAGAAGAAAATAAAGAAACCTGTTCTCCCCAGAGTTATATAAGGTGGCTTTGCGATTTCAGCAAGTACAGTTAAAAAAAAAAAAGTTAATGATCTGAACTTTGTAAATGAGAATACAGATTTCTTTTTCTCTGATTTAAAATTCCATAAATGAGAGAATGAATAAATTGCAAAGCTGTACAGATAAGAACGGAAGCCTCTTTGCGTTGGAAAAAAACATCAAAGTTGAGTTTAAATCTATCACAGAGAGTCCGCCTACTAGTATATGAACTCGACTGCACGTGGGGATCGTCTCTGTTGCTCATTGGATTCCCACTGGCGTAAATAAGATGCCTATTCATTTTGTAAGTTAGAAACATAAAAAGAGGAGCCAATCACAATAAAAGTGTCCAATGAAAATAATTCCACTTGAATGGATCAATCCACTTGAAAGGACTTACTGGGTGGTGACTGCAGGCAGGTGGGGTGTGGCTGGAGGAGGGGGTCCCTGGGCTGTGCCTTTGGGGACTCTATCCTGTCCCTGGTGAGCAGAGCTCTCTCTGCTTCCTGGTGCCACGTCCTGAGCTGCTCTTCTCCTCCAGGCCCTTCCGCCATCTTGTTCTGCCTCACCTTGGGCCAGAGCCATGGAGTCAGCCAGCCGTGGACTGAACCTCTGAAACCAGGAGCCCCAAATAAAGATTTTCCCCTTAAATTTTTTCTTGTCGTATCTTATGGAACCGGTTGACCATGGACTGATAATTTGGAAACCATGAGTCAAAATTACCCTCCGTCCTCTAACTTGCTTATGTTATGAGACGCTGACACCATCACTATCGAACTCCTTGGGACACTGTCCAAATTCACAGGGAATCTTGCAAATAACAAATCCCATGACCACAGGAGGCCTTATCAAAGCCCATCAGTGGTGGAGTTCAGGGTGGGTTGCACGATGTTTTTCCATAGCGTTCTCCAGGGTTGATTGTACTTAAATTTTTAAGTTTGTTTTAATTAGTTCTACCCGGCACTAGAATGCATGTGCGCCCTTTGATATATCGCACATAAGTGGCGTCTAAGTTCTCATTGCTCTGATTGCTCCTGTTGTGGAGGCACCTTGGTCCTGCAGTCTACGTGCATGTAAGGTAATCGTGTCCGCTCCATTCTACAACCCTTCCTATCCCCAGGTCCCCTCCCCTCCCTTCATTCCCCTCTGCAACATCCACAGCACCTCTGTTCTTCCCTAGCTCCCCCTTATTGTGGATTAGCATCCACATATCTGAGAAAACATTCAGCCTTTGGTTTCTGGGGATTGGCTTTTTTTTTAACTTACCCTGATAATGTCCAGCTCCATCCATTTACTCGTAAATGCCATCATTTCATTCTTCTTCATGGCTGAGTAGTCTTCCATAGCGTGTATGTACCACAGTATCTTTATCCATTCATCTGTTGAAGGGCACCTAGGTTGGTTCTGTAGCCTGGCTATTGGGAATGGAGCTGTTGTAAACATTGACGTGGCCACGTCACTGTAGTGTATACAGTTGGCTGTCATGTCGAGATTATCTATAAGAAAGTCCTTAAGCATAGTTAACCTTCAAAATAAACACCCTGGTTGTAATCCGCTGATTTAATCATGCTTCTGATGAGTTTCTAGCTCATGTGCTCTGTGTATGTGAACAGACAAGGGTTTTACCCAGTCCTCCTCTGAAACACATGATATTAGTTTAATGTATATTTTCTTATTTTTATTCATTTCTCATTTCTCATTTTTATTCAGGATTTAATGCAGTGGAATACTAGTCAGCCATGAAAAAGAATGAGATTCTGTCCTTCACAGCCAAATGGATGGATCCAGAGGACCTCTTGTTAGGGGACACAAGACAGACAGGGAAAGACAAAAAATAAATACATGTTTTTACTCATACATATAAACTAAAATGTGGGTTTTATATGCACAGAGTCTTGACTAGGGACAGCAGGAGGCTGGGAAAGGCAGTGGTCTGGGAGGTAGATAACAGCACCCAACGGGTTCTAGGGCTGGACGGCACACGGGGACCGTCGTTCACAAGAAACTAATTTTTACACGTCAATCAAAAACTTTTCAGAATCTTGACGTACATGGAAATGCCCGCTACCCCAACTGATCCATGCAGAGGGTACAGATGTACCAAACGATCACCCTGCACCTTATCAATCGCTGCCATGAAAAGAGTGATTGACATTTAAAATGTAGAGAAGAATGAGCTTCTTGGCTCTGAGTGACAGCAGAGAACAGGAAATTAAATTGAGACTCGGGGATTGTTGGTCAGACAACAGAAACACACATTTGAAGGCCTGGGGGAGCCTCCACCTTGGAGGGAGATCAACTCGGGAAAAGTGCAAGGTGTTCAGTAGAGAGACACGGCGGGTCTGCATACCCGCGGACGCACACGACGTCTCGATCACATCTCCTCGAGGATGGGCGACAGATTGGTGCACACTGTCTGCATTGCCCTGAGTTTTTATGACAGACAAATTTTGGGGGGAAAAAATGGTCACAAATTGTACAAGATTTTCCCTACTGTTTGCATTCCATCCAAAGCAGACCTGTGCAACCACTCTGGAAAGCAGGATGGAGATTCCTCAGAAAACTTGGAATGGAACCACCATGTGACCCAGCTATCCCACTCCTCGGTCTACACCCAAAGGACTTAAAATCAGCAGACGACAGTGACGCAGCCACTTCAATTCACAATAGCTCAATTCACAATAGCTAAACTGTGGTACCAACCTAGATGCCCTTCAGTAGGTAAATGGATAAAGAAACTGTGGTATATATATACAGGGGAATATTACTCAGCCATGAAGAAGAATGAGAGGCTGGCATTTGCAGATAAATAGATGGAACTGGAGAATAGGAAACACAATAGAATGAATCACGCTAAATGTTTCTGTCTTCTAGAGATGGGACATGACACTCCATGTGTGTACCATATGTCAAAATGCACTCCACTGTCATATAAGTCTAAAAATATAAATGACACTAATGTCCAGCACTGTCTTTGGCCAGTCCAGTCTATACAAACCCGCACATATCCAGCTTCACATCCATGGTAATAATGAACATCGTAATTTCACCTGAACTCTGCACCCTGTGTCCAAATGTACATGAATGTTTCTTTTCTCTATGGAAAACATATTCGCTCAACAATGATACCTACGGTTTGAATTCCTAACATTTTTCTTCATTATCCTTTTCTTTTAATAATCAGGGATTAAGTTCAGTTTTCGATTCTGTTATCCTGTTTTACCTAAGGGAAGATTCTTTCTAAATCTTTCTTTTTGGTGAGTTAGGAAAGTCCTCTGCCAACACACCCTGTGCATCACGATTTTTTTCTTCATCCAAGGAGATGCCAAATGTCTCCGGGGACAATGAGCTGTTTCTCAGTGTGACCTCTTGTCTTCCACGGGCACGTTCAACAGCACAAATCATTCCGGTATTTCAGAGAAGATGTTTCGAACAAACCCACGGGAACCTGCCAGAGGGATCAACCGCTGTTATTTCTGCAGACCCAGATGTTGTGCAAAGAAAATCTTTGTAGTGAATGAACAGCACAAAACCCTCTGAAATCACGAGTCTCCCTGTCAAGCTTTCAAAAAGTGCAACACGGAAGAAGCTGCTCTGGTGTCCCCGGTGCCACCAGCCACTTGAATCTGCAGCGTCTCCACGTGCATTGAGTCAGGATCCCCTCAGAGTCGAACCCGGAGCAGCGTTCACAGCTCTCCAAGAAACTGTGTTTTATAAAGAGTGAGAAAAAGCAGGCATGAGCTTTTTTTTGGTACCAGGGATTGAACTCAGGGGCCCTCGACCACTGAGCCACCTCCCCAGCCCTATTTTGTGTTTTATGTAGAGACAGGGTCTCACTGAGTTGCTTAGCACCTCGCCATTGCTGAGTCTGGCTTTGAACTCGATCCTCCTGCCTCAGCCTCCCAGAGTGCTGGAAGAAGTTTTGGTACCTGGGACGCAAGGGAGAAACTTCATACAGAGTCCAGGGCCCTACGCCTGGGGCTATCTGAGCATCAGAGAGATGGGTGAGCCTTTCCTTTGTCTCTGCTCTGATGTATTTGCCTCCTAGGAAATCAAACCGTAAACCCTTGTCTTGTCTTTGTAGCTCGGATCCTCAGGAAGCTGAACTGTGAATAAAAAATAAAAAATTGAATGGACTCTTATTCCAGAAGCTCGGGAGGCTGAGGCAGGAGGATCACGAGTTCAAAGCCAGCCTCAGCAACAGCGAAGCCCTAAGCAACTCAGTGAGACCCTGTCTCTACATAAAACACAAAATAGGGCTGGGGAGGTGGCTCAGTGGTCGAGGGCCCCTGAGTTGAATCCCTAGTACCAAAAAAATGTGTCTTTTAAAATAAACAGCGAGGGCTCTATTCCAAAGGTGAAGTGAACCATTCGTCACACTAAGGACAGGAAAGCTGGGCTGTGTGTACGATATTATAAATTCATCCTTAAATTCATTTAAGTTTTCATCACAGCAAACTACAAAAATTTTGTCATGTGAAATAAAATCGAGAGACTTTCTTGGCGAAAGGCTGAGAATCGGTTATAAACGTTTATGTCTTGCACAAATTCATACATGGAAATTCTAATTCTCCATAGAATTAGTGTAGGCTCTGCAGGGGCTGAGGTCCTGAGGTGCAGCCCAGGAAGGGGACGAGGGTCCTGATCAGAGAGACCCAGAGAGCCCCCTGCCCTTCCACCTGGGAGGACCAGGAGCAGGCGCCACCTGGGAGCCAGGAAACAGTCCCAGCAGAGCTGCGTCTGCCCCGCCTGGACCTGGGCTGCCTGCAGAGCTGGGGGCAGCAGGATGTGGGGTGTCTAAGTCCCCGGGCTGGGGTGTCTGTCACAGCAGCCCAGGAAGACGGATACAGTGATGCACTAGCCCTGTGACCAGGGCAGTGACCTGTGTGTGTGTGTCCCCGAGTCCCATGTGGGACCCTCACCCAGGTGCTGGTGCTGCAGGTGGGGCTCTGGGAGGGGCCAGGAGCAGGCGCTGTCTACAATCAATCTATTCCATCTTGCTTGGGAAAAAAAAAAAGGTCTGCAACGTTCTTTACCACTGAGAACTATTTGAAGCTCATTTACAGATTTGCCAATGTGGGGAAAATAAACTCCTTTTACACATTCCTCTTTTATCTTGAAATAACTGAAATTGCATGAATAACATGAACAGAACTTCCGCGTCCAAGAGAATATCCATCCGTAGCCAGTGGCTCGTTCTAACAGACACAGGCTTGCGTGAGACTTTCTAAGTTTCAGTTGCATTTCTTGGAAACACTGGGGATTTTGAACACGAAAAGCAAATACTGAAGGGGATTCCCAATAATCTTTCTAGACCTTCAAAATTACTTTTGCAAGACCTGCTAATCTTCCGAGGCCTTCAGAATGACGATTCCCAGCCTTGTGCCGGCCTGTTATATATTGCAAAAAAAAAAATGCGTCTTAGGTTCCTATTAGGCAGGATCTGTTTGCATGGCCTACTTTGCATAAGCTGGGGGAAGATAGATCGGATCGCTCGCGAGAAGCTTTCATCTTCCATCCGAAGCTACGTTATGAAAATATTGACTGAGGATGGAATGAGATACGTCGTCATTTTTCTAGGTGGCGAAACGTCTGGAGTAGGTGATGAATCTTTCAACAGTCACATCTCACTTCTGTCCAGATGGGACTGTAAACAATTCCCCCAGCACTTAGCGCACAGGTGATGCGTGCGTGAAATTCAGATGATAAATAGCGGACGTGGAATTTCTTTGGTTGTGTTTCAATTGGCGCTCAGCCTGATTAATTGCAGGGCGGAAAAAAAATAAACTGTTCCATAAAGACCGTTAAAAGGAAGATAAAATTCCCAGTGAAGGGAACGCATGTGTCAACGGACTCGGACGGCAAAAGGCAGACGTCGTCCTCTAAGAAATAATAATCTGCTGGACACGGTGACCCACGCCTGTCATTCCAGCAGTTTGGGAGGCTGAGGCAGGAGGATCGCAAGTTCAAAGCCAGCCTCAGCAATGGCGAGGTTCTAAGCAACTCAGGGAGACCCTGTCTCTACATAAAACACAAAATAAGGCTGGGGATGTGGCTCAGTGGTCGAGTGCCCCTGAGTTCAATCTCCAGTACCGAAAAAAAAGAAAATTATTACATGTAAAACGTTCTTCCACGTATCAGGGCCTCTTTTGAACATGTGCTTTTATATAAAGCGTGATAGCAAATAAAAGTGTGGAAAATTTATTTCAAAGCTATTCAAAATATCTATTTGCCTACTAATCTCTGGTTGTTCAAAGCTTTGAACCTGAATAGCTTGTTCTTTTGAGTAATTTGAGGCGATCCGGAAATCCTATATTCAAATTATTATATAACTGTGTCTTGCACAATGGTCACAAAAATCTCATTAAGGTCGACTTTAAAATTTCACCAACTTAACTTTCTAGTAACGGAAACGCGCGCTTTTCCAAAGGACTCGGTCAATGTTCTAAGTGGTTCTATTTCAGATCATAAAAATCATCCACTTTTGGTTCTGTTCTTATTGGCACTAAATGGTTCTCTTTTATATTTCACATAATTCCATCGCAAAACATCATAGTTGCCAACCTGCTGCTATTAAACTAATACCACCATCCTTTGGTGCAAGGAGGCTCGGGTTCATAGATGTGAAATAATCATTATAGATAACACTGCATAGAACCTCTGCACATCCCAGTGTGTCCTTTACCCCGTCTCTGGGTGACTTTAATACCAAATATAGTGTATCAGCTGGGCTAAGTTTATACACTTTCTGTTGAAAGCAGTTGTTATTTTTTGAAAAAAAAAATTATTTTGAAACAGGTCTGTCTAAATTGCTGAGGCTGGTCTCAAACTTGTGATCCTCCCGCCTCAGCCTCTCAAGAAGCTAGGCTTACCACTGTTCTTGACTCTTGCCTGGTTTTTAAAAATGCCTACTGTGTGACATGTCAGGTGTTGGTAACACATGCCTGTAATCTCAGTAACGTGGAAGACTGAGGCAGGAGGATTGCAAATTTGAGGCCAGCCTCAGCACCTTCACTAGAACCTGTCTCAAAGTAAAATGATATTAATAATTTAAAAATAAAAATGGTGATGCATCTCTGGGTTCAATCCTAGTACTACACACGCACACAAAATGTGGAAATGTTTGTATGTGTGCAAGAAATATGAGCGTTACCCCTCAGCAGCCCAGCTGACCCACCTGAGGATATTGCATGAACTCTCTGCAATCCATTGATCTACCCAAAAACATGGTTTTTTGAAGTTTACGTGCTATGATTTCAACAATACCCCATCCATTCACCATCAGCTCCCCTCAACCTGAGTGTGTCTTTCTTTTGTTCAGTCAACTGCAGGAACAGCTGACCCAGAGCAGGTCACAGACCTGCACCATTTACAACCTGAGACCCTGTCTGTTGTCATGACAGGATGTCTGGAAGGAACCCAGTCCTGAGATCTTGAGCATGCACAGAGATGGGGGGGCGGTTCAGGATTTTTCTTTTTCTTTTTTTTTTTGGTGCTAGAGATTGAACTCAGGGGCCCTCGACCACTGAGCCACATCCCCAGCCCTATTTTGTGTTTTATGTAGAGACAGGGTCTCACTGAGTTGCTTAGTGCCTCGCCCTTGCTGAGGCTGGCTTTGAACTCGCGATTCTCCTGTCTCAGTCGCCCAAAGTGCTGGGATTACAGGCTTGTGCCACCGCGCCCAGCTGGGTTTTTCTTTTGACTGTGTTAATACATCTGCTTCCTAGGTTTCCTCAGGGTCTTTCCTGGCTGCCCAAGGCCAGACCTTGCATCTGGGTCCCCGGGACATCCACACCTGGCTATTCTCCTCCCCACTCCTCCAAAGAACCAGGGATGGTGCTGCCTGTGCTGGATTGTAGGTGAGACTCCAGAGCCCTTCCCGCTGTAACGGAACGGAGTTCCACTCTGCACCTGCCGAGGGGACTTTTACGGTGACCTTCAAGTCAGCTATTCTTTTACTTTTTCCGGTTTTTTTTTTTTTTTTGCATGCTTTATCTAAACAGCACTGCAAAATTTGAAATATGCAATTATTTTATCATTTCATGAAGTGCCAGAGAAAATGAGCTTCTTCTCACACTAATGCATATTCTCTTCATCAGATAATAAAAAAATTACATAGTCCTACCAGGGCCTGTTTTTGCAGCTAGAAACTCAAAAATCTGTTCCTCATCAGATGAGCGATTGTAGTGGGAGGGGGGTTGATCCTCTGTTTTTGTGTCCGATACGCTCAGTTAAGGCTACGGGTGATTTTGTGTATAAATGTGTATAAATGAATATAAGTGCGTGTGACATGTATACTATACACGGGCACCTAAGTCTGCTGTGCATACGGACATAATCATGCAAAATGTATAAATGCATGACCTATTTAGTGTGTAAACCATGAACTCACGATTTCTTTGGAAATATACCTATATCTATCTACAATATGATATAGATAGATATATAGAGAGATTATATATATATTATAGATATAGATATAGGTAGGTAGGAAATAGACGAATAGATACAGAATTACATCTTTTTGTCTCAGATAGTCAGTTCATGCTACAGTGTAACCCATGCGAGATTGTGTAAACTAAGGGCTCATGATTTCTCTGGAGATATATATATATATACACACACACAGATATATACATGTATATAAGTACATATATATTTTTACATAAAATGGATACGTGCATATAATTTTAATTTAAAATATAAACATGAATATAATTTTATATATCATATAATACATTAAATCATGCACAATTGTGTTATATATTTTATGAAAAATTATATGTGTTCATATATAATTATGTATCTATTTTAAAATTATATATAAAATGCTAGGCATTATATATAATTATACATCATTATAGCTGTTACATATGTATAAATGATATGCAATCATATATATGTTACATTATATATAATTTATAGATATATAAATAATTTTTATATATTTATAATTTATATATATAATTATGTGTTATATATAACAGTTCATGCGTGGAATCATATGCAGGTTATATACAATGTATATAAAATTTATAACATTGTATAAATGAATACGAGTGTGTATGTCATACAAAATATTCATATGCACACAAATCTGTACCTAGACATATATACAATTTTTTTTCTTTTTTTGGTACCAGGGATTGAACTCAGGGGCCCTCGACCACTGAGCCACATCCCCAGCCCTATTTTGTGTTTTATGTAGAGACAGGGTCTCACTGAGTTGCTTAGTGCCTCGCCGTTGCTGAGGCTGGCTTTGAACTTGCGATCCTCCTGCCTCAGCCTCCCTAAGTGCTGGGATGACAGGCGAGTGCCACCGCGCCCGGCTTATATACAATTTATTAATATAGTACCTATACATCTGTATTTGTGTGCGTTGTATATAAAATATCATTACATAATGCATCTACTGTTAGACCTTATATGATTGCATGTGCTAGGGTTGCGTGTGATTTATGCAATTCTGATCATAAATCGAATGCACACAGGCTCAGGTTAATCAGCAGACCCACATAGGAGCATGGGTTTCTATGAGCATGTGGGAAGGTCGGTGTGAACGCGTGACGTGCACAGGTGGCTGTGGTCAGTGACTTCAGGAGATGCTGCCTCTTTTCTCCCCGTCTGAGGGGAGAATCCGCTTGCACTTAGCTGCCTTGAGCATTTCCTGTCCACGCCGGCCCCCTCCCTCGGGGCTGGATTTGTCCCCCTTTGCCCTTGATCTATGCCATTCATGGTTGTCCACAGCCAGAGCCTCCGCAATATCTCATGGGCTCCTAGAATCAAGTGACCACAGTCCCCTGTGTCTAGATGACCTTCAGGATGACCTTGCGTGGGATTTTCCCATCAGGCTGGAGAAGGGCGGTTCTGCTGGTGCAAGAACTAAAACAAACCTGCTCTGCTTAGACGTAGGATTATATAAAAGATCTAAAACAAAATGAAACTAAAATAAAATGCAAACAGGAGCCGCCTGGACGGGCTGCAGCCCTGGGCGGCCCCTCTCCCTGCCTTCATCCCTTGGGTGGCTCGTCTCACAAACTAAATTGCATTGTTGATTTTTTTTTTCTGTATATTTTTTTGCCTCATGTTTTGCAAAGGGACAATCAATGTTCTGCACAGGAAAAGGCAAAGGGGTCCCTTTGCAAAAGTCCCTCAAACAAAGATTCGTTTTCCTAAGCATTGCATCTGATCGGATGCCCACACGGCGGTGCCGTCAGGCCGCCACGTACCACAGAGCAAGTGCATGCTCTTCCTAAGCTATAAACTCCCCCAAGAGGGTCCTTCCTGCGATGAAGACACAATTTATTTTAATGCTGGCTCTTTGTGATTACAAGAGACGGAAAATGATCCAAGGGGCTCCGTCTCGTGGTGCGTGGGGTGGCTTTTTTGAGCTGAAATTCATTTCAACAGGGTCTCGTGTCGTTTGTTGGAAATCGAAACCTCTATGTATTTATGACCTTCTTTCAATCCTGAGGATACCGTGCATGGGTTTGTCCATTTGATTTAAATGTAAAATAGACATCCCAGCGCAGACGTTGGTGCCCAGGGACAAGAGCCTAATAAGGATTTGAAGCGTGATCTTTCTCCAATGCCCATCTCCTCTCCACTCTGTCTCTTAGTAGCAGCGTTTGGAATTCTGATTTTCCCCGGAAAGAAACTTACTGCCTTGCAGGGTTGCAAAAGACCCTTCTGCAAACGACACTGGGGTCCAGTGCATGAGATTGAGCTGTTACGAATCCTGATTGACAGCTCTCCACGAATTTATCCCAGCCACCCTGGAATAAGTGTGTGTGAGCGTGCATGCTAACCTCTGAGTTTTCATATTCTAACCGTGCATTCCATACTATAGATTTCCCAAAACTCCAATCAGTTCCCCTATATCCTAAGCCAAATTCATACTGGTGAGATCTCTGCCAGATCTGGATTCTGGAGAGGGGCATTCCCGACCTCCACTGAGGAGACCCTTCCATAACATCAAGATCCTTTTATCTCTATTTTCCAAACATGGACATCTGCTGAGCACACCAGTGCCCTTCCTGGGTTTATAGGAATAGTTCCTGGGACTCAGAACTTCCAGGCCCCACCAAGGGGGCTTCCATTCTTTCCACCTGCTACTCTATTTGGGGACAGATCCTCCACATTTGATGCCCAGATGTTTGCATATCTACTTCCAGTTCTCAACATTTTGTGTTTCCAAACCCGGCAGGCACACCGAACACCTGGAAAGCTCTTTAGATGTGGACGGAGATGAGCAATTTCCTCCAGTGATTTTGGTCTAGCAGCTCTACGGTGCAAATAAAGAACTCTATATCCATCCTCCCTGGAGGCTCATGTCTTATCTCCAAAAATGTGATCAATCATTGATCAAAAATATTGGGGAAAAAAAGTGTCTGTAGGGGAAATGAAGACCTTTCACTTTCTATTATTTTCTCCAAATTTAGTAGGACATATTTAGCATTTGCACTGCGTCTCATCAGGTATTGTAAGTAACCTGGAGAAGATTTAAATTCTGTCGGAGCGTGTGGGGTATATACAAATACTATGCCACGTTTTAATGAGCACCTGCAGATTTTGGTACCTACAAGGGATCCTGGAACTAAGCCCTCCCAAAGTTATGGAGGGATGGCTGTATTTCAAAAGTGTGCAGGAGATCTAACAGGAGTAATCAATCAATCAAACCAGAAAAAACTGGGGCTGGATAACGTTGGTACCCCAGTGCCTCCATGACATTGACTATCACGCGTACGAAAATCACCAGACTCCCTAATATTTTTAAGGCCTCCCACCTTAGGAAGTAATGATCCATTGGGTAGTGAAGGTAGATTTCTGCTAGTTATGGATGGTTTCCCATTTTTTTGCTGGACTCTTGCTTACATCAAGGAGTATTTGGTGTTTTCTTCTCCTCCAGGAAGTTGATTGCATGTTTCCATCACTGGAGATGACATGGCTTTCACTGGCTGGTTGCAAACACGGACATACTTTCTAGAAAGTACAAGGACAATTCTGTACACCCAGACTTTAAGGTTCAACGGTGCCCCACTGGTGACATTCTTCACATATGGAATAATAGATCCGTCCACATCCATTAATAGATCCAAGGCTAATTTCATGTTTGCTTTTCAGAAGGATACAGTCAACTCTCCACAGCAAGGGGTCTGCGTTTATGGATTCATGCAATTATACATAGAAAAGATTTGGAAGAAATTTGCAACTGGGCACTGGAACATGCCCGTGTGATCCCAGCTCCTTGGGAGGCTGAGGCAGGAGGGTGGCAAGTTCAAGGTCAGCCTTTGCAAAGTAATAAGATTCCATCTCCAAAAAAAAAAAATTGCACATACACTGAATATATAAACTATTTTTTTTCTTATTATTGTTCTCTAAACAATACAGCTGCTGATCTACCATTTCCATTCTATGGGATATTGTAGGTAATACAAAGGTAATTTAAAATCTAAAGGAGGTTGGACATAGGTTATATACAAACACTACTGCATTTTATATGGGGCATGTGATTAAAAGTGCATTTTAGTATCCAAGGGGCTTTGAGGACCACCCCTGATGATGCTGGATTATACATAGTTCACACAGGCAAAATGAACTGAATTGTATACCATTGGTGACTTTGGGGACATTAACAGATTCCCTCAAGTTCTGTGCAAATGCTCCAGAGTGAGTACTTTCTAGGGGAAAAAGGACAAATTCAGTGGTTTGTCCCACCTTGGTGGAGTCAGGACAGTCGATTTTCAGATCCCGGGTCAGCCACTCTGCAGGGTGGATAATCCACCTGCACCCAGGTCTGAGCTGTCGTGAGACCCAAGGTCTGCAGAGAGGTGGACCTGGCCCAGCTTCCCTCTTGTTGGAACGTTTGGCTGAAGAATTTCCACAGCAAGACACACAACTCGAATTTATCCAAAAATGCCAGAAAGGAATACGCAGACCTTCATCCTCCAGAGCAGAGCAAGTGCAACAGGTCAGAAATAAACGTTCCTGCATCATTGCAGAGATGCCCCAGTGATTGGCATATCAAAATTCATGATGCTTTCCTTGCACACGCCCATCGAAATATTTATTGGAACTGCCCCAGAATACAAGGGTCAGACAATTAAGAAGTGTAGAAAAAAAATACCACCCAGTTTGGAATTCATATTTGAAAACCAGCCAATAGTTTTCATTCTGTTATTGAAAAGGTCTGATATTCTTTAGAATAAACGTTGATATGTGGAGTTTCAACAGAGTTCTGGCAATTGTTTTAGCTAGGCAGTGCGCACCCCACGCCACATCATTGCTCATCCTATTTCAAAATTCTGCATCTCAATGGCCGGGTGCGGTGGCTACACCTGTTATTCTAGCCGCTTGGGAGGCTGAGGCCGGAGGATCGCAAGTTCGAAGCCAGCCTCAACCAAAGTGAGGCCATAAGCAACTCAGTGAGACCCTGTCTCTAAATAAAACACAAAATAGGGCTGAGGAGGTGGCTCAGTGGTTGTGTGTCCCTGAGTTCAATCCCTAGTACCAAAAAAAAAAAAAAAAAAAATTCTGCATCATTCCATGGAACAGAGAGAGTAAGAAAGTGACTGGATTTCCGGAAACCTCATTAAGGCTGAGGAACATGTTTTCTTTTTAATAATGAATCAATCAGCCTCTGAAATTAATAAAGTTTTCATTGCTCATCGAACAAATACTTAATTGACAAATGATGGAACGAAATAATGTACAAAAATGATCTCACAGATACAATGTTTTGTCCGTGATTGATGCTGTTCTACCTGAACTGAACGCTGTTCTGTTTCTAATGACATGTAGCTCGAATGTAAAAATAAAGACGATTTTGTTGTAGGAGAATCACGGTTTGTAATAACCCAGATTCCAAGAAGAGAGGATTCGTCGTTAATTAGTAAAAGGGGTAAATAGTTAAAAACGATCTTTTCTTTTCTTTCTTCCCTTTCCTCTTTCCTCCCTTCCATTTTTCCCTGCAGAAATGCTCTGCCACTTCCCTGCAGAAATGAGCCACATCCCCAGCCTTATTTTGGATTTTATTTAGAGCCGGAGTCTCGCTGAGTTGCTTAACACCTTGCTTTTGCTGAGGCTGGCCTCCCTCCAACTTGTGATCCTCCTGCCTCAGCTTCCCAAGCCACTGGGATTATAGCTACTCACCATGGTACCCAGCCACTGATGGGTTGCAAAGAGCTGCTTTTACATATCCACAGGATTATGTTCCATTTTAAAAGAAAACCGCAACTTCCTGGAAAACTTAGAGATCAGCAACAACACTGCCCGGTTTGGTGGAATGATTTGAAAGTGATTTCTCTGAGGTCTTAGGTTCTTTCTTCACTTCCGAATTTTAACTCTACATTGACTATTGCCTTAGTATGCAATGGATGTAGTGGGTGAATTGGAACGTCCAAGTCAATGAAGCAAAATAAAACCCTCACGCACGGAGGGAGAACAACCCTCACGTTTAAATGTCCCGATGCGATATGCAGAGACCGGACAGAGATCGATGAGAACTTTTCATCAACAAAAAGATGCGATTGTGTGTTGAGGGGTAATTGTGGATTGACTGAACAGTGAACCTGCTTGGACTTTAGAACTCGAGACGGGGTCTTGATTGACATAATGTCCTACCCCACCCGCCTTGGGATATTGCTCCCTGTGCGTGCGAAGGTGAGGCTCGGAGATGCTCCGTGTTTCGTGCACATGGATGATGACCAGTTCTGGAGGGGAACCTCGAACCCCTTTGCAATGAGCCAAAATGAAATTTTCCTCTTCTACGTATGGATTTCACTCAGTTTAGGTTCTGAGAATGAAACCCGAGCACGTAATACCAAACATGAATGTTGTTTTTCCTTGAAGCTAATAACTACAGTCCTATTACGAATAGAAATTCAATCACATAAAACAGGTTTTCCATGAAGTGGCTTTCGATTCGGTTTTCTTTCTGTACCTTCACTTACGTTGTCTTAGGACAGGTGAGTAGAATCCCATAGTGTGGGCAGATCAGAGACCCCAGACCCTGGTGCCCCCAGCTCTGCAGGCAGCCCAGGTCCAGGCGGGGCAGACGCAGGGCTGCTGGGGCTGCTTCCTGGCTCCCAGGTGGCGCCTGCTCCTGGTCCTCCCAGGTGGAAGGGCAGGGGGCTCTCTGGGTCTCTCTGATCAGGACCCTCGTCCCCTTCCTGGGCTGCAGCTCAGGACCCCAGCCCCTCCCAGAGCCCCACCTCCAGCACCAGTACCTGGGTGAGGATTTCTGCTTGGTTTTGAGGGTTAACAGAGATTCTGGGCACAGCGCAGACCTATTAATGGTCTCAAAGTAGTGTTCCCACAGCAAGGACCCTCGGGGAACCCAGGAATCACATAGCTCATGCCAAATTAGAAATTAAGAGTGTTAGCCTGAGAATTTGAATCTAGCCATTTTTTAGAGCAGTGACACCTCTGCTTCTTCGAGCTCAGAATCACATTTTTCACTCAGGAATGAAGGTTGACCTCTACTGGAATATGATGTATAGCTCCCGACCCTGCCAGGACCATATATTTGCAAAAACGGATGTGTGCATGGCAACCTAAAGGTATTGGGTGATACCTTGAAAATCAACGATTTGAAGGTACATTTGAATCATTAAGTCAATATCACGCCTGCATACAGTCGCTAGATCAAATGTGCAACCCTGGCATTACGGAGAAGCAACGGTATCTCCATCAGGACGTAGACAGCAGATCCATGGTTAAAGTTTGTTTTTGCATGCTTTAAAGAATTTGAATATCAATGATCTTTCTATTACACCTGCAGTCTTCTAAGGTGCATAAAAAGCATCTGAAATATGCACTTTGTTTATCTTTTCATCTTTTGCACTAAGGCTGTTACATCTTTTATTTTTTTTTGGTACTGCGGACTGAACTCAGCGGCACTCGACCCCTGAGCCACCTCCCCAGCCCTATTTTGTGTTTTATGTAGAGACAGGGTCTCATTGAGGTGCTTAGGGCCTCGCCATTGCTGAGGCTGGCTTTGAACTCGCGATCCTCCTGTCTCAGCCTCCCTAAGTGCTGGGATGACAGGCGTGCCCACTGCGCCCGGCTAGGCTATTACATCGTGCTTAGCTGTAGAGAGGAACTTCTAAGCCACCTGAGACAGGGTTATTTTTTAATCCAGTGTATTTGGGGTGTATTTTCTTCCCAATGCCACACATCTCTGTCAGCCAACCAGAGCAGGACCTCAGTCGAATAGAGACAGTATCTATCCCAGAGCTTTTCAAGCAAAGCAGCCGTCGCTTATATTTGGTGGCAAAAATGAACACACTTGAAATACTTTTTTGTTTAAAAGATCAGCAGCAAAACTGTCTTTTCACATACAACCTCCAGAGGAAATCCCTTTAAAAGAAGACCTCCTCCGTGCATCCCCCAAAGTGCATGCACATAAAGAATGTCTCAACATCCTGGGCTGGTCTCTCTCTGTACCCTGCCCAGCTGTGGGATGAGGCTCACAAATATTTTCACTCTTGCTGCAGATATTTAGCAGCAAAAGAGAAATACCATCATGTCCCTTGATCCTCGGGGACATCTCTCCATGCACAGGTGCTCATTTTCAAGGACTAATCATGCTTTCATGTTTAAACTGCGTCTGTTTGGAACCCACTTTTGCTGAAAATCACTGACTGGGATCCTCAGGGTCCATACAAGGAGCCAGGCGTGGTGGCACACACCTGAAATCCCAGCACTTAGGGAGGCTGAAGCAGGAGGATCGCGAGTTCAAAGCCAGCCTCGGCAAAGGCGAGGCGCTAAGCAACTCAGTGAGAACTTGTCTCTACATAAAACACAAAATAGGCCTGGGGATGTGGCTCAGTGGTCGAGTGCCCCTGAGTTCAATCCCCAGTGTCCCCTTTCCACCCCAGTAATTGGAACTACGATAAAGATCAGTCTAGCACTTTGGGTACTGCAGACCGTGAGCACTGGTTGGATCACGACACAGTCGTGCTATTGCAAATCTCAAGACTCAGCCCACAGACGACCAAGGCCCTGCACGCCACAGAATTTGCACGTACCTGGTGGAGAACCCGTTCTTATCCACAGCAGGAATCTGATATCTTCATCCCCAGAAAGAGGGATTCGTGACATCTCTTTTCTCTTTTCTGTCCTTGTTTATTCTCCCCAGGGATTGAACCGAGGGGTGCTAAACCACTGAGCCCTTTTGATTTTTTTTTATTTTGAGACACATTCTAAGTTGCGTAGAGCTTCTCTAAGTTGCGGAGGCTGGCCTCCAACTTGAGATCCTCCTGCCTCAGCCTCCTCAGCTGCTGGGATTACAGTTGTGTGCCACAGTGTCTGGCTCAAATGCTCATTTCTAGTTTGAGGTAATTTCAACTCTAGTGCTGTTCCCATTTAGGGGTCGATAATAGTGATTCTGTGCAGATCTAGGACCATTCTTGGTATTGACGCCTTAGCCCCCAACAGCACCCCCTCCTAGTGGTGGAAAGCACACGTCTTCTGATATTGCCAAGCGTTCTCTCCCTCACAGTTCTTCGCCTAGTGGAGTCTGGTTACTGAATCTATAAAATGATCCTCCACCACCAGCCTCTGTACCCTGACTCCAATCTCACATTCACTCGATCAAGCTCCTTGGAGAATAAAACTCCAGAAACGCAGCCTCCTTAAAACATTCCCATAGAAATCCCTGGAAAACTGAGGCCGGACTGTACTGATTCTCTACTACTGAGGCCTTCTTGTTACTCTTATTTTAATGGTATCATTATTGAAGCTGATAGGCGTTCAGCCAAAGAAGAGTTACAAATTGTCAATTTTAGAAACTCTAGTGGTAGAACTACCAGATCTGCCTCCACCACCTAGTTAAGATCAAGATGCAGGATTTCAGGTCACATAAAAAGAAAATGTGCAGGAACTTTTGAACTAAAGTTGTTTATTTTACTTTACTTTATTTTATTTTATTTTATTTTATTTTATTTTATTTATTGGCACTGGGGATTGAACTCAGGGGCCCTTGACCACTGAGCCACATCCCCATCCCTGTTTTGTGTTTTATGTAGAGACAGGGTCTCACTGAGTTACTTAGGGCCTCCCTTTGGCTGAGGCTGGCTTTCAACATCCAATCCTCCTACCTCAGCCTCCCTAGCAGCTGAGATGACAGGCATGGGCCACTGTGCCCAGCAAACTAGAGTGTTGCTGGGACTCCCACACACCTGCATCTGTGGAGATGGGCAGTGCAGGATCGCAGGCACTGGTAGGAATTTGGGGAAATGGATTTTAGATCTATCGCCCGACCTCAATTCAAGCCCTAGTTGCTGTGGAAATAGTGTACCAAATTTGGGGGGCTGGTTTTCATGACAAAATATGATATTCGCATTTCAAAAATACCCTTTCCATCTTTTAGCACTCATGACAGGCTGAGCTCAGTGGAAATCGTTGAGTGGTTTTTTTTTCTGCAACATTGGGGCACAGAGAATTGTCTCCCTGTCCTCCACACGAGTCCGTTAGAGACACTTTGCTGAAATGCACGCTCTGTTCTCTCGAGAACTCCTGAGTCTTGGCAGGAAGTAAATCTGCTCATTGGCATTCAGGAGAAGTAGCCCGGGCTGGATCTGAAACCTCCCAGGCCTCCGGGGAACGAGAAGACCAGGAGCATCGCACTGCCGTGACTGTGCCCGGGCAAAGCCAGAGACCAGGTGGAGCCTGACTTATGCAAATGCACCTGTAGAAATCCTAAAGCATATTTGAGGGATTTAAAAAAGTGTTGATATAGAGTTCCCTTCCTCTGGATTTATGTTTGCTGGGCTTAATCAGGAAGTCTTGGGGGAAAAAAAATTTATTAGGAAATGGGGCTGCCTGGAAAGATTGTAAAAATGATTTATTTCTAGCCCAAGTTATAACTATGAAGATGGAGTAATGGTGTTTGTGCATAAAATAAATATAAGATTTTATGTATAGTTTTGTATGTACACATACATGTGCCTGATATAATGTGTAATATGTTTACATACAGTATTTACCTATATACTTGTATATCTATGGTGTAAAATCTATATATAATATATATGTATTTATATTTATATTGCAAATTCTATGTAAGATATATAGTATATAACATGGTTTAGATGAAAGATATCACCCAAAAGCTCATGTGTGAGACCATTCAGGAATGTCCAGAGGTGAAATGATTGGATTACAAGAGAGGTGTGACCTAATCACTGGATTAATCCACTTGCATGTACTAACTGGGTGGTGACCTCAGGCAGGTGGGGTGTGGCTGGTGGAGGTGGCCACTGGGCTGTGCCTTTGGGGACTCTATCCTGTCCCTGGTGAGCAGAGCTCTCTCTGCTTCCTGGTGCCACATCCTGAGCTGCTCTCCTCCTCCAGGCCCTTCCGCCATTTTGTTCTGCCTCACCTTGGGCCAGAGCCATGGAGTCGGCCAGCCATGGACTGAACCTCTGAAACTAGGAGCCCAAATAAATCCTTTTCCTCCAATTGCTCCTTTCAGGTCCTTTGGTCAGAGCAACAAGAAACCTGATTAAATAACATTATACATTTATTATATTATATCAAATTATACTATATTATATTAATTGAGCAAGGTAGTCCAATTATGTTTTTATTTGATATGTACAAGAGACTATTTGGGAGGGTCACATTATCAGAGTTTTCATCAAATGGAGACCAAGGCACAGACAGAAAGTGTGTGTCTCATTTAGACACAAAAACGATTGGTTTTCACATTTTTCCATCAATGACACACTGAACTCCATGGGAGCCTTTTACCTGTAGTTCTTGGTGAGCTGGTCGATTTCCACTGGTGATCAGCTTGACGCCGACATAGTTTTAACTCCCATCCTGAAGGCAGGACAGACATCCCTTCAAAAGTACTCAGCCCTGGAGACATTAAAATTATCAGTTGTCCATAAATAAGCAAGTGATCCCATCAAACATCTGTACCAGCATCAGAGACGCCAGGAGACTCTGAAAACGAGTGCGTTGAACGGGAGAATAAAGAGCTGAAGGAAAGCACTTGGTATCCTACGGGGTATCACCCGGGGTGTTCTCCTGGGGGCCAAATAACTTTGAATACAAGATCGAGGCCAAGTCATGGTTGGTTTTTAAGTCAGTTTAAGGGTTTAAGGCAAATACAGGAGCAATGGGAATCCACGCGCGGTGAGAAGCTGTCGTTTGTGATTAGAACGGGAGCTGGGCTATTGGGGTGTCCACCTCGGGCGAGGGAAGAAAGAAGACAAAATCTGGTCATGTGACGAATGAATCTAGAAGATTCAGGACGATAAAAGAGAGGATGAAAGGAGGCGTTGGGTGGAGACATGCCGGCTGAGTTTATTGGCGTAGATGATAGGAGGTGTCAAGTGTCATGGCTTGGAACGGGAGTGTCCCCTAAGGGCTCATATGTTGAAGGCTTGGTCCCCAAAGCAGATAGATTCAGAGGTGTGGCTTTTAGGGAATGATTGGCCCAAGTGGATTCTGACCTCACCAGTGGATTAATCCATGTGAGATTTGGATGGACCACAGAGAGTTGGGAAGGTCATTGGGGTCCTGCAAGGATTTATCTTATCGCTGCCCTCCTATGGGCCCCATCTCTATAGCTGCCATGAGCTGAGCAGCTTCCCCTTGCCATGCCCTTCCGCCATCTTGCTCCTGACTTGGAGCCAGCCAACCACGCGCCGAGATCTCTGAAACCCTGAGCCCGAATAAACCTATTCTCCTCCAACATTGAGTTCAAGATGTTGTTTGGGATGGAAAAAATAATGCCCTGGTTGTGTCTCCAATTCTACCTCTCCGCCTTAAGAAAACTTCTAGCTATGGTGGGTCTTTGCTTGCGTAGCTGTATGTCCTTTTATCTGAATATGGGGTCCTGTGGTTTGTCCTTTTGGAAAGTCCAGGTGGATTTGAATCCCCGTCGTGAGGTCTTAAAAGAATAGAAGCAAAGCAGCTATGTTGTTTAGATGTGGGGGCTTTGGGAGGTGATATATATCAGATGAGGTCATGAGAGTGGAGGCCCAAACTGAACCCTGGTGGCTCTATGAGAAAAGAGGACACTAGAGGAGCCATGTGCTGTTGCTACAAGACGCTCTACGTCATCTCAGGATCCTGCCACCAAGATGGCACCTCTAGAGTCCATATCCTTCACAGGGGAACCGCAGAAGTTGGAACCAAAATAACCTCTTTTGTTTAAAATGTACCTAGCCTCTAGCATTGTGTTATTAGTAACAGAGACTGGAGGCTACCTGAGGTTAATAAAAGCACTTGCTACAGAAACGTATAAGAACATACCAAAGATCATCTGGCATCTGCCAGGAATTCAATATTTGCCATCTCCTGCCTCTGGGGACTTCCCTCTTGAGATAAATAACCACCTGGGTACATTATTCATGTTAATGTTTCTGTCATGAAAAAAGATAGAACAACCTGTCCATCTACTTGATGGGATTATACGAAGCTGGGAAAGGAACAGAAAGGCATCTCATGAAGGCGTTTGAAAAAGATTCCAGGATGCGCCATTAATTTGGGGATAAAAGTCGAGGTCCTTTCCAAGTTTGACTGAAAACCAAGAATGAAGAAATGCACCCACACACGCGCGTGCACAGTTAAATATACACTCGTGTTTTTTGCATGCACATTTGTATTTTATGGTAAGCAGGTAAAAAAACGCAAGAGATAATGGGTTATTTTCTAAGGAAACACCAGACGAGTAATTTAAATAATGGAGACGGGCTGCTCACAGTTCTGGAGGTGGGACCCATCACGTTGAAGGAAGGTCTCCTGCAGTATAACCTGGGGGGCTTCTAGACCCCAGACCCTGATGGCCCCAGCTCTGCAGGCAGCCCAGGTCCAGGCAGGGCAGACGCGGGGCTGCTGGGGCTGCTTCCTGGCTCCCAGGTGGCACCTGCTCCTGGTCCTCCCAGGTGGAAGGGCAGGGGGCTCTCTGGGTCTCTCTGATCAGGACCCTCGTCCCCTTCCTGGGCTGCAGCTCAGGACCTCAGCCCCTCCCAGAGCCCCAGCTGCAGCACCAGCACCTGGGCGAGGGTCCCATATATGAATTTGGGGAGGGGGGAACCTGTCTAGACCGTAGATAGCAGCAATGTACAAAGTTGTATGAAATTACCTAACAAGGGTGTGTGGAAATACATGGAAAATAAGACTTGCTAATGTGTATTCATTTGTACATCCATTTTTATATATTGAAACGTGTAAATGTTGCCCACAAACATAAATATGAAAATAATAATAATGCACTTTATGAAGACATACAGGCTGAATTGTTTTTTTTTTTTGAATGTTTGCCATTTTAGATTTAAAAATCTTACATTAAAAAAAAGATTCTTCCAGGATTACTCAAAAGGCAAGTCTTAATGTGGAGATTTTTATAAACATTATAACTGCCTTTAATTCTGTGCCTGTGAAGTTTCATAAATATAGACTTGAAAACTGAGCAATGATTATACATAGATTATGCAAACTTAAATATGGGCTTTTTATGTGTGTATTAAATATAGGATATATTCCATGTAGATATTAGTGGATATAATGTATAATAATTCTGTTAATTATAATCGATAAAATATAATCACGATTAGTAATTATAATTAAGATAAAATTGTTAAGACTGATTATCATCATTAATTCATGTGTGCATAAATGAATAATTATTAATAATTGATAGAATTGAATATTGATTGATCATATTTAATATAATAGATATGTATATAATAATGTATGTTTTTTGGTGGGCAGAGGTACCGGGGATTGAACTCAGGGGCCCTCGACCACTGAGCCACATCCCCAGCCCTATTTTGTGTTTTATGTAGAGACAGTGTCTCACTGAGTTGCTTAGCGCCTCGCTTTTGCAGAGGCTGGCTTTGAACTTGCAATCCTCGTGCCTCAGCCTCCGAAGCCACTGAAATTAGAGCCATGCTCCATTGTGCCTGGCTTGATATATATATATCTTAAATACACACCTTTAGAAATGATCAACCATTGGATATAGTTTCAACTTATCCAAGTTGCATTCTGATATGTATGAGATTTGAATAAAATAAGCTATGGCCAGGGAGAAGGTACTCTGCCTGGTGTGTTGATACGTACCTGTGATCCCAATGATGCAGCTGGCTGAGGCAGGGGGATCACAAGTTTGTGGTCACATTGGAAAATCGAGGAAGATCTTGTCTCATAATAAAATATTAAATGGGTTGGGCATGTAGCTCCCTGGTAGTTTTCGCCTGGTTTAATTGCAGTACTGCAAAAAAAACAGGAAAAAAAGTAATAATGTATGCAATTAGAAATTTACCGATACTCTATTAATCTAGTGGTGGGTGATTTAGGGATGTCTTGCTAGGGCTTTCGTTTTAGTGTTTGTAGGTCAACGCAAAAAAAAAAAAAAACCCAAAAAACAAAGAAAACCCCTCCAGATTCTAGCAATGCAGCTGTCTCAGCATTTGCACCAAACGTATGAGAGACATATTTTCGAGGCAGAAAACATTTGCTTTGAAAAAATCCAAATTCACTTTAAATATTTGATAAAAGCCAGGTCTTTGGTTTATTTAAATTCTATAGTTAACAAGAGTAACTCATCCACAGGGGAAAAAAATTAGCATCCATAGGGATGAAATGGCATAAATTTTTACAAAGTGAAACTTTAAAAATGAGGTCATGGATTTCACGTCGGGTGATTTATGGTCATTACTGCACAATGTATAGGTTGACTTCAACATCGAGAAAAATATCTGAAGCCAAGCGCAGTGGCTCAAGCCTGTCATCCCAGCACTTAGGGAGGCTGAGGCAGGAGGATCGCGAGTTCAAAGCCAGCCTCAGCAATGGTGAGGCACTAAGCAACTCAGTGAGACCCTGTCTCTACATAAAACACAAAATAGGGCTGGGGAGGTGGCTCAGTGGTCGAGTGGCCCCAAGTTCAATCCCCAGTACCAAAAACAAAATTGAAATATTTGAAATATTTAGATATTTTGCTAATTGCATCTTAATAAAGCAGTTTTTTTCTTTTTTTTAAAGAAAGAAATGTGGAATCTCAGGTCTTTCTGCCACACTGACGGAATTCCAGTTTGCATTTTAACAAGTTTCCAAGAGTCTTTTTGGAGCATCAGGATATGATTAGTGCCAACTGGAAAGAACACCCTTCACTATGTCCTCCTGAGCATGTCACTCTTAACCTACAACCTGGTGGTCAAGCCATGCGTTTTAGAGATATGGTCACTTTATGGTCTCATGCTGCCTTTTGGAACATGGTACCAATGTCCCATTTGTATGTAATATCTGGAAAAAAAATGAGTATTTCAAACATTTGGATAGTTTTGATAAAGAAAATCAAAATTATATAGAGAAAGAACTCATAAAGGTTGGCTTGACCAAAGTTATTTAGACAAAGGTAAAATAAGCCACAAAGAAAATATTTGATCTTGCTTTTGGTATTAATGTTTCATCTTTGCTGATGCACGTACCCCATGATTAAGAGAAGGTTTTATTTTTATACATTTTTTTTCTCATTTAATCTTTTATTTATTTGTTTTAATTCATCATGTGTGGCAGTGGAAGGCCCTTGGACACGTGCTCCATGAATGGAGCATAACTCCTCATCCTTCTGGTTGGACAGGATGTAGAATCACACGGTCGTGAAGTCATATATGAACATGGGGTGACGATGTTCATCCGACTGTCCTTCCTGCCCCAGACCCGCCT
>CM053417.1:119866026-119911648 GCA_028644305.1 Xerus rutilus | reverse complement strand
TTTTTTTATTTTGAGACAGGGTCTCACTGAGTTCTTCAGGACCTGGCTAAGCTGCTGAGACTGGCCTCCAATTTATGATCCTCTAACCTCGGCCTCCTGACTTGCTGGGTTCACAAGTGTGTACCACCGTGCAAGGCTAATGTCCTAATTTTCTTCATTGAGAATTTAGGAAGAGCGTTGAATTTTAATCTGTGTGTCTGCGTCTCTGAAGATGTGCATTGTGATTTTGTGTGTTAATATTTGGAGACACTCATCCGCTGTACGGATACACAGCACATAGGATCCATTTTGATTCACAGAATACACACAACACAGCTACATTATCAAACCTATAAACGTCTGATAAGTTTTCATACATGTCAGTTGATTTATAAGCTTGATAGCACTTTACATGTGAGGGACAGAAAGATCAAAGTGAAAAGATCCCGTTACACTGACATGGACACACAGATATTTAATGTTACTGTCCTTGATAAAGAAAAAAAAAAATCTAACAAAACAAAGTGTTCCCTGAATGCCTCTCTTTCAAGTTTACCATTCGTGAAACTTTTCTCAATATTAACATAAAAACTCAATATTGCAATTTCGAGATTTTCTCCTTTTAATTTGGCCAGGTTAAGACCTATATTGAATTATGAAAGAAGAACGTAATTACAGCAACTTGAGTTAAAGCAAATTTCTTGAGAGTTCAGAACATCCCCAGGCAAGAGCAGAATATAAAATAGACAAGTGTGAATAAAATTACATAATTAACTCACAGAGCATTTAAATATACTTTTTATCTTCCTTTTGGCAACTGAAATTCAGAAAGATCTAATACCCCCACAGAATGTTGGAGTTTCTCTGATATTTCTTCTTAAAAAAATGTCAAGTCTTATTATAAAATTGAATATGTACAGGTATCAAAATATCCTTTTGAAAATGAATAAGGCAGTTAAAAAATAATAAAATCACATTTTCAACTACTCTGACTGGGAGAATACTTGAGAAACTATACATCCCATAAAGGACCAATAACCAGCGTACATAAAGAGTTCTCGGGAAGGGGTGTAGCTCAGTGGGATGAGCCTTGCATGGTATGAACAAGGGTCCAAGTTCAATCCCCAGTACTTTGTAAATATAAAAAAGAAAGACTTCTCAAAATCATTAATAAAAGAAAACACGCAGTCCAGTTAGAAATGGAACAAAAGACCTAAGTGGAATTTTCACCAAAGAGGCCGTGCCAAGGAAAAAGAAGCATATTTTTAAAAATATATTGAATGTCAGCAGGCATTAGTGACTGCAAACTAAAAGCACAAGTAATATCACTACACACCAGGTGCAGTGATGCACACGTCTAATCTGAGCGATGTGGGAGGCTGAGGTAGGAGGATCGCAAGTTGGAGGCCAACCTCAGCAATTTAGCAAGGCCTTAAGCAACTTAGGGAGACTCTGCCTCAAAATAAAAAAAAAAAATAAAAGGAGCTGGAGAGGTGGCTCAGTGGTTAAGGGCCCCTGGGTTAATTCCTGGTACCAAAAGAAAAAAGCATAAAAAGAGAGAAAGAGAGGTATCCGTAGCATGTTGATGTACACATCAGTTTGGATGCATATTGAGGGACTTATACTGAATATAGCCGATCCCCAAAGTTTACATACTGCCTTATTGTAGTTATGTTACAATTTTTTAAATGAAAAGAAATGTACCTTAATGAAAACAATTTAGTGTTTCTCTAAGTTAACCTTGGAATGGAAATAAGCAAAATTCTCACTAAGAGGCAAAATCAGGGCCCCTTACAATGATGAGCATCGTCTATGTGTGTCAACACCAACGTCTACACCCTAGGGCTATGTTCTACACACATTTACCAAGTTGGCGGACTCTGTTGGAGGCATATGAAGTCTCTTCGTGTTGCTTACAATGGCATGTAAATCTAAAATTCTCAGACTTTTAAAATCATTAAAAATGGAACAAGCGAGCAATCGAATGAGAAAAGATAAATTAGTAAATAACCAAGGTGTTTCTTAAAAGAGGGAACAAAATTTCACAGGTAGTTAATTGAGAGTGACATGTCCAGGAAAATGGCGGAGGGGTTCACTTATGATCAAGAAGTGTGCTCTTCCTTCTTGTTACGAAGGGACAGAGGAGTGAGACACTCAAAAAATCTTGCTAATGATCTATAGTTTGGTGAAAGAAAACAGGAGTCCAGTTTTGTTTCCAATGTGCTTCCCAAGAGTTCCTGTGTCGGAACGTTAATCCCCAAATTCATTTGTTGATGGTATTTGGAGATGGGGCTTTGGGGAGGTAATTAGATTTAGATGAAGTCATGAGGGTGGGGTCCTTAGGATGGCATCTGTGGCTTTACAAGAACAACAAACACCCAAGCTACCATGATTATTGTGTTTCCCCACGGGTTACACTCCGCCATATTGAAATGGAACAAGAAAGTGTCACCAGATGCCAGCTCCATGCTCTTCAACTTCCAGCTTCTAGAAATGAGCCCAATAAACTTCTCTTCTTTATATTAATATATATAGAGTCTATAATATATATAAAGACTATAATTTATCTAGTCTCTGGTACTCCGCTGTGGCAATAGAAAATGAGCTAAGATAACTACAAAGTCAGATGGATTCTCCTTTAGAAAAAAAAAAAAATGTTTGAAGGGTAGAAATGGCTGGAGATTCTGTGAATGGCTGTCCGTAATTTCTCTACTAGGCTATCCATTCTCTCTCCCTTACTCAGGTCACACTGGATACCCTCCCACAGATTATTTATGAGCGAACATTTCATACAGTACCTGTATTATTTTGTTAGGATGCTATAACAAAATACCACAGTCCAGATGTCTTAAACAGCAAAAATGTATTCTCTCCCAGGCTGGAATTCCAAGATGGAGGCATGGGCCAGGATGAATCCTTCGGAGTCTTCTCTCCTGGGCTTGCAGACGCCGTCTTCTCCCTGGGTCCTCACAGGGTGGTCCCTCTGGGTGCGTCTGGGTCCTCATCTCCTCTTCTTACAAGAACCCCAGTCTGGTTGGATTATGATCCTTCCCTCATGGTAATTTTTTTAAGTTAAAAAGATAATTTCTTCAACTACATTCGTATTCTGAGATGGAATCAGAGACTCAAGAGAGGAGTTGGAACGAGAATGGATTTAAGGCCATATCGTCCCCCAAGATTCTTTGTGGATGATATTTTCTTCCTCTTGCCCTTCCCTTCCTTTCATTTTCTTTTTTTTTCTTTTTTCCCCCCAATTACATACAGAGCACAGGCAGTCTTTGAGTTTGAAATACTCCTACATTCATTTCCAAAAGAAACCAAGAAAAAGCCCAAGTTAAAACTAATGATTTTACAGTGGTTTAATGTATGACAGAAAAATATATGAGAATTCTGAGCTTAAACTTATACTTCAAGATAAGGGGCACTCATTTTCTTGGGCTGTATTTGTTCTCAGACAGCTGCAAATATGTGGCTTTAGAAAGTAGCGTGCGTAAAAGGCTGAAATAGACATTAACCCCCATTTATTTCTTATTTATATGTGTGTGTGTGTATTACTTCCATATTTTTTTCCAGTGGGTTGTGATGGATGGAGGCATTGTTAACATATTTTTGTGTATTTCTATTACAGGCTGATTTTTTTTCACTGTGACCAGAAGACCTGAGTAGTACAGTTAGAGGAAGAAAAGTTGACTTGGGGCTCCTGGATTCAGAGGCTCAGTCCATGGCTGGCCGACTCCATGGCTTTGGCCCAAGGTGAGGCAGAACAAAATGGCGGAAGGGCCTGGAGGAGGAGAGCAGCTCAGGACGTGGCACCAGGAAGTAGAGAGAGCTCTGCTCACCAGGGACAGGATAGAGTCCCCAAAGGCACAGCCCAGTGACCACCTCCTCCAGCCATAGCCCCCTTGCCTACACTCACCACTCAGTTGGTCCATTCAAGTGGATTAATCCACTATTAGGTTAACATTACTCCTCTCATAATATAATCATTTCACCTCTGAATCTTCTTGTATTGTCTCACTCATGAGCTTTTGGGGGACACCTCCTCTCTGAATCACACCAGTTACTTTTTCCAGAAATAATCCACAGAGGTGACATTCTGTGAGGTGAAGATTTTGGGCCTGATTGTTTAACACGCACTTTACAGCCTTCTGAATTGGGTTTCGCTTAACGATTCTCATCTAAATAGCTGTTTATGGGTAAAGAATGATTCAGAATATTAACGAGGAAACTGCATCTATAAAGAACAAAAGATCCAGCTTGATCTGAAACCAATATTGCATCCAGGTAAAAGGCCTGAACAATTAAGCTGAAGGGGTAGATTTATCAATTCCTTATCTGTAGGAAAATCATAACAATCCTTTCCAAACACATAAGTCACAAAGTCAGACAGGAACATTTTATTTGAGCTTATGCTACAATTCCAATAAAAAATACTATGGTGGACTCTTATGCTATATTATAATCAGTATTTGAGATTAGTTTATCCAAAATTCAGAAATAATTCAAAAACAACATCTTGTTCCTAGATAAGCATGGAGCACACCCTGCTCACTTTTAGTTCCAGCAGATACAAGGAATATTGTCTTCACTGATTTTCTGTTTTCCTAAGTTGCTGAGGCTAGCCTCCACCTTGCAATCCTCCTGCCTCAGCCTCCTGAATCACTGAATTATTGGCATGCACCACACAGCAGGTTCAGTCGATTGCATTTTATTTTAGCAGCCCCAGCACATTCATGCAAACATGAACCTGGTATACAGTTAACATCGGGAATCAGTGCATTGCTCTGACAGCCAAATCTCATCAGCCCGTGCTGTGAATTGTGCGGGCACAAAGGAAAGAATTAATACGCTACGTATCAATGCATTTATTTATGACTGCTTGGCTTGGTCTTGAAGGACCTCACCAGGTTTGGACAATAAACAAAATAAGGCAAAAACAGTTCAACACAAACTCTACTCCATGGCTTTGAGCGTCTTCAGTGGTTTTTGGTTACTGATGGTTCTGTGGTCCACTGTGTCTTGCAGATCCTTCTCTTCGACCAAGCGTGGTAGACTTTCCGCCCCTTCAGATGTCAGAGATATATTTCTCATGTTGTGGACGAGGACTAGAGGTAAAGGGGACATTGAAGGTTGGAATCTCAAGAACTGAACAGGAGAAGACGGTTGGAGATTGTTATTAATATAGGGTTAAAACCCAGGGAGGTTCAACCGCTGTGCCACATCCCCAACCCCTTTTATCTTTTATTTTGACACAAGGTCTTGCTAAGTTGCTGAGGCTGGCCTCTAATTCTCCATCCTCCTGCCTCAGCCTCCTGCCTCGCTGGGATCATAGGCATGTGCCACCATGCCAGGCTGTGCTCCCTATTATCTTGAGCATTCATCTGGTCTTTGTTAAAAAGTAAAATTTGCATGTGAAATTTTCATAAAAGCATGATATCTTTGATAAAAAAAAATGAGTCACCCTGTACATCTGTTCTTAATTTTCCTACCAATTAGGAAATGGCCAGGAGCCTGTTTTGCATTAAGATTTACTACAGAGCCGTCGCGAGAAGCACATTCATGCTTGGGAAAAATGGAAGGGGATTTAGTGTCAGTGTATTGGGAAGGAATAATACAGGGAGAAGATATTATTGTATGTGGCCTTTTATGTTCTTCTTTAGCCAGGGAATCATCTTTTAAGAGTATCTCCTCAATGGCAAATTAGAACAATTACTACGGAAATCAATATAGAGTTTCCTCAAAAAACTAGGAATGGAACCGCCATGTGACCCAGCTGGACCACTCCTGGGTATTTATCCTGAAGAATTAAGGTCATCTTACTACAGCGATCCATGCACACCCATGTTTATAGCACTGCAATTGACTATGGAAGCAGCCTAGGTGTCCATCCATGGATAAATAGGTAAAGAAAATGGGGTTTAGGTTCATAATGGAATATTACTCAGCCACAAAGAAGAATGAAATCATGGCATTTCGAGCAAAACACATGGAACCAGAGACTGTGATTTTGAACAGAAGAAGCTGGACTCAGAAAGTCAAGGGTTGTATTAAATCTCATCTGAGGACATGGAGGACCTCAATTCCCTTATTAGCACAACCTACCAACAAAAATAAGTCCAAAGAACCTCAAGCCTTGAGTTGAATGATCAGGTTGGTGGGCAAAATAAGACCGTGCTCTTGAGAGTAGTGAGGGACAGGCATTCATAAGAGAGCAGAAGGCAGGCTCACTGTGGTCTGCATTGTGAGTCCTCCAGGTGGGACGCAGAAGGTGGACTCAGTAGCTTATTATGGACTGAGGATCCCCTGACTGGTTCTCGCCCATGCAGAGAGAGTCTTAGGAGGAGCATCTTGAGGAGTCCAGCTGGGAAATGAGATTTAAAGCAAAGTGATACCTACACTTCACGTAACTCTCTTCTTCGTCCTTTCACAGAAAAACTATGCCCTACAAATTTGTAAAACCATAGTAGTTAGCATTTAAATTTGATTCATCATTTTGGTGGGTTAAGAAAATTACATGCAGAGGTGATCTATTCATCAAGAATTCAAGGTACTGGAAAAACTTACATGTTGAAATCTTGTCACCTAAGCCACAGGGTGTCATATCAGCACCCAAGCAGAGTATTAACCCAAGCGACCGTTTCTCCAAGGACAGTACGTGGCAGCCATTATCACAGGAGACCATTCCCTTTAGATCCATCCACATCTGTATTGGAATAAAATATGTTCGTAAACATGTGATTTATTTCTTTCTTTTTTTATGTCTCTCTCAGGTACATTGATTGGAATAATCATATTGAAAAACATCACTGGTTCAAATTTGGTTATCTTGCACTTGTTTATCCATCCAACCGTCCATTTCTACATTGATACATGTATCCACCCATCTGTCAACCAACTATCCATCTATCCATCCACCCATCCATCCATCCATCCATCCATCCATCTATCCATTTATCTGTCCATCCACCTACCCATTTATCCATCCATCCATCCATCCATCCATCCATCCATCTATCCATTTATCTGTCCATCCATCTACCCATTTATCCATTCATCCATCCATCCATCCATCTATCCATTAATCTGTCCATCCACCTACCCATTTATCTATTCATCCATCCATCCACCTATAAATCCATCCATCCATCCATTTGTACGTTAATATATGCATCCACCCATCCATCATCTGTCCATGTACCCATCCATTTATCCATCCATTCATCCACCCATCCATCCATTTATCCACCCATTCATATATCCATCTATCCATCTGTCCATCCATCCACCCACCCATCCATTCATCTATAAATCCATCCATCCATCTCTCCATCCATCCATCTGTCCATCCATGCATCCATCTGTTCATCCATCTATTCATCCATCTGTCCATCCATCCATCCACCCATCCATCCATCTGTCCATCCATCCATCTGTCCATCCATCCATCTGTCTGTCCATCCATCCATCTGTCCATCTATCCATCCATCTATCCACCCACCCATCCATCCATCCATCCATCCATCTGTCTATCCATCCGTCTATCCATCCATCTATCCATCCATCCATCTATCCACCCACCCATCCATCCACCCATCCATCCGTCCATCCATCCATCCACCCATCCATCTGTCCATCCATCCATCCATCTGTCCATCCATCCATCCATCTGTCCATCCATCTATTCACCCATCCATCCATCCATCCATCCATGCATCCATCCGTCCATCCATCCATCCGTCCATCCATCCATCCATCCATCTATCCATCTGTCCATCCATCCATCCATCCATCCATCCATCCATCCATCTGTCCATCCATCCATCCATCCATCCATCCATCCATCCACTCCACCTACACACTCCTCCATCCACCTACATATCTATCCACTCTCCATCCATCTATTCAAATATTCACCCATTTTAAACAATATCGTGGGTGTTCACGGGCGCACATGCCAACCCAACAGTGAGAACATTACTAATAAGTGCCGTTGCCCTCCATGCTGTCTCCCTGACCTACCTGTCCATCTCTGCAATGCACCTAACCAATATCTTGAATTTTTCTTGACAATTTCCTTCACATGGTTTTTACAGTGAATGACACAATCCTATATAATGCTGGGTTTACCCTCTTGGTTGCTGTTTGGCTTAGTGGGAGTTGAACAATTAGTGCAAAGTCCTCATGGCTTAAAAGGCTTCTGAAAGTTCTTTCTAAATGAGGCCGTCAATCAAGGAGCTCTTTCAAAGGGATTGAGTGGAGATGGGACACATGCTTTGTCTTCCTATGTCACACCCTGGGGTCATTCCCACAGCACTACAATGAGGAGTCTGAAAGGAATTGTTATATTTCAATGACTCTCCAAGTACGGGAGCCCAGGCTCTCTCTGCAGTAGTAATTTTTTTTTTTTTTGGTACTGGGGATTGAACTCAGGGACCCTCGACCACTGAGCCACATCCTCAGCCCTATTTTGTGTTTTATGTAGAGACAGGGTCTCACTGAGCTGCTTAGGGCCTCGCTGTTGCTGAGGCTGGCTTTGAACTCGCCATCCTCCTGCCTCAGCCTCCCAAAGTGCTGGGATAACTTGCTCTCTCTGCACTCAGTACTATTTCTACAGACCGTCTGAGTCTCCTTGTGCTGCCCGGGAGCTCAGCCCGCCCTCCAGTCTGTAATGCAGAGCATCTGTCTGACCCCCTCGTCCCCCCTGCCTCTGAATGGTGGAGATTCGCGGTTGGCCGAGCACAGAGAGAAAGAAAGCCTGTGACCTCTAACCACCCTAGCGTGCTCTAAAATCCCCGGTGGCGTCTTAAAGAACGCTGGCCTCTCAGGCAGCATTGCAATTGTGGAGATTTAACAAGTTCTTGCAGACAATTATCCATGATTGATGGTTCCTCAGTCCACATCTGCTTAGAGGGAAGCCCATCCGTGCCTAAGAGCGCACCGGCTTGTTCCTCCTAATGTTACACACGTTCCCCAACAGCTTCCTTGTACCTAACAAAATTATTGATATTATAGATTTCCTTGATGGCTTTTGACATGAGATATTTCATCATAGCATTAGCATAGATTTTCCCTTTTTTTTTTTTTTGGTTTTTTTTTTGGTTATCCTTCTGGAAAAAAAAGAATAAGCAAGTGCACTTAAAACATCAATTTGCTGCTGGGAAACATAAGAGAAAAGAGAAACACTGGACGCGACATGGGGGAGGTGGGGAACAGGAAAGGGGAATGGGTATAGTAAATATGGTTGATAAAAATATATATAAAAATATATATATATATACTGTTCATTGAAAGTGCATATAAAGATGTTTAATATGAAGAATGTAATCTGCTTATAATTTTGTGCAAAATTAGAAAAATTATGATTGTAACAATTTTTTTCTATTTGCCTCAACAAATGTTTTCAGTGAATAGTGTGTACAGCTTCTGAAAATTTGTTTTTTTCTGTTATGTTTGCTAACGTATTAAAATGCAACTTTTGGGAAAAAAAATAAAATAAAATAAAATGTGTTTCACCAAAAAAAAAAAAAATATCAATTTGCAAATACCTTAAGTCTTCTTCTAAAGAACACAAGCTAATTTACTTATGTGAGTTAATTTCTGAGCTATAAATAGCCTACAATTCCGTTTCAATGAGCAATGAGCTCCCATCGTTTGCTTCTGCGTATCCAGAGTGAAGGCTTCAGGGGCAATTAAATGGGGGAAAAAAAACCCAAAAGCCCTTCGGGAGAATTCATTTCATCTTTTATTATTAAACAAAAAAGGATGTGAGCTAGGAAGAGATGCTAGATGTCTTGTAAAAAGGTAGATAAATAGGCGGCAGTATTAGAGGCCACACGGCTGCTTAGAGATACAAGGACCATTTCCCGATTTAACCAACAGACGTGCAGAAGGGATATTGGATTTGTAAAAAAACAACTAAAAGAAAAACTCCACAGGTAATAAGAAACATCTGTGTTCTGTCTGTGTCTGCTATGCTAAGGAACTGCCCACCATCGTCCAGTCTCCTATGGAACTTGGATACAAGCCGGGTGCGGTGGCACACGCCTGTCATCCCAGCACTTAGGGAGGCTGAGACAGGAGGATGGCGAGTTCAAAGCCAGCCTCAGTAACGACGAGGCACTAAGCAACTCAGTGAGACCCTGTCTCTACATAAAACACAAAATAGGGCTGGGGATGTGGCTCAGTGGTCGAGGGCCCCTGAGTTCAATCCCTGGTACCAAAAATAAAAAAAAAAAAGCTTGCATAGAGCAAGCACTTTGATCTGCAAAAGCAATAATTTGGAGAATGCAGAAAATCAGTAATGGAAAATATAATCAGGGCTTTAGCACATATGCAGACTGAAATTACCCTCCAGGTTCATTTCTGGAAATCACCAGTTGTTTGAACCTGTGTTCGGGCCGCCATGGGCTGATTTCAGAAGTCTCCGCTTACCTGAATTACATGGTTTTATACTGTTGGCATATTATGAGTGAGTCTCCAACTATAAATCTGCATCTTCTCACCTCATTTCTCTTTATTCTAACATCTTTTTTTATTTCTATGGACTATTTGCATAGAGTGTTCTTTCAGGCCACAGAAATGTATAAGAAATTGAAAAAGCAATTTTCCTGGGGCAGGGAGATGTTCACATTGAATTTCACACGCTAATTTTCTCAGTGTGTATATTGACTCAGCCAGAAAAAAATACAGACGTATATATGTAAATATCTACTGGCTTTGAGGTGGCTAGCTTATGTTTAGTCAACTTGTTGGCTCGTAAAACGTTATTTTTAATAATGTCCCTAATGCTCTGAGAACTTAGGCAACCTTAAGCCAGAACTGTCACCAGGATAAATGGGTACATTTGAGTTCAATAAAGAATTAGCTTAGCTGGGCACAGTGGTGCACGCCTGGAATCCCAGCACTTTGGGAGGCTGAGACAGGAGGATCGCGAGTTCAAAGCCAGCCTCTGCAACGGCGAGGCACTAAGCAACTCAGTGAGACCCTGTCTCTACATAAAACACAAAATAGGGGTGAGGATGTGGCTCAGGGGTCGAGGGCCCCTGAGTTCAATTCTGGTACCAAAAGTAAAAATCATAAATAGATAAAAAATAACAACAACAAAAAGAATCGGCTTAGATGAGCTTCCAGGATGTTAGTAGAAACCAAGCGAGCTCTTAGAAGGAAAAGGAAGGTAGAGAAGATGGAAATCAACAGGAAGGAACGTCCCACCTTTGAGTATTTATGCATCGCGCAACATGGTATTTCAGGGGTTCAGGATTGAGATCTCTAACCTGGGAAAAAAACATGCAAGCTTTCGTCTTGAAAGACTCCTCTAAGTAACCCAATCTAAAGGACATGGTGGCGGGTGGTGGCAGGAATTGAACACGGGATTATAGGGAAAAGGATGTACCCCTGTGCGAGGGCGGCCAGAGCCACGCTGGGGCAGATTCAGCTACAGAGATGCGTGTCCAGCAGTTTCAGGATCTTCGTCAGGATGCAGCAGGTGCGACGTGGCTTCAACGCAGGACTCTGCAAACATAGACAAGAAGGCTGCATGGCTTCTGACAGATGCTGTAACAAAACTCCAGAGCCTGGGCAGCCTGAACAGCAGAGATCCATCTCCCCCATCCTGGAGGCTGGAGGCCCGAAGTCCAGGCGTGGGCAGGGCTGGCTCCTCCTGAGGCCTCTCTCTTGGAATTGCAGACGCCGTCTTCTCCCTGGGTCCTCACAGGGTGCGTCTGTGTCCTTATCTCCTCTTCTTACAGGGACCCCAGTCCAGTGGGGTCAAGGTCACCCTGAGGACCTCACTGCTCCTCGGTCACCTCTGCAAAGACCCGTCTCCACACACAGCACATCCCAAGGTCCTGGGGCCAGGGCTTCCATATAAACACAGTGTAGGCCGTAACACATGGTTTCCAATCGCTGTGTACGGCTTTGGACACATTATTTACCTCTTTTAAAACCTTCTTCCCAGACACCATCCCAATTGGTGGTGTGGGGAGTCATTCCATGCGTGAATTTTGAAAAGAATAAAATTAGCTCATTGCGGCGTCAGTACAATGCAAATGCACCTTCGATTCCGGTCCCGCGCATTGATACCAGGATCTCAATGTCTACATGCTGAGCTGAGACCCCAGGTCTCTGAAAATCCCTCTCTTGATCCTTGGCCATCTCTGGTTCCCCCAGATCTGTCTCAGGGGGGAGCACCAGGAGGCTCGCAGGCTTTATGGGGAGATCTAACGGCCCCTTAACTTCATCGCTTTGCAGATTTGGGGGTTATTTTTGAGCAAAGCTAAGGCAAAAAAAAGATGTCAGTGGCATATTCAATGATATTTTCTTGCATATGGATGAGTCCCACACTGTACCTATTCATGCATTAGCAGGCGCTCAGGTTTCGCCCTCTCTTAGCCAGAGACACATAGATGGTGAATTATTGAGCAATGTTCCTCAAAGGCTCCTGTGTGGACGGCTGGCTTGGTCCCCAGGGGAACAGTGTTCAGAGGTGTGGCTTTGGGGGATGGGATTGGATCCTGAGAGCTGTGACCTCATTCGTGGATTCATCCCCTGATAGACGAATCAATGGCTGTCATTGTTGGGAGTGTGCCTTGGAAGAGTCCATCTCTTCTTCTCTTTCTCTTTTTCTCTCTCCCTCTGTCCTTCCTGGCTTCCATGAGATGAGCGGTTCCTGTCCACCCATTGCTGACCCGAACTCAACAAAGGCAACCATCAGCCCAATTGACTTTTCTTCTTTTGTGCTGATTTCCTCAGGCATTTTGTTACAGCCCTGAAAAGCTGACAGCACCTTTTCCTTGTTTTCTCCTTCCTGTCCTCCCTCCCTTCCTGCCCTGCGCAAGAGGCTGCAGGCTCTCGCAAGAACCCATGAACGGAAAGGTTTACAATCCAGCTGTAGAACCAAAATCTTCGGGGCACCACCAAACTCCACAACTATCAAGACAGGGAAACTAAGTGGTATCTGAAGGAATGTTAAATTCCCCGGGAGGAAGCTGGGTTGGATAACCTCTGACCCAACTAGGTCAACCTAAAAGACAAGAGCAGGTCGATAAGAGAGTACCTTCCATTCCTTGGACTCCATTAGTTGAGTCCAAGATGGCGGCCACATCCTGACAGATGATGAGCCAGAGGCTGGTGGAAGCAGCTCTCCCGAATCACTCTGGCTGGGAATGACAGAGGATTGAATGATAATGAACTTCGATTTTCCGGGACTCCAGGGATGGAGAATTCTGCTTCAGTCAGCAGGCTTAATCATCTCTGTCAATCAGGATATTATACCAGGCCCTGTGTCTCCGTGGGCTCCATAAGAATTTGTGTTTCCATGACGCAGAGGCTGCTGGTATGCAAGCATCTGTCTTTGAACTTACAGAATACTTTCAAGATCTGCTGCCTGGTCATTTCTAGTGGAATCAGCTTTGTTTCCCAAATTTGCAAAAACGAAAAACTGTGAATCGTCTTCTCATGCTCTTCGAAGACCAAGCTTGCTGATCCAGGTTGAGTTTTATCTTACCGTTCCCGTTATGCTACATGATTTCCATAGAAAGTCTCATTCCTTCTTCCTGATCAGCAGCAATCAGTTCCTAAGAGCTTCACCACAGGTATTGGAAACTGAATGCCAATTCATAACCCACCAAGTATTTTGATGGACCAGTTTAACTCCAATTATGGCTATTTCTAAATATGTGGCTTAAATGAAGTCACCAAATCTAGGCTTCGGATTATAGGATTCAAAACTCTAAGTGAATTTGGAACTTAAAGCATATACATAAATACAAATATTATTAATATAATCATTAATATATATCCATCCGTAACACACTCGACATTAATTTGGGGAGAATGGCCAGGAAAATACAAGGAAGTAGAAAATAGACATCAAAAATGCTGAAAGGATCCTAAAATATTAATGGAAAGGGTCTGATGTGAGACACAGTTGCTTAACTGTAAATGGGGGAAAAAGCAAAGAGGAATCTGATTAGCTGTTTCTTAATGAAATATTTAGTTTGCTTGGCAAGCTGTGCATTATAGAATGTCTTTGTCGGGAGGGAATTGATTAGCTGCAGGATGGTTTCTAGTGGCTGCTACTCAGTCAAGAGGGACAGGGGACTTGAGAAATTACCTCCAAGCGAAGATCTCCCTAGAAATCACTAGGAAAGAGATTTCTTTTCCTATTAACATTTAAAACACTGGCAGGGTCCACCAGGGTCCACTGCGGAGCTTTGCACAGGGTACACATCTAGATTTACCAACCTGAGTCAGAGGCGTTTACATCCCTGGGGAAGTTCAAGTCAAATAGAGGAGACATGAGTTCATTTGGGGTTTAGACTTGGGTCCCATCCCCAAGAAATCTGTCATGGTTTAGATGGGAGAAGCCTCCAAAAAGCTCCTCTGTGAGACAATGTAAGGAAGTTCAGAGGTGAAATGACTGGGTCATTAAAGCTGTAACCTAGGAAGTGGATTAATCCACTTGGATGGACTAACTGGGTGGTGACTGTAGGCAGGTGGGGTGTGGCTGGAGGAGGCGGTCACTGGGCTGTGCCTTTGGGGACTCTATCCTGTCCCTGGTGAGTAGAGCTCTCTCTGCTTCCTGGTGCCACGTCCTGAGCTGCTCTCCTCCTCCAGGCCCTTCTGCCATTTTGTTCTGCCTCACCTTGGGCCAGAGCCATGGAGTCAGCCAGCCGTGGACTGAGCCTCTGAAACCAGGAGCCCCGAGTCACCTTCTCCCCCTCTAATTTAATCTTGTCAGGTGTTTTTGCTACACTGACTCACGGCTAATTAAAACAATATCTCCTTGTGTATGCGCAAATGTCCCAAATTCTAACAGACGTGCACGACTTGAATCCCAGCAATTCTGGAGTCCGACGCAGGAGGATTGCAAGTTTGAGGCCAGTCTACACAACTAAGGGAGACCCTCAGCCACTTAGGGAGACACTATCTGAAAATGATTAATAAGAAAATATTGGGGGTGGAGGTCAGTAGTAGAGCACTCCTGGGTTCAATTCTGAGGACTGAAAGAAAGAGAGAGAGAGAGAAAGAGAGAGAGAGAGGGAGAGAGAGAGAGAGAAAGGAAGGAAGGAAGGAAGGAAGGAAGGAAGGAAGGAAGGAAGGGAAGGAGGAAGGGAGGAAGGAAGGGAGGGGAGGAGAGAAGGAAACCAAATCCAAAGCACTCCTGGTACCAAGAATTCCAAATAAAGGATGCTCCCTGTGCTCCCAACTTGACTTTCATTTAAGTCTCTTTCCATCTTTTTTCTTTTCCTTCCTTCCTTTCTTTCTTTCTTTCTTTCTTTCTTTCTTTCTTTCTTTCTTTCTTTCTTTCTTTCTTTCTTTCTTTCTTTCTTTCTTTCTTTCTTTCTTTCTTTCTTTCTTTCTTTCTTTCTTTCGCTCCTGGAGATTGAACTCAGGGGCACTCGACCCCTGAGCCACATCCCCAGCCTTATTCTGTGTTTTATGCAGAGACAGGGTCTCACTGAGTTGCTTAGGGCCTCCCTTTGGCTGAGGCTGGCTTCGAACTCGCGATCCTCCTGCCTCAGCCTCCCCAGCCACTGGGAAGATGGGCGTGCGCCACCGCACCCGGCGAGATCTTATTCTAATGAGGAGACTGTGAACCCAGCACAGGTGAATCACCCGATTTCCACTCTTCCGAAGGATAAAACGAGACAAAATTCTTATTGCCCCGTGAACGTGATCGCATCCCTGTGCATTGTAGCTTCCGTCACCCGGTTCTTGGCTTTGCTCATGGAAGCGCAGAAGACCGACGCGGCCCCGCGGAGCATTGACTCCTTCTGCGACAGTGGGACCAGCCCGTAATGACAAGCGATTCATCAAGTCCCAGGGACGCGTCCCAACGCATATCGACAGACGTGCTGAAGTGTCTTTTAATGAGGCCTGGGCCCTGACTTGGCTGTTTTCTGCAAACTAACCCGGTTTATTAACTGTGTCAATTGAAGACACTTCAACAGGCGTTGAGGGCAGGCACAGGCTCCGTTAGATTCGTCCAGCTCCTGCTGCCCCCAGAGCGTGGGCGTTTTTACTTCGGTGCATCTGCTTAGGGAGAGGCTGGCTGGGGGGTTCTGTGATTGACAGCATCTCGCTGCAAATTCTCCGGCTGCCAATCCGTAGGCGAGGCCCACCTGGACTTGCCTGTGTGCTGGTTGACGTGAAGCTTGTTTTATTTTTGCAAATACTAGATCTGTAGCAGTGGCTTTGGTGCCGGCGGCACGGGAACCCCTTGCCCAGGATCACTGTTGGTTTGCAGAGCTGGGCTGGTTATGGTGTGTGTGTCTGTGCGCCTGTAAAGGGAAGAGATGGGGAACAAAATCACCTGCAGAAATTGGATGGGGACACAATTAGGCTTCTCCTGGCGAGTTGAAGCTTTACTGCTGTAATAGCCGGGAGGTTTAAGGTGAATTCTGGAAACGTAGGAGCAATTTCACACATTTGGACACTTTGATCACATACCCTGTTCCCATGAATTGAGTTCAATGCATTTGGAAAGTTGTTCCTTTTACTTACAAACATCCTGACGTTCGTATGAGTCGCACCTCAACTTTGATTCCAGTTTCTGTTTTTTTTAATTTTTATTTTTTGGTACCAAGGATTGAACTCAGGGGCACTCGACCACTGAGCCACCTCCCCAGCCCTATTTTGTGTTTTATGTAGAGACAGGGTCTCACTGAGCTGCTTAGGGCCTCGTCGTTGCTGAGGCTGGCTTTGAACTCGCGATCCTCCTGCCTCAGCCTCCCTAAGTGCTGAGGCATGGCCACCGCACCCGGCTAGTTTCTGGTTCTTGAATTGAGCAAACCCTGTTGCTGATACTCTAGGGTTGCCCGCAATCCAAGACGGCTCCCGCCGATGTCCCATGTGCCACTTCGTCGCTGGTTTAGGGGTAGAGGCGATTTTTGGTCCTCCAAGATAATGAGTCCCAAGAACTTTGCAAAAAATACTTGAGAAAAAAAATTATTTCCACTGTGTCTCCTCCAGTAGCTCCTGGTGGAGAACGTACACTTGTTCCCCAGGGAGGAAGCTGACCATCAGTGAGAAGCACTGTGAAAGATGCTTCTAGATTTCACTGGGCAACCGGCTCCCTTGCTGGAATTTCTATCCCACAGCGTCCATACCTCTCATTATTATTTTTTTTCCTGTTTTCCCTTCACACGTCTGAGTTTGGCTTTTCATGCCTACATGAATAATAGCCTTGACTTTTATTGAATATTATGTTCCACATGGCTCCATAGAACTCCATGCTTAAAGAATCTGACACCCGATCAATATCACTCACCTGAAGCCATAAGATTCTTGAGCAATTTACCTGCTCAACCTGGCTTTTTCCATAATGGATGAGACGCTTCCAGCCAGTGCAGAGAATATTAAATAGAGCCCGCAGTTGGCTCGTTTAATAATTCATGCCCTTCCTAAAGCGGAAGACGGTTTTCCCTCCTGAGAAGTCAGACACACACAGCAAGATTTCTATGGTGCTAGAAAATCAGGCAGGAAAGTATCGATGTGGGGATCGTTTAGTGCACAGGTGGGTATCGAGACAATGTGACCCTTGGGCAAAACATTAGTGCAGGACCCGCGGCGAGGTCGGGGTTGTTACCTGATAGAAGTGAGAAGAGGGATTCTGTGGGCTGAGCACGTAGGGGTACGTGCATCCAGGGAGGTCAATCTATCCAAAAGACGAACCTGCAGCAAGTTCAGTTACCTCCCTGTGTCCACGAGGGAATGGTTTCCAGACTCCCGCTTCTCTGTTTTCAAGGATACCCGAATAGCAGGTTTTAAAAATTCATCTTTTAAAATGGCTTTGTATTTGCAAACTACTTAGGTACATTCTCTCATGAACTTTCAAGTATATTTAAGTTACTTACAATATCCAACCCAATGCATAGACTATGCAAAATGTATATAGTATGGCTTTATTTTTTTGGTACCGGACATTGAACTCAGGGGCCCTCGACCACTGAGCCACCTCCCCAGCCCTATTTTGTGTTTTATGTAGAGACAGGGTCTCACTGAGTTGCTTAGCACCTTGCTGTTGCTGAGGCTGGCTTTGAACTCGCAATCCTCCTGCCTCAGCCTCCCCAGCCGCTGGGATAACAGGCATGTGCTACTGCACCAGGGCATACACTGGATTCGTTGCAGAATACTAACAGAGAAAAAGTCAGGTAGAAGCTCCTTTGAACACCACAGGTGTGATCAACACAGTACAGGTCAAGTGAGCCAATAAAATTTAATAACAAAAATAATCATAAGGTCACATGTTACATTGACCCATCTTTGAAATCTGCTTTTCCAGGTGGAAAAGGGGACATTTAACCATTTGCCACAGAGACACAGGATCGGTAGGTTGGGCATATCTGTAGGAGGGGTGATGAAGATCGGGCTCTCCTGATTATAAAGGCTGGAGTGAGGACCATCTGCAGATGGACTCAGCAGGCTGACGGTGGAATCTGAAGGCATCAGATGCAGACCCACAAGGGCAGAGAGTAAAGATGGCGTTGGAAGGCGGTCCTCGGGAATTTCTTCTTGCGCAGGGAGGCCAGTTTTTTTTTTTTTTTTAATCGATAGATAACACCAGGTGCATGTGATTCCGTTGTAAACCCACCACCACATCCTAACGGGGAAACACCAATATTACAGACTATGGTGGGAAAATAAGACTGGACCCTACTGAGCAGATTTGCAAACATAATTTATTTCTTTTTTTCCAAAATTTGTTTTAATTACTTCTACATGATGGTAGAATGCACTTATGCACGTTGATGGATCATCCATAAATGGGGTGTAATTTCTCATTTTTCTGATGGTACATGTTGTAGAATCACACTGGTCCCATGGTCATACATGTACATAGGGTTATAATGTCTCATTCATTCTACCATCCTTCCTATGCCCAGACCCTCTCTCCTCCCTTCACTCATCTCTGTCTAATCCAAAGTACCTCTATTCTTTCTTAGCCACAGCTCCCTTATTGTGAATCAGCACCCGCATATCAGAGAAAACATGTGGCCTTTGATTTTGGGGATGGGTTTATTTCCCTTAACAAGATAGTCTCCAGCTCCACCCATTAGCCTGCAAATGCCATCATTTCATTCTTCTTCATGGCTGAGTAATATTCCATTGTGTATATGTACCACAGTTTCTTTATCCATTCATGTGTTGAAGGGCACCTAGTTTGGTTCCACACTTAAGCTGTTGTGGATTGAACTGCTATGAATATTGAAGAGGCTGTGTCCCTGCAGCATGCTGATTTTAAGTCCTTTGATTATAGACCGAGGAGTGGGATAGCTGGGTCAAATGGTGGTAATTTCTTAATCATTTTCTTGCATGCCTAGATGTTCCTTCTGTCCAACACAATTTTTTGTTAAAAAAGTAGAATCTTTCCATATCCCACCTGCCTAGATTTCTTCCCCCTCTTTCTCCAAATATTAGTGGTAAGGAATAGATATTCTGAATCAAAAGCGAGTTATTTCAGGTTCTGAATTGGAACAAAATGGGTTTAATTCTAAATAATTCAGACTTTATGACAATCTATCTCTCCTTACTCACCAAATAAGAAAGAAAATAGGAAGAAACAGCTTTGGAAATATTGAAAGTAGTGTATGGATTGTACACCATCATTGAGACACATTTTGGAACATACTATCAATCAACTTTTTACTCATCATAAAGAATAACACAAAAATTGCAGCCTGGCATGGTGTCATACATCTGTAATCTCAGTGGCTCAGGAGGCTGAGACAGGAGGATCACAAGTTGGAGGCCAGCCTCAGCAACTTAGCAAGTCCCCCAAATAAAAATGATTAAATAAATTATTTTTTTTAAAAGGGTCCTTGGGATGTGATTCAGTGGTTAGGCACCCATGGATTCCATCCCCAGTATCAAAAAATAAATAATCACATCAATTAATTAAGCAAAAGTACATAAAACAACCCTGGAACACTTGCAGAGGTTGAACTGGTATGGTTCCCATTAAATATGTAGGTAAGGTTTCCAAAAGGGTAAAGAGAAGGTACTGTCTGTTGAATATTTTGCTCAGGTGTGTATTTCTATTTTTTTAGCAATGGTAGTCAATCAAGGACGCCTGTCAGTCTCCAAATTGCTGCCATTTCTGGATATGCTCACGGCTGCAAAGTGGTAGCTTTCTTCGTCTTTTCTCTACTGACCTCCTTTCTATTCATTTGCAGTTGTGTTTACTTTGAAGCTTTAAAGATAGACATAAAGGTGGAGTTTCTCTGTGATGTATTCATATAGGGAAACAGAATGATTCCCCCAATTTTATCCCATTTTTCCTTCCATATTATTATCCAGCTTCACTGATTTCTATTTCCATATTTATATCTATACATTTTGGAATGTTTAAGCAACTTCATGAAATAGATCATTACCTCGCTTACTTGCCATTTGTTTAGGACAAGAGGATTTAAAACAATCTATTGTCACTGGGTGTGATGGCGCCCGCCTCTCAGTGGTTCTGGAGGCTGAGGAGGGAGGATCACAAGTTGGAGGCCAGCTTCAGCAACTTAGTGAGATCCTAAGGAATTTAGTGAAGCCCTGTCTCTAAATAAAACACAGAACAGGGCTGGAGATGTGGCTCAGTGGTCGAGGGCCTGTGAGTTTAATCCCTGGTACCAAAAAAAGAAGGAGGAGGAGGAGGAGGAAGAAAAGGAAGAGGAGGAGAAGGAGGACAAGGCAGAAGCCACTGTCCTGCAACTACTTTAGGGCCATTTTCCTTTTGCTTTTCAACGTCGTTTTCAAGCAATTTGCTTCCAAAGAGCCCATTTGGCAATTAGGAATTTGGAACTATTTTGGCCCTTGTCCAACCTGACCAGAAGAAGCAACTTCTTCATTAGCATGTCGCATTTCTCGGAAAGATCCTTTGGGAGCCATGCATAAGTCACAGAGGGCTCCCGAGACCGTTTCTTCAGGTAACTCTTGAAATCACATGAAATAATGTACTGGGCTCATCTTTTGGGTCAAGTTTTGCTCACGTGTTCAAAACTCCTCCTGCATCACAGCTGATGGGGGGCCCATGACGTTTTCAAGGAAGATTTCACAGTGGAAGTCAGAACGTTCAAAAATACAGTGTTCTCATTTGCTGTAGGGTGGAAGATCATCTCATTTGCTGTAGGGTGGAAGATCATCTAATCACGAGTGATTAAAAAGGATTTATGCTATTGAAACTTCCAAAATACCAAAAGCAAATGAAAAACATGGAAAAATATGAACTTTGGGTGTATGTACCTTGTGTTAGCCTTCCATCGCCAGAGCAAGATCTACGGAAATCAATTTGTAAGGAAGAAACGTCCACTATGGCTCACTGTTTTATAAGATTTAGTCCGTGATTAGCAGGCCCTGTTTCCTTTGGCCACGCCCCCAAAGACCTAACTTCCTCCCACTAAGCTCCACCTGCTTAGTTCTAGTCTCTCCAATAGCTCCAGCCTGGTGACAAAACCTTTAACAGATGGGCCAATGGGGGACATTTCGAATTCAATCTGTCACACACATTTCCTATTGATGAGGGGAGAAATGAAAGACAAGGAAGGAAGGAAGAAAAGAGAGAGAGAGGGAGGGAGAAGGGGAAGAAAGGAAGGAAAGAAATTCTTACTACCGTTAGGATCCATCTTTTCCTATTTCCCTATATCCCCCTCTTGAAGGAAGGACATATCTCCCTGTGGTTTTTTTTTTTATGCTACAGAAAAACAAAATCAGTGAGAAGGAGTCACCAAGAGCTATTTCCCTTTATTGATCCAACATGACTTTATTGAAAATGTATAAAAGTCTTAATTAGGTACCGCGATTCAAATTAGATGGCAAGGACGGTAGGAATTTCCTTATTAGTACCATGAAAATCTTAATGGTATAGAAGCCACTGCTACTATGAATGGAATTCACTTGCTACTCAGGTGAAATTGGCTATGATTTTGTCTTGAAGGGAAGGTTTCCCTAGAATGTGATTTTATTTTATTATTATTTTATTTTTTTGTACTAGAGATTAAACCCAGGGTGGATTAACCACTGAGCAACACTCCCACCCCTGTTTAAATTTCTGTTTTAAAACAGCGTCTTCCTCAGTTGCTTACGGCCTTCCTCAGTTGCAGAGGCTGGATTTGAACTCACGATCCTCCTGCCTCAGCCTCCTGAGCTACTGTTGTTACAGACATCCAACAACTCAGGAGGCTGAGGCAGGAGGATTCTGATTTTGCATACAGCCTGTGCATTTTAGTGACACCCAGTCTCAAAATAAAGACCAGAAGGGCTGGGGATGTAGCTCAGTGGTACAGTGCTCCTGGGTTTAATCTCCAGTACCTGAAAAACAAAAATGTAATATACCATTTTTTCTCAGCTTCCATAGCTAAATGGTTGTCTTGAACATTCAGTGTGTATGAGAACCCTTCCAATTGGGGTTAGTGTTCATGTGTGAAATGGGGTCACCTTCCAGGCTCAGAGACTTATAAACAGATGTCTCCCCTCTGGGTATATCTGGGGATGTTTCTCTAGGTTTTGAGGTCAACAGGATAATTCTTTGTTCAGATCTTCCTGTATCAAGATTAATAACATAGCTGGATCTGCTTACTATATATTTTATTTTTATTTATTTTTTAATTTTTTGTACCTGGGATTAAACCCCTCTGTCACATCCCCAGCTCTTCTATTTATTTTTTTTATTTAGCGACTCAGTCTCACTAAGTTGCTAAATGGCTTTGCTAAATGGGGAGGTGGGTTTTGATCTTCTCCTCCTCCTGATAATTCATTAATATTAAACATCTTGATTGACATTAGAGCCCCTGCTCTGCCAAATCAGAACAGATATTATTGGTGTGTTCCCACCATGTCCAATGGCTACTTTTTATATTCCCCAAGGTGAGTTTCAGAGGGAATTTCAGCCTATCCTGAAGAGAGATTCCCTTTAAATGATTCTATGCAATATTTGATTTTTTTTAATAGTGTAAGAAATTTTGATTTTAAAGTTTCTTCCTGAAATGGAAGGAGCAATGTAAATATTCACATTGGCAACTAGGTTCTCCATTCTCCCATGAGCACAACCTCGAAGATGTGATTTTGTATTGTTTTGCCTAAAAGTGCAAATTTCAGTGTCTACCAATAACAGAATTCTGTTTTTCTCCTTCACAAAAGGATTAACACAGACTTATTCCAATCCAGCATGTAGATAACTTCTTTGAACCCTAAAAAAATTAAACTCCTCGGATCAAACCTAACTCAGAAATCCCTGGTCCCTGTGAGGAGCCTTTGCAAGACTCAGTTTCTGAGTCAAGATCTTCAGTGCCTACGATGTGCAGACAAGAGGTGTTCACTTAGGCTGCGCGTATGATTAGGTAAAGCAATGCGTTTTTCTCCGTGACTGAAGACTGGTATCAATATTTCAGAATATTGTGTCAGGACATCTACTTCGATCATGCGCTCAGCGTAGGATCGTTTCCATTGACTGGGTCCCAAATCTGCATGCATATGGTGGATAATGTATGTTGTAGGAGAATCGCCAGGTTATAATACACCAGAACAGCTTGCACACACAAGATGGAAAACACAAACTCTGATTTAGTTAAATTCCTTGCTTTGTTCTCTACGCTTACGTGAGCCTTATGAGACAGACCGCAGTCAATCCCACACACCCACCAATGCGTGAATAAAGATGTACTTCCAAGAACACAGTTTCATACCTATCTGTGATTCCATTTGCAAGTGTCAGAAAATCTCAGTTACCAAAAAAACTTTAACCATGACCACCTTAGTACATTAGGCTGCACTTTATTTTACTAGAATTGGCAGTATAATTATTTGACACAGGAATTCTCTTAATGGCATTTCTTTTAAGCCAACCAAACAGAAAAGAGTCTAGTGATAACAGTATACATTATTCAACCGTGGATTCCATGTGTCACCATGAACCCCAACGAGCTCTTTAAATAGGTTTTATGGATGATAATAAGGAGATAGTTGAAAAAATTTTAAAAATATAGTCTGTAACTTCTTTCTGTCTTCATGGTTATATATTAGGTGTCCCCCTAAAAGTTCATGTATTAGACAATGCAAGAAGGTTCAGAAGTGAATGATCAGCTTATGAGAGATGTAACTGAATTGATGGATTAATCCACTTGAATGGATTAATCCACTTAAATGGATTAATCCACTTGAGTGGACTAACTGGGTGGTGACTACAGGCAGGTGGGCTGTGGCTGGAGGAGGTGGTCCCTGGGCTGTGCCTTTGGGGACTCTGTCCTGCCCCTGGTGAGCAGAGCTCTCTCTGCTTCCTGGTGCCACATCCTGAGCTGCTCTCCTCCTCCAGGCCCTTCCGCCATTTTGTTCTGCCTCACCTTGGGCCAAAGCCATGGAGTCGGCCAGCCATGAACTGAACCTCTGGAACCATGAGCCCCAAAATAGTTTCTTTAAATCTACAGTTGTTCTTGTCAGGTGATTTGGTATAAAAGCTGACTTAAACACTGTCACCTAGCAATTATGGATTTACCATTCCAAAATTTCTATGATGCTCTTCCACAAAAAATTCTGTGAGCATATATGCATATGAGCATATTTATTCCTTATCAAAATATTAATAACATGAAACCCATTAAACTTTCTCAAAACAGTAAGTGATATATTAATGTGGACCCAGCTTATAGAGATGCATGGTTTTGGTCAAATTTCTTACTTTTTTGTGTGATTCTGCTCAGGAATTGTACTTATAAGCAAGCTCATCCTCAAAATCCTCCCCTCCCTCATTTTGCATCTCAGAGAGTGTTCTCTCACCCTTATTCCTTTGAATTTACTTTATTTTTTTTATTCATGTATTATACTTGTAGACCATAATGGGATTTAATGCGACATTATTCTTATATAGACATAACATTTAATCCTCAGTACTTCCCTTTCTTGTATGGTACTGGTCTTCCTTCTATTTATTGATTTAAGATTTTTATTGGGTGCATAATACTTACACATAAAGGTGGAATTAATTATCATATCTTCTTATCCACGCTTAGCATAATTTGATCAAATTAATTCTACATTTCATTCCCTTATCTACCCATCTTCCCTCTATCTCAAAACCATTCCTGTCCTGGGTGATCTCTCTTGTGTTTTCATGAACTCCTTTTTATTCCTCTTTCTTCTTTAGCTTCCACATACAAAATATATATATATTTGACCCTTGACTTTCTGAGTCTGGCTTAGTTCACTTAGCGTGGTGTTCTCCAGTTCCAGCCATTTTCCTGCAAATGACCTGATTTTATTATTCTTTATGGGCTGAGTGGTGTATGTACACCCTATTTTCTTTATCACTTTGTTCATTGATGGACACTTTGTCTGGTTCCATCACTTGGATATTGTGAATACTTATCACCACGATGTCCTGCATCTAATTCATTTAGATAAAAACTAAGAGGTGAGATAACTTCCTTCCCCTCTTTGAATGTGGAGAGAACTTACTGTCTATAGATTTCCTGGGAACCTGGCCTGTGGGATAATTAGTCTTGTTCCAGTTTTGCTAATAAGGCATCATTGGATTCCAACGTTACTTTATATAAAGTACCTTTAAATGCAAGTTAACTGAAAATGAACAGGCATTTGAATAGAGTGTTGCCATTTGATCATTCATATCTTGAGAAGTCATTTGGTGACTTTTCTAGCAAAGATTTTTTTGGGGGTATCAAGAACGTAATCCGAGAGTACTTAACCACTGAGCCACATCCCAAGCCCTATTTTGTGTTTTATGTAGAGACAGAGTCTCATTGAGTTGTTTAGGGCCTCATTTGGTTGAGGCTGGCTTTGAACTCAAGATCCTCCTACCTCAGCCTCCTGAGCCACTGGGTTGACAGGCATGCACCACTGGGCCCAGACAGAGATTTTTTCATAATGTCCACATTCTATAGTTTTTTTTTGCCATTATAAGTTTTTGTATTCTAATGAGTAAAATGACCTCGCTTTATCCTGTTCCTTTCCCACCACACAAATATAATCATTAAGATTACATTATTAAAACCACCCCAAAATGCAGTCTAACTAACTAACGTCACAATATCAATTTCCCTTAGAAGTTTTACAATTGTCTATGATTGGGAAAATGTACAAAAACGCAATTCTGGAATTTCGTGGTACCCAGTGGGTGAATTTATAAGTACAACCCTCCACGGCAAGAACGGGGTACACATTCATAACTTTTTAAAATTTACATGCAGAGGGAAATAGATGTATCCCTGTGTATCTGTCGATTCTGCCCCAGCAGATTCCACTAAATATGAAGGAAATCAAAATTAGTTGCATGTAATCCCACCAGCTTGGGAGGCCTAGGCAGGAGAATCGCGAGTTCAAAGCCAGCCTCAGCAATGGTGAGGCGCTAAGCAACTCAGTGAGACCCTGTCTCTACATAAAACACAAAATAGGGCTGGGGAGGTGGCTCAGTGGTCGAGGGCTCCTGAGTTCAATCCCTGGTACCAAAAAAAAAAAAAAGGTTTTGTCTGCACTAGACAATGACGCATTTCCTCTTTCTCTGTAAACAGCATTGTATTCAATAATTTGCACAGGATATTAGGTATTGTAAGTCATTGAGAGATGAAGGTATCCAAGGAAAATATGTGAGATTCTTTGCAAATATTCCCCAATTTCCAATGGGAGGCTTTGTGGCTGCAAATGTGGGCATCCTGGGTGGTCTTGAAATGGATCCCCTTTGTTTATTGCCAGACCGGTGCATGATTTATAGCGTTAGCCAGCTCATTATCTTGCCTGGCTTTTATATTGATTACCTCTTGCTGTCGTCACAGGCCATTTACCCTTTCTGGATTTTAATTGTGTTTCTAAAAATTAAAGCATGGGGTTCACTTTCAATATTGGTGGTTATGTGTTGAGCAGACAGACTTATCTTTTTGCATAAGATTATACCTACTTTCTGTTTTCCTCATGTCTGTTAATAGCCTGCAAAAACAACAACCCCCATAACTTATTCATTTTATTTTATGAATGTATTTTGCATTTGGAAAGATGTGGGATATGGGATATTTAACGTCATTCAGGGAGTGATGGGCTGTCTGGACAGGCTTAGTTTTAAATGTTTGCTTATTTTTGTAATGAACCTCAGGACACAGACGTAGAATTTATGAGGCCTAGATTATGGGGTAGGTAACCAGCATGCATTCGTTGCCAAAGCAAATTGAACGGTATAATTTTGTAGTGATATCAACAACGTCCTTTAGACATTGACCTTCTAGGGAAGTCATCCTGCTCAAATAGGATTCCTGAGTAGAAAATAATGTGCTCTGCTTTGCCGGCTCCACACCTGCAATCCCAGGGACTTGGGAGGCTGAGGCAGGAGGATTGCAACTTGGAGGCCAGCCTCAGCAACTTAGAGAAACCTTAAGCAATGTAGCGAGATCGTATCTCAAAATAAAAAAATGAAAAGGGCTGGGAATGTGACTCAGTGGTTAAGCACCCCTGGGTTCAATCCCTGAAGCCAACATAAAGAAATTAATTACTTGATTACATTAAATTGGACTCTGTTTTTAATCAATTGTTTGATACTTCATGATCCAGGCGGCATCTTGCTTTCCTAACTTAATCTCCAGCAGCGGTTACGGTGAACTATGGGCTCATCCCTGTTCATAGTCTGGCATATCCTTTTTTTTTTTTCCTTTGGTACTGGAGATTGAACTCAGGGCCACTCGACCCCTGAGCCACATCCCAGCCCTATTCTGTGTTTTATGTAGAGACAGGGTCTCACTGAGTTGCTTAGGGCCTCGCCATTGCTGAGGCTGGCTTTGAACTCGCGATCCTCCTGTCTCAGCCTCCCTAAGTGCTGGGATTACGGGCTTGCGCCACCATGCCCGGCAGGAGTTTCTAATGCATTGGGACAGAAAGGTTCAATTTGGGGTGGTAGATGGATTTTTCTTCCTTCACTCATTTTTCTTTTTCTTTCTTTCTTTCTTTCTTTCTTTCTTTCTTCCTTCCTTTCTTTCTTTCTTTCTTTCTTTCTTTCTTTCTTTCTTTCTTTCTTTCTTTCTTTCTTTCTTTCTTTCTTTCTTTCTTTTCCTTTTAACACTTTTACACTAGTTCATCACCAATAGCCTAAGGCACATTCTAATCATTTTATCAGCAAGTACCACACGCTTTTAGACCAGTTGGCGCAGAGTCAATTTAGGGAAGAAACATCAGCTTGATTCCGGTGTCCCGGGGACGTGCTCAGAAGCAGTCTGCGTGACCTCGTTATTAAGAAACATGGCCCCTCTTCCACTTCCCCGACCTTCTGTAGGTTTAAGGCACCACCCGAGGTTACTCAATGAGAGCCCTTTTTCTGGTTGCAGGGCGAATTTGGGGGTCCTCATTGGGAACCCCTCCTTCAACAGACTCCAACATCAATATTCTCCTTTTCTTTTCAAACGGAAATTATACACGCTGCCAAAGCACAAGTTAGGAGTAACAGGAGAAAACTTCAAGGTGATCAGTGCTGGTTTTTTTTTTTTTTTCAGGATCAATAAACAGGACGTCCTCCATGGAGCATGCAAACTGCATTTCAGGATGAAAAGAAAAAAAAACAGCAGTCACAAGGCTCCTAGGAGCCCCGGCGTACCTGCGGTGGACTCACATTGGAAGCCCTTCCCGGATGGTCGTTTGCAAGCTCACCTCAGTTCTGGTCCAGGTCTAGTCTTTCTAGAAGGTGATTGACGCACACCCACCTCTCACAGGGCTTCGTTCCAGGCACCACGATCTCCATTACTATGAATGATCTCTACTCACAGGGAGCTGGAAACTCATGCAAAGAGGGACACGCACATCACCAAAGGGAGATGCCGACAGGTAGATTCAGAAGAGAGCCTGTAGCAGGTCACACGGTGCAGACTGGCGGGTATGGAAATGAGGCGCTTGCTGCTTAGCAAAGGGGACCCCTGGTTGTGGCTCATGCATGCAAAGGGAAGCAAGAGAACCTGCTAGAGAATCAATCCGGGGAGGAAAGACAGCTGGAAGGAAGTTGATGGACTTGTATTAGATGGTAAATTCACATGTGTGTGATTTTTCTTGAAAAAGCAAGGGGCTTTCATGAAACCCCGTCCTAACTTCGGGGAGAACAGGATGGGAAAAGTCTGCCACAGATTCTTCCTGAATATGCAGGATACAATTGCTGTGCATCCTGTAATTTCCTATAAAAATATACACATACGTTGTATGCATCCCATAATCTCATACAACCCCATTTGCATCTATGTCAATGTGTATTTTTTTTTTTTTTGGCACTATTTGAAGATGTGGGGAAAATGCCAAATAGTTGCATAAAGCTGGATTTCAAAATTAGATCCGATGACCTTGAACCCATTCTAGGGTTCGTCCACAGGTACAGGATCGATGTCTGAGGCATCGAGACCCATTTCTGGCATGGACTTGGCTGGACTTGAGTATTCCACCAACCGACGTTGAGAGACAACCTGGCCACAGGGATTTAAGCACCACCTGTGCTGACGTTGGCCATGAATTACAGGAATTTTAATACATATTAAATTTTTATCAGATTGAGATCCCCCTCCTCTGTGTCAAGTATGGCACCTAATGGCATTTTTAGAAATAACCCCACCTTGAGGAAATTGGTTCTCCTCTAAGAGGCAAAGCCTTGTGGGTCCAGAGATACAGTCACTGGAGTGAATCCTCCAAGGGGACGTTGGGACCCCAATTCTATCTATCCTCTCTTTTTTCCAGGCATAAGGTGAATGAACTTTGGTGATGAAAATAATGGTACCAGTCAATTGCGAATTGCAAAGTCTGAAACAGTGAGCTCTCAGCAAGCTGATTATCTCAGGGGTCGTGTCCCAGTCGCGGAAATCTAACTCACACACGTAAGAAAAAGAGGTGGAGAAATCTGTCTCCTGAAGCGAGTTTGATCATTTGCATGATTTTATTTTTTTCCCCTCCTGGCTCAGAATGGATGCATTTCTCTTCTGGTAGTGATTCAGAGCTTGAGGCCTTCGGGAATGTCATTCTGGAGACAAAGGAAATAGTCATCCTTTAACACCAAGCACGATATGTTGTGGAGTTGGGGAGATGGTGTTGAAGCTGGAAAAAGCATCTCATGCATCATTAAAAATTTGTGCACTTGACCAAGATGAGAAAAATTCAAAAAAAAATATATGTAATATTTAATAAAGGCAGTTATTTCTGTCTTGTTATTTCCTGTAATGTTCCTGACACTTTTTGAGAAGGGGATGGTCATGCCCTGTGATAGACAGGCAGCCTGGAACTTGAAAGTGTTCTCAGCGAGTTTGAATCTAATTCCATCTGAGCTTAGCAAAAAAATAAATTGCTGTAAGGAGACTCATCAGGACGCCCCTTCAATTTCATCCAAAATATTCCTTGTGTGTTCAAAAGCCAGTTTTCATAGATGCACGGTCGGTAGATGACCCCTCGAAGGCCTGATTCCGTCCACTCTGGCTATCAATATTTAGGAGTCGAGGACATCACACGAATCCGAGTTTATATAAGAGGACCCAGTAGTGGGTTTTATGCTATGGCCTTAATTTTTAAAAGGTTTTGCTGGGAAAACATCAAAACATATTGAAACTCTAAAGATTTACTACATTTTTTTTGGAGCTTTTTAGTCTTAGACTCATTAAATCAGAATAATTCATTTTGATCAATCTGTTTTTCAAACCGAAAGCATTCACACCGCCTACTGTGAGATGTGGTGCGTTTTACTCTATTTTTATGGCTGTCGTAAAAAAAAAAATCCAGGTGTGCATATTAGCCCTGATGCGCTGCTGTATTGGCCTCTCTGGGTGGCGTTGGATGTCTTCTGGATTTTGTGTGCTGACATCATTTTGGAAGTCTGCATTGAGCATCAGGAAAAGCATCCAAAGATCATCCCCTACATGCTGAAATAGTAACTTTGCTGGCACATGTGTCGTTAGTAAAGCCTGATTCATTTGATAGAAATAGACTCAGAAAGCCTGTAATCCCAGTGGCTTGGGAGGCTGAGATAGGAGGATGGCAAGTTGAAGGCCAGCCTCAAAAACTTAGTGGAGTCCTAAGAAAATTATCAACATCTTGTCTCTAAATAAATTTTTTAAAAAATGGCCGAGGGACGTGGATCAGTAGTTAAGTGTCCCTGGGTTCAATCCCTGGTCAAGGCAGGAAAGAAGGAAGGAAGGGACTCAGAAACGCATTGAAATCTACTTTTAATAACCATATGGGCTTTTGGCTTCCCAGTATCTCCCAGGGATTATAAAAATCTCATACACAATCTTTTCCAGTGTTTTCCCCATACTTTTGTGTTTTCATAGAGTTCCATTTTCTTGATAAAAGGGAAATTCTGCTATTTCTCAGAAACACCTAAGAACACTCTTTACTTTTACTTCTAGCTTAACCAGTTGAAACTAACCATTTTCTGAAATCAAACCTGTTAAAGACGTGGTTTCTTGGACCCTTTTCCTCTCCAATGTCTTCCGTTCGAAATCATCCTCAGTTCAGGTAGAAAATGCAAATGATCTCTGATCTTTTATTGAGGAGAACACAGAAAAGAAAATCGAAGCAAAAAAATAAAAATTAAAAAAGAAGAAGAAGAAGTCTTCTGTGCCTTTGGCTGGATACTAAAGTGCTGAAATGCTGGGGATGCGGCTCAGTGGTCGAGTGCCCCTGAGTTCAATCCCTGGTACCAAAAAAAAAAAAATAAAAAAATAAAAATAAGACATTAGCTCGCCGTCTTGCATTTGAATGAGAGCGATTTACCAGTGAGCTTGGATATATTTGCTCACACATCACCTGAGCCCACGCTGTCGTTCAGAAATACAGTTATGGATCGTCTGGGGAGCTGGGGTGTCCATTGTAGACGATGAACTGTCCGCGTCCTAAAATATGAAGGACAACCGTCTTGGTTTCAAGCAGAAATAGAGATTTCTTAGGCAAAGATGGCAGGAGGGACCTGGGAGGCCACCAAGAAAACTTAGAAGACAGAAGATACAAAAAAAAAAATAAAGGAAGAGAAATACAAATATATGCATTCACACCATATTTTCCTAAATTTTAAAATCCCTGATAAAAGTATCAGCCTGAAGGTTTCATGTAATATGAGCCTGAGTTTCATGTAGTTTGGGGGGTATTACTGAAAAACCCTGGAGCCGATCACAAAAACCAGAGGCACAAGTGACTTCAGGTGCATTAATGACCCATGAGGTGTATGGAGGCACCTGGACTCTAGACGGCCGTTTTCCCAAGCCTGCAGCTTGGAGAAGGGGACCCGGAGACGTTTTCCAGGTGTGCGGACGCCTCAAATAGGAAAGCAATTTTCTCCTGGATGCCTGGTTCACTTTGAAGAGGGTTTATTGATCCTGAGACGATCGGAGTCTAAAGTTGGAGGGCAAAGGCGGCTGCCCCGGGAGACGGGGGGAAAATCATCCCTACGCCGTGTTCTCAGCAGGTGAAGACAAGGTGCACGATATTCACCCCTGACGGTGATAAAGAAGGTATTTGCAGATAATATTAATAGAAACGCGCCACGTTGTGAGGCAATGCCTTTGTGCATCTGTCTCGGTAAAAATAAAAGAAACGAGAACTCAACATCTGTTGTTAAGTAGGAAGATGCTAATTTGAGGCTGAGTTGGGTAATTTCAGTATGTCCACACTGTTGTTTTTCTTCAGAATCTTCTTTGACCTAAATTAAATTTCTATGGGTTAGGAGGACGTGCCTGTTAGTAACTTTGCAATGACTTCCTTGTTTTTTCTTAAATGTTTTAATGAATATGTTTTAATTCATTCTTTTTAGATATGCATGAGAGCAGAGTGTGTTTGGACATATCATACGCACATGGAGTATCGCTGCCCGTTCTTGTGGTTGGACAGGACGTGGAGTTTCCCTGGTCGTGTGCTCATAGATAAACACAGCAGAGTGATGTCCACTTCATGCCACGGTCTCATATTGCACAACCATGGTTCAGATGCGTCCTCCTGAATTAACAAACCGAATCTGAAATGCCACAGGACCCAGCCAACCTCTCAACTTACTTTAATACAGTGCATCTTCCGTCCAGGTGCTCCTGACCCTGTGCCCACGCAGTAATCCCAGTTGTGCAAGAGTTAAAAAAGGGAAGCCGGGCGCGGTGGCTCACGCCTGTCATCCCAGCACTTAGGGAGGCTGAGGCAGGAGGATCGCGAGTTCAAAGCCAGCCTCAGCAATGGCGAGGCCCTAAGCAACTCAGTGAGACCCTGTCTCTACATAAAACACAAAATAGGGCTGGGGAGGTGGCTCAGTGGTCGAGTGCCCTGAGTTCAATCCCTGGTGCCAAAAAAAAAAAAAAAAGGGAAATAGCTACGGGTAAGTAGTTGAGCTCCATGTGTAAAAGAAAGCTATGCGTTAAATAGCAAGTCTACCTTTAAAAAAAGAAGAAAAGGAAAAGTATGCATGAGCACTTTGTTTTTAACATCTTTTACCTTACGCCCTGTTTTGGGGGCTGCTACACCAAATGGTGTTTGGGCCGCGTAGCGCCCGGTGCTCAGGTGCTTGGCGCCCTTGAATTCCGTGTTTAAAGCCTACATACGAGCACATGAGCCCCGCCACGGCCTCAGCCCTGCAGTTGAAAACCTCCAATTACTTAATAGATCACTCAGAATAAAATCCAAATTCCTTACCATGACCTTCACTACATATATATATATATATATATTTTTTTTTTTTTTTTCCTTGCAAAACATCGCCCTTCTCTTATGAGAACCCCCCTCAGTGACCATACTGGAGATGTCCCACCTTCTCTCGTCTTTTCTCAGGAGCTACACATTGCAAATCCCGCGAAGAAGCCTCCGTCTGGCTCATTATCCGTGGATTTCAGCCCAAATACCACCTCTCGGAAGGGCCTTGCTGTTTTGCAAGGAGACTTGGGTGGCCTAGTGTCCTCGGCTGGGTCCTCCAGAACGACGGTAGCCCTCCCCCAAACAATCCTCTATTTGCACGGGTGTGTGTGTGAGTGTCTTCTGTTTTTCTGGTGCAAATCAGAAAACTTCTGTTTCACCCCAACATGGAAACAGGGTCCAGCCCGTAAAACGCCTAAGCGTCTGCTGAATTCTGGAAAGCATGGACGGATGCTCCTGTCCCTTAGATAAAAGGACGTAGCCTTTTCCTGACACCTAGTGAAGCCAGAACCAGGCAGGCCGTCAGTGTAGGTAGGTAACTGGAGTCAGGTCCATTCAGGGAGGCCAATTTGGAGAGGCTGAGGCCTCCAGATCCGCCCCTGCTCCAGGGTTGCTGAGGTCACCTGTCCCATGGAGTTGTCAACTGCACCTGGGCCCTATTTGTGTGGTTTCTGGCCATCCTTCCAAACATCCTGGGCCTCCACAGGAGGCAGTAAGGACAGATATAAGGGGGAAGAGAGCAGGAGAGCAAAGGAAACCTAGGACATATAAAAAAGTAAAACACGTGCACTTCTGGGGATACCAGGATACCAGCTACGGCCCCTTCTCATCCTGGGAGAATTCTATGTTACCCCCTTATTTAAATAAGCCCTGCTGACATGCTTGCCCGGGCGGCCTCTGCAATGCTCGAGCCTCAACATGCCAGGAGCAGAAGTCATCTCCAGTAACCCAGCGGCATCCCTAGGTCCACCTTCTCTGTGATGTAAATCATCTCTGGATGCCTTATAACTAAGGCCACTGCAGAAACGTTACGCACATGGTAATGAGAATACACCCTCAGTGACTGTGGTAGAGTTTCAGGTCCGGCATGCTCATGCCTCTGCCTTCACTTTTCTTGCAAAGGATTGCTTTGGCTGCCCTGGTTCTCTTATTTTTTTTTTTTCCCAAATAAATTTCGTGATGGCTTTTTCTAGTTCCATGAAGAATGTCTTTGGGATTTGAACAGGAATCGCCTTCGATCTGGATGACGCTTTGGCCGTTTGGACAATGTTCATCCTGCCTATCCAGGAGTGTGGGAGACCTTTCCGTCTTCGAAGGTCTTTTTAATTTCTTTCTTTAGTGTTCTGTAATTTTCATTGTAAAGATTTTCACCTCTTGTTTTAGATCGATTCCTAGGCTGTATTTTTTTTTTTTAAGGCTATTTTGAATGGGGTAGTTTCCCTAATTTCTCTTTCAGTGGATTCATCGCTGATGTACAGAAAAGCATTTGATTTATGGGTGCTGAGTTTATATCTTGCTACGCTTGCGGAATGCATTTATTATTTCTGTACATTTTCTGGTGGAATCTTTTGGATCTTCTAGATATGGAATCATTTCATCGGCAATGAGTGATAGTTTGAGGTCTTCTTTTGCTATTTGTACCCATTTTCTTTCTTTCTTCTGTTTAACTGCTCTGGCTAGAGTTTCAAGGATGCTGTTGAATAAAAGGGAACAGAGGGGAGGGAATATATCCATATAAAGGACAGCATTCTGCGGTCGTATATAACTCATTAAAACAAAGAATTTTTTATAAAACAATATACTGTTTGGGGAGATATCTGAAGAGAAAGGGATGTGTTCATGCACAAGACTCATTCATCTGTCCTGAGGGAAAACGCGCCGCACAGGTCAGCAACAATGTAACCTTTTCATTCATGGTTAGATACACAGGCTGACTATGTTTGCAACCTCTTAACGTCTGTTGGATCCTTAGTGATGGCTCCCCTTTTGTACCTGATATTAGTTAACTTGTCTTATTTTGTTGGTTCTGTCTTTCCTCTTCCATAAAACTGGATGGAAAATCGAAGATTTAATTGGGCTTCTTTTTATTCAGAGTGTCATTTTCAATATCACCTTTTTTGTGCATTTGTGATTCTATTTCCGGTTCTTTTTCTTTGTCCTATCGAAATGTTTTTTTTTTTTCTTTTTCTTTCCATTTCTTTACTTGAAGTTTATTTGGTTTTCTTTCTCTAGTTTGGACAGATGCAATCTTAGCTTGCAGCTTGGACTTTTCTTTCTAATATACTAGAGGCTATCAATACTTCCCTAAGTACTTTTTTTTCTTTTTTTTTTTTGGTACCAGGGATTGAACTCAGGGGCACTCGACCACTGAGCCACGTCCCCAGCCCTATTTTGTGTTTTATGTAGAGACAGGGTCTCACTGAGTTGCTTAGCGCCTCGCCGTTGATGAGGCTGGCTTTGAACTCGCGATCCTCCTGCCTCAGCCTCCCTAAGTGCTGGGATGACAGGCATGCACCACGGCGCTCGGCTTGTGCTGGGTTTCTTTAAGCTTATGCTGTCCCGAGTTTGGGGGTGCTCAGAGATGAACGTGTTTCTTTTCCACTCATCATCATGTTGAAACAAAATAATGTATTTCCTTCTGTATGCCTAGAGTCATTGATCACTTTAATTGACATTCACTGTAGAAATACCTACAGGATATTTGTCATGTGTCTGACATGCTTAAGCTACTGAGGTCTGCATTGTTATTTATTTCTCATAATAATCTCCTGCATATCTCGATTATTCATCTGACACTCCAGCCAGGAAAGCGAGGTGGTTAAATCACGTTCATATTGCAGCACCCTCAAGCAGAAGAGCTGGGAGTTAGGTTTCCCCTAAGTTATTGATCTCTAAGTTATTGATTCCCTTGCAAAGAAACCTCAATGACTCACTGGGCACAGGGGCACATGCCTGTCATCCCAATGGCTCGGGAGGCTGAGAGAGGAGGATCATGAGTTCAAAGACGGCCTCAGCCAAAGCGAGGCCCTAAGCAACTCAGTGAGACCCTGTCTCTACGTAAAACACAAAATAGGGCTGGGGAGGTGGCTCAGTGGTCTTGAATCTCTGGTACCAGACCCCTAAATAAAGAAGAGAATTTATCAATGAAAACTGGATTCCCAGCTACAGCAAGGTTGGCTCTGGAATGGATTAAGTGGTGCATTTGGGGATATAAGAAGGCAGTATCTGTCACTATCCGATGGTATGTGAGAGTTTGCCTCCTCGATTTTGCTTATTTGCATTTTGTCTAAATACTAGATCAAAGAATTATCAGCAATGACATGAAAATCGCTTACGTAATTCACAAAAGTGTCCAATTGGCTGTTGTTCAGCTGAGCCACATCCTTGCGACCTGCAGAAGGAACGGTCTCCAAATTCACACTGGACACGTCGTCGGGAGACATCTCAGGACTAAGTGTCACGGTTGCAGAGAACTATCCCTCTGAATCCTGCTCACACCTCCGAGTCTTCCTGAGTTCCCCCAAATTTCCCTACAGAGTGTTGAAGTGTCTCTGCTTGCTTGCAAAATTTTAAGTCCTAGTTACATCCATTGAAACAAAGCAAAGTCTAGTCCAGGCAGGGAAGGAATTTTTTTGTGGGCAGCAGGTACCAGGGATTGAACTCAGGGGCACTCGACCACTGAGCCACACCCCCAGCCCTATTCTGTGTTTTATGTAGAGACAGGGTCTCACTGAGTTGCTTAGCACCTCACCATTGCTGAGGCTGGCTTTGAACTCGCGATCCTCCTGCCTCAGCCTCCTGAGCTCCTGGGATTAGAGGCGTGCGCCACTGCGCCTGGTCTTAAATTATGTTTCTAATTCATTATTAAGATTCTCTCACAGAAATATTGCAAATCTGGAACAATGAATTCCCATGGAGCAGGACTATTACTGTAAGTTTTTTCTTTCATGTTTTAACGCTTCAATCTATTTTTTTGTTTCGTATTTTCAGTTGTATGAGATTTTCTTTATTTGTTCTTTTTAGTTATACACACCACTAGGGTATGTATTCACATATTTGTAAACACAGAATGTATCTAAATGAGGTGTAATAATAAAATATGATGTGAAACAAATCATCCAAGTATCCAAAGATCTACGAAAATGAATTAAAATTAAAGCAGAGGCGGTTGGTGGTTCAATCTTTTTTAAAAATAAAAACCCATTTGAAAGTTTGGAAAATTAAGCATTTTCATTTTAAACAGAGAAAAAAAAAGATGAAATAAAATCAAATAATCAAATGTAGTCATGCACATCCTGTGGGCAAATGATTTTAGCATGCATATTATTATTTATGATTTTTAAAATTTTCTCGGGTAAAGCTCGCGTCCGTAGGAGGTATGCGTGAACACGCCTGTCTGTGTATCTTGGCCGTGCACCTGTGTATCTGGAAACTCTGCAAACATGCAAAACTTTGCAATTCTTGCTCCATCCCCAGCCCTCCCAGATGGGTCAGAGCACTGTGCTATTTTCTTAATCTTAGATTCACATTGCTTCTCCAATTTCATCTGAATCTTAATCTTCTCCAATTTCATCTAAATGGAAATATACGGTTTGTATTTTTATGCCTGGTCTTTCTGTCTACAATTTTTTTAAAAAAAATCCATTAGAAGCTGGGCACGGTGGCTCAAGCCTGTAATCCCAGCACTTAGGGAGGCTGAGACAGGAGGATCGCGAGTTCAAAGCCAGCCTCAGCAACGGCGAGGTGCTAAGCAACTCAGTGAGACCCTGTCTCTACATAAAACACAGAATAGGGCTGGGGAGGTGGCTCAGTGGTTGAGGGCTCCTGAGTTCCATCCCTGGTACCAAAAAAAAAATCCATTAGAATTTTTATATCTATCATTAATTCCTACACACTGTTTTGCATAGTGCATTGTATAAATGTAGCACATTTTTTCCTTCTTTTTTCCTGCTCATTCTGGACAGTCTCCAGCCTCAGGCTACTATGGATCAACCTGCTATGAAGATTGTGCACAGATATAGATTCAGGTGCATGTTTCTTGCATAAATATTTGGAAGATATATGAGGTGCAAAGGTTCTGTGTGGTTATGGATTTATAGGAAAGTGCTAATTTTGCTCATTAGTTGTTGATATATCCGTGTAAGTTCCCTTATGCATGCAGAGCATGCTCTAGTTAAACATTCTCTTATTGCATGTTTAATATTCATAATCCTCTCTATCTTTTACCAACATAGTCACTGTGACAGCGAGGTGGTCTGTTCCCACCCTGCATATATTTTAATGAACTTTCTCTGGGGTTACACGCTTCCAGCCAGTTTGATTTGTTGGGATGCAATTTTATATAAGAGCCAGGCAACTCCCCGCATGTTGGAGGGCAGATATCAAGTTTAGCTTTTTGTTGTTGGAAAAAAGAAAAATATTAAGTGTTCTAATTTAATACCGACAGGCTGTGCCTTGCATGTTTAGCTGCGAGCGGTGGCACAAGCCTGTCATCCCAGCACTTAGGGAGGCTGAGGCAGGAGGATCACAAGGTGGAGGCCAGCCTCAGCAACAGCAAGGCGCTAAGCAACTCAGTGAGACCCTGTCTCTACATAAAACACAAAATAGGGCTGGGGATGTAGCTCAGGGGTTAAACAGCTTTATACTCAATCCTTGATTACCCTTTCCCCCCCCAAAAAAAAATCCCCACTGGAAACATAAATGTAAAATTATTTTAGGTAATTATAATTAGTAGCAATAATTGATTAATTACCTTCAGCAATAATAGGGGTCTTCTATCTGTGTTTATCATTTCTATCTCACCACGTATTGATAAACCGTACTGTTTGTCGGGATGGAACCGTAGATTCAGATGATCGGCAGGTATTTTCTTGCCTTGGAATGCCCCAATGCAGACCTGTACGGGCACTTTATTAAAATCCATGAGGCTGATCTTTGAGAATGAATTATTGATTTATCAGAAACCATGTTCAGCAACTTTCCACTTAATGATGGATAACAGCACAATCTGACACCCTGAGAAATTTCAGGCTTGTGTGGAATCCACACATGCATTCTAGATAAAGAGCTTCGTATTTGATGTCTTTTTCATATGGAGGATGGAACCTGGATGCGCTGAAACACATCCTCAGCCCTTTTTGAAATTTTCCAAGAGGGTCTCCCTAAACTGCTCGGGGCCTCACCAAGTCGCTGAGGCTGGCCTCCAACTTGCCATCCTCCTTCCTCAGCCTCCTGAGTTGCAAGGATTGCAGGCGAGCACTCCTCTCCCAGCTAAGATCTTCATATTTGCGATAGAGGTTTAAGGATTGGTTTCATGTAAGAGGAGTTTGATTCAAAGACGCATAGTCGATTTTATCCTTGGCTACATGATGCCCTCACAGTCCTCATGTCCTCGTGGACAGAAGGTCCCTTAAACACCTAGGTGACAGACAACTGTGTGCATTTGCAAACAGACGCGCGCTCTGTAAACCAAGTGACCAAAAAAAAAAGCAAAATAGGGAACAGAAATAACCACCTGGGTCGGAAGAACGATCTCTTAAGCAGGTTCCGCATTCCTCAGATGAGCATTTTCGGGTATTAATTAAGCTGGGGACCTCGCAGGCTCTCCTGAGTCGTGATGGGTGATCTCCCCGATTTCAGTAACTGACAGGTGCCCGGGGCAACCCGGACTGTGCAGATCATGGAATGTGACTTGCATGCCCTGATGCTTTCGTGCCCGAAATAAACATCTCCCTCTCTCTGTGAAGTGTGGCTTCCCCAGGCCGCGAGGCGCCACTGAGATCCTCTTAATGGGCAGAACAGGGAGGCTTTCCAGGGATGAAGGACACATCCAAGGTCCCACCATCAGCACTGGGGCAGCCCATGCGTAGAACAGAAAGCCCTGGGACGCGATCTGCTGTTAAACAGCGCGACTTTTATTTCTGGGAATTAGTTGAAAAACAATGAATGGATGTTGATTTCCAAAATTGCATCCCTGCTGGCATTTACACAAGGAAAAAAAATAATTTCTGTACTTATTTACTACAAATCAGAAAGGGCGATGCATGTCCGCAGAATGTGGCAGACTTTGATTTTATAAAGCGCATGGCAAGAACTCTTGCTGTCTTTCCTGAGACTTTGCTAAGACTCCAAGAAAACGATGCCAAACCCACATCTAGCAGAGTTTATTTAAATGCAAAATTTTCTTGAAGCGAAATTTTGTTTTACTTTTTTTTTAATTTGTTCTTTTTAGACGTGCATGAAAGGAGAGTGTATCGTACGTACACGGAGTGTAACTTCCCATTAATGTGATTGTACAGGACATGGAGTTTCACTGGTCATGTGCTCATACATGAGCACAGGAGAGGGACATCCAGTTCATTCCACTGTCTTTCCTATTCCCGGCCCCTTCCTTTCTCTTTATTCCCCATTGTCTTATCCAAGGAACATCTATTCTCCCCTAACTGCTTATTGTGAGTTAGCTTCCACGTATCAGAGAGAACATTTGACCTTTGGAATTGGATTATTTCCCTTAGCATGATAGTCTCCAGTTCCATCTAGTTACCAGCAAATGCCATCCTTTCTTCCTTCTTCACAGCTGAGTAATATTCCAAAATATGAATGTGTTAACCCTGAGACATTTCCAATCTTACAGATCAAGTCACAATGATGCCAAATGGAGGAAGTAGCATGTGCCTAGGGACTTTCAGGTCTGGAGCACTGCTATATAGACAGGTGGAGGAATATTATTGGTTCTCAATGGATATTTGTTAAATGAGTGAATGGATTTGTGAAACAAGAAACCTAGGTGGATTTTCCCAGCTCTCTGCTGTGCTTGCCAAGCTTCCAAGAAAATGGGTGGAAATAAGGAAGGGAATATTCTTTTATTTATGTATTTATTTTTGGTCCTGGGGATTGAACTCAGGGGCCCTCAACCACTGAGCCACATCCCCAGCCCTATTTTGTGTTTTATGTAGAGACAGGGTCTCACTGAGTTGCTTAGGGCCTCACCATTGCTGAGGCTGGCTTTGAACTCGCGATCCTCCTGTCTCAGCCTCCCAAAGGGCTGGGATGACGGGCGTGTGCCACCACACCCGGCTGGGAATATTCTTGAAACTGCGTGCATGAAACATCTGGGAAAACATCTATTCTCATCGTAGGAAGTGACTTTGCCCCATTCAGGATCAGAAACTAGAAAAATTAGGACAGGAAAACATCTATCATTTCAAAGTGAGGCAGAGAGTCCACAGAGAAATCCCTCCAGTCGGTCAAGGAGTAGAGAGATCCATTTATGATTTCGGGTTCAAGTTGGAAGCTTCTCCTCTTTGCCTTCTGTGCAAATCCAGTGTTCATATGGGGCCGCGGAGGTTATCATATATTCCTTAGGCTCTTAGTGCCATTCACTTGGAAGAGAAGTGAAAATCAGTGTTCCTTGTTTCTGACACTAATCGCAGTTGACAAGTGATGTTTTTCAAGGAAGGCTGGCCTCGGGCAGCCGGGAACTCAGCACTTTGACTCTGGAAATTCTGATATATTACGTAATGATATCTAATTCCTAGATTTATGCTAAAAAAAGTTTTTGTAACATCAGCCACTCAAAACTGACTTCCAAAATGAGGTCTTGAGATTTCTCCCACATGCCTCTCGAAAAGTCCCTTTCTCTGAAATTTGAACAATTACTTTAGCAAATGACGATCGATCGCTTAGCCAAATGTCAGCACATTCAGGTTTTCACTGTCTTTACTGCGCCCAAGACTCTTTTTCCTTCAAGTTTCCAGAAGCATCTTTTAAAGATATAAATTAGGGAATTTTAAAACCCTGAATATCTCCTCATGGCACTAAAAAAATACATTCTTGGCATGGTCTGTCAACTTTGAAATGAGGTTCTAAGTAAATTTCTGTGATCCTTGCTATTATTATAGCTTTCATACTTCTCTGCACAAAAATATGTGCTGAGATTCCTAGTGAACTCCTGAAACTACATCATACATAACCAACATATGCTAAGTTTTTATCCCTATACTTACGATAAGGTTATGATTTAACAATAATAATAAAATAAAACAATTATAGTAATATACTCTTGTACTTTGGGGGCATTATTAAGTAAAATAAAGGCAACTTGGACCAAATCTTTGTGTTGATATGATAACTGAGATGGTTGCTAAGTAACTAAGAGGTGGATAGTGTATACTGGGTGGATACACTGAACAAAAGGAAGATTCATGTTTTGGGTGGATGGAAGCAGTTAGCGTGGGACTTGGTCAAGCTACATACAATGGCTTGCAGTTTAAAACTGGTGAATTGTTAGTTTCTGAACTTTTCTATTTATAACTTTGGACCACCACTGATGATGAATAGCTTCAAAACTGGAAAGTAAAAGTTTTGTGTGGAGACGGGTCTTTACAGAGGTGATGGACGAGCAGTGAGGTCCCCAGGGTGGCCTGGACCCCACAGGACTGGGGTCCTTGTAAAAACAGGAGATGAGGACAGACACACACACAGAAGGACCACCCTGTGAGGACCCAGGGAGAAGACAGTATCTGCAAGCCAGGAGAGAGGCCTCAGGAGGAGCCAGCCCTGCCCACGCCTGGACCTTGGGATTCTAGCTTCCATGACTGGGAGGAAATATTATTTAATATTATTTAATATATTCATGGCAGCCGTAAAAGTATAATCTAGTTTAAAGCCAATATTTTTCAAGCATTCTTTCTATGCAAAGAAAATATATTTTTTTAATTTCAAAACATGATGATGTGATTTGAAAGTTGGTCCAGTATGGCATCTTGTTTAAATTTTGTTATTTATTATAGTGTGTATGTATGTGTGTGTGTGTCTCGTGTTTCAGCTCTTGAAAATTTTTATAAACTTTTTGAGTGAAATATTTGAAGCATAAGCGTTCTAGGATACCTCCGTGCGAAGATTGACAAAGAGATTACTGTCCTTGACTGTGATTTAACATTAACTCTCTGAATTCGGTTTCATGCATGTACAAAATAAAAGTGGATCAGAAGACCTACAATTAAGTGAACTCCACTAAAGTTAGTTGTCGGTGAAATTGTGAAGGGTACACTCTGAAATAAGACTTCTTGTGTTACTTACTGCTTGGTGATTCTGTGTATTTCAGTATGGTACTTCCTACAGGCCCATCTCAGGAGACTACGCTGCACTATTTTTGGATGAGCAAAAAATACGAATGGGGCATTTTTCAATAACATTAGACATGTTATTTGAGTTGGCACAGCAGAATTATGAAATAAAGCAACATTTGTCTCTTTTTATCAATGAATTATGTATTCAATACCCATTTGGCTAGTAATATCTAATATGGGATGCCATGATGATATTGTGGATGGTGGTGATGATGGTGATGGTGATGGTGATTGATCACAATGGTGGTGATCATGATGCTGGTGGTGATCTTGATGGTGATGGTGAAGGTGATGGTGATGGTGATGGTGATGTTGGTGATGGTGATGGTGGTGATGGTGATGGTAATGTTGGTGATGGTGATGCTGGTGGTGATCTTGATGGTGATGGTGAAGGTGATGGTGATGGTGATGGTGATGGTGATGTTGGTGATGGTGATGGTGGTGATGGTGATGGTGATAGTGATGATGGTGATGATGGTGATGGTGATGATGGTGATGGTAATGTTGGTGATGGTGATGCTGGTGGTGATCTTGATGGTGATGGTGATGTTGGTGATGCTGATGATGATGGTGATGGTGATGATGTTGGTGATGGTGATGGTGATGTTGGTGATGGTGACGGAGATGGTGATGGTGATGATCACAATGGTGGTGATGGTGATCTTGATGGCGAGGGTGATGGAGAGGATGATGTTGGAGATCATGATGATAATAGTGATGATGTGATGGTGATGATAATAATACTGGTGCTCATAATGAGGGTGACGGTGATGGTGATGATGTGATGATGGAGATCATGATGATGGTGGTGGTGCTGGTGATGATGCCAACAATGATGGTGATCTTAATGATGGAGGTCAGGATGGGGATGATGATAAGGATGGGGATGATGATGGTGGTGATGATGGTGGTGGTGTTGATGGTGGTGATGATGATGGTGGTGGTGTTGATGGTGGTGATGATGATGGTGGTGGTGGTGATATGATAATAATGGTGATGATCTTGATGATGGAGGTAAGGATGGTGATCACAATAGTGATGATGGAGATGATGGTGCTGGTGTCGATGGTGGTGACGATGATGGTGGAGATCATGATGATGTTGGTGGTGGTGTTGGGCATGATGATCACAATGGTGGCGATCTTGATGACAGAGGTGATGATGGTGATCATGATGGTGAGGATGGTGATGACTGGAGTGACCGGGTTGATGGGGATGCTGCTGACGAGATGGTGACTGTGGTGGTGCAGGGAGTGATGAGTGGCCCTTGTGCAAAGCATAGCAGTGGACAATTCCATAGCCCACATGGTAAGAAAGTGAATAAAAAAGTGGATGAGAGCTGGACACGGTGGCGCACGCCTGTTATCCCAGCACTTTGAGAGGCTGAGGCAGGAGGATGGCGAGTTCAAAGCCAGCCTCAGCAAGGGCGAGGCACTAAGCAACTCAGTGAGACCCTGTCTCTACATAAAACACAAAATAGGGCTGGGGATGTGGCTCAGTGGTCGAGGGCCCCTGAGTTCAATCTCCAGTACCAAAAAAAAAAGTAGATTAGGAAACTATGCAAAACTGACGTATACCGGTGAAAACCAGGGCATATTAAAATGCACATAACATCAAGATCTTGTAGACCTCTGATCAGACTCTAAAATGAAGACAATCAGCAAACAAGGGCAATACATTCAGCCATGCTTGAGAATTTTCCTGAACTAGACCAATGCTTACACCAAGAAATGGAAGAAAAACCAAAGAAATAACAAATAAATACTCATATCAAAGTGAGACAAAGTAGCAAATAGGAAATCCTTAAGAGGGAGGATAGGAAGGAAGGCATATTATTTACAGTGAACACAGGTTTAAAAAAGCAATAATGTCTCATGATTCTCTCTTCACTGTTGGACCATTTAAAGCTGCTT
>CM053417.1:119848980-119865526 GCA_028644305.1 Xerus rutilus | reverse complement strand
GCAATGGGGCGGCTGGGGCTGGGTCTCACCTGCTTTGCGTGCGTGAGGCTCTGGGTTCGATACTTAGCACCACCGAAAAATAAGCACATAAAATAAAGGTAGGGCGTCCATCTACAACTCAGAAAGATATATATTTTTAATAATAGCTTGGATCTCTATATTTTTGTGTCCATTTTTGCAGCCTGTCATTTCTGCACACCTTTCGTAGTTTTATGGGGAGGGGGGCGGGATTTAATGGCTTAATCAGTTGTTCAATTCAAGGGCACCCTCTTGTGTTCACAGGGTGAACTTAAGTTTTCTTAGAATATGGCTTTGGTTTTATCATTTTGTTTCATTTTGTGTGGACGGCACCCATCTTGGGAGACTTTGTTTTTATTTTGTAAGACTGGTGATTTCATCACTTGCCTTTTATTTTGTTGCTGTTGTTGTTATTATTATTATTATTTTGGTACCAAGGATTGAACTCAGGGGCACTCGACCCCTGAGCCACATCCCCAGCCCTATTTTGTGTTTTATGTAGAGACAGGGTCTCACTGAGTTGCTTAGGGCCTCGCCATTGCTGAGGCTGGCTTGGAACTCGCGATCCTCCTGTCTCAGCCTCCCAAAATTTCTTTAATGTATTTGTCACTAACAAATACACCAGGCGTGTCCACTGTTCCTAGCGGATGGTGGCCCAAGTAGCCATCCTGTCCGTGAAATTTCCCTCCGCTAAATTATCCTCAATATCCGTGATGACTTGCACGTCAATATGAAATTCAACTAAAACTAGGTTGTCATTCCTATTAGAAAACAAAGAAAGAAATACCTTGGATCTTGGAATACTTCTTGGATGAACGGAGAGTTTTTGCATGTAATACAGGAGGTTCATTGGATGCACTAATGAGATGATTTCAGAAGAAACGATTTTTCAGACACAGCTCCCTGGGGAAGCCTGGTATTTAAGTCTGTCCCGGGGATTTTTCATTCTTTAATGGTTTACCCATGGATACACCTAGATTGTGAAGGGTGGTTTTCCCAGAGGGACCGTGACAGAGGAAGGGTCTGAGATCCCCACAGCATCCTTCATGGAGGCAAAATGATATTTCTTTGATTCAGGGGCGCACACATGTTCAGAGGGCGTCCCTGCCCCACTGGAATACGGGTGGAGACCAGAGATCCGGAATGTGTCCTCAGAGGACGCCGTGATTCCCTGGGCAGTCCCAAGTCTCACCCTGGGTTCCAATATTGCAAAGATTCAATGGTCATTCCTAATGGAACAGGGTCCCCTTTTCTGCTGGGAATGCAGCCCCGGCTGCTCGGCCGCTGCAACTGATTTTTAAATGGCCATGTCTCCTTTCTTCCTCTCTCCCTGCTCCTCCCTGATCTCAGGGGAAACAGGATTCCCTTTCTTCCCCACCCTAGGCAGACTATCTGTCCCCAAGTCCACACCCACCACAGGAAGGACGTCATCCAGACTTTGGGGACAGCACCAGCAGATCTCAGCAGTGACTGTCTCCCAGTGAATGGCAGGTCCCCCAGGGGACACTGGAAAGCAGCCTTGGAGTCACCTCTTTAAAAGCCCCTGCTCCCGCTGATGGGCAGCATCACAGCCTCTGGGACCGGGAGTCCCTGGTGCTTGTCCTTTGCTAGCAAAGCAATGAACCTTCTTTTTCTTTTTTCTCAAAACTGGGTTATTGCCCTGGCATCGGGGAGAAGGACCAAGCTTTTGGTGACAACTGAGCTGTGACAAGGAGATAATGGGGCTGTGTCTTGGCACTTGGCCGAGTAATAGAGATAAAAGTGTAGAGAAAGTGAAAACCCCATGTAAAATTAGAAACATCGAAACTCTGTCAATGACCCTCGCTATTCTCCGAGTCGTTCGCATGAAAGACTGAAACCGATCACAGTGAGGGAGAAAGAGAACTCGGCAGGCACGTGACTAGTTTTATAAACCGGTGGCTTCTGTGCATTTTACCAAATGCGGGAGTTTTTGCAGATGAACTGGAGGGACAGCCTTCTGCTCGGCTGCCTGCTTTTCTAGCTTCCTAGAGAGAACACAACATGTTCCAGATATAAACAGAGACAGGAGAGGGACAAACTGTCACCGTGACATTATCGAAGATTTTGGTCACATTGGCACTGAAAAATAACGACTCCGAGTCTTCATAGGGAATGTGTCTTCAGATAAATTAAGCAGAATAATTTTGTTGGTGAAAAAAAAAAAATCTGTACTCAAAACTCTCATTGACCTAAGTGATGAGCACTGTTTTCTAATAAAGTTTATCTTTATTTGTTGGTTTTATTTTTTATTTAAAGTGAGATCCTTAGTCGTAAGGAAACCAAATTAAGATTTTTTTTTTTTTTTTGGTACGTGGGATCAACCACTGAGCCACCTTCTTATCCCTATTTTGTGTTTTATGTAGAGACAGGATCTCACTGAGTTGCTTAGGGCCTCGCTTTGGCTGAGGCTGGCTTTGGACTCGCGATCCTCCTGCCTCAGCCTCCCATGAGGTCATTTATGGAAACATCACTATGCACGGTTATCCTCACCTGATTTAACTCTAAAGGTCCCAGTGGGTGACAGAGGGAAAGCCTCAGGGATCACTGTGGGATGAGCACGCTGGTCTTCCGTCCCTGGGAAGGTGACTGTTCGTGCTCACACACAAGTGGACCCATGGTCAGCAGGGACCTGTGGAAGGCTTGTTTTCAAAAAGGAAGAACATGAGTATTTTCTTGTGCTCATTCAGCACACGTGGTCCTGGCTGTCCTTAGGATGGACGTACAATGTAATTTTTCCTTTCCTTTCTTCTAAAAGGAAACCCATTGTGAAAATCATAGTCCTGAGAAAGACAGGTCTAAGAACTCACTTCTCTGATGTAAAGACCCCAACAACTGTGATAATCCATAATCACTGTTCACAACTGTATTTCTTGAGTACGTTTCAATTCGTGGGCATTTTCTGTGAAAATCCACTTTATTGGAGGAAAATACTATTCTGAAGAAAGAAAAGTGTTCCTTTTTTTTTTTTTGAGTGGTTATGCAGGAGTTAATAGCAAAACCCACTCTCCAGCGTTAGATTTCTCACTTTTTTTTGGTGAGTGAAATATGAAGGTTTCTTAGAATAATGTGGGTACTAGTCACTGGTTGTTAGAATAATATGTTGATCTTTGTGCTTTATATGTAACTTTTAATGCATTTATATATACACAGATATAGTGCATTTATATATACACAGAAATAGTACATGATATAAAGATATATGGTTGATATAGGTATAGATAGAAGTGATAGAAACATATAAAAATAGACATGATAGATGATGAAAAGGTATGTTGATAGATATAGGTATAGATAGATATGATAGATGATACATCTAGGTATAGATAAATATGACAGATATAGATATAGATAGATATAGGTATAAATAGGCAGAGGTAGATATGATTAAATATAGACATACACAGATAAAAATAGGCAGAGGTAGATATGATCCATTATAGAAAGACATAGCATAGGCACAAATATGATAGATGATAGATATATAGATAAAGGTATAGACAGATATGATAGATGATAGAAAGATATATAGATAGAAAGATATATATATATAGGGCTGGGATTGTAGCTCAGTGGTAGAGAACTTGCCTAGCATGTGTGAGGCACTGGGTTCGATTCTCAGCACCATATACACATAAACAAAATAAAAGTCCATTGACAATTAAAACATATTTTAAAAAGAAAGATATATAGATAGATACAGACATAGGCTGATGTGATCGATATAGGTATAGATATGACAGATGACAGAAAAATATATAGGTAGATATAGGTATAGATAGAGATAACTATGATAGATGTATAGATAGATATCAATACCAATAGATCCCCTCGATGATAGAAACACACATATATAGGCACATATGTAAACACATACATGTATATATAGATTTATAGATATAATTAGATGATAGAAAGATATACAGGCATATATAGGTACAGATATAATAGTAAATACGTAGATATAGAAATAGATACAGATACATACCCAGATATACACAAATATGTATCCACATACATGCATATAGGGATAGATCAATAGATAGGATAGATCATAGGAAGATATATGGGCATATGTAGGTATAGGGCATAATAGATGATAGATATATAGATACGTGTGTATACACATGCACACATATATATGCACACATATAAATGCACATACATGCATATATAGATTGATATAGGTGATAGATATACACTTATATATATAGGTATAGATATACATAGGTATAGGTAGATATAATAGATAATAGATATATGCATAGATATGGGAATAGATAGAGATCCATATATGCACACACACACACATCTGGATTGACAGGTGTTTAATAGAAGCGATCTCTGACCCGGGGCTCATGCATTCTATTGTTAGATAACCAAATCTTGCTCAGGGTTTTTAAGAAATTCATCATGATGTCAAGTCGAATGGGTTTCGACACTGAAAATATACAATTTCACTCAGTTGTATTTCTTTTCAACTGGTTATTTTCTTGTTCCAATTTCCCTGCATTTTTATTAACCCTTAGGAAGAGAATTCATGGCCTTTCTTTTTTCAAGATGATAAAGTGGGTATAACCCTCTCTATGCTGAACCCGACCTTCCCTGACGATATTCGTGTCTATATGCATTTCTAAGATGTAAGACCCCTTGGGAGCTGGAGCCCGGATTCTTCCCACTTGTTTATCCACACTGATGACGTTGTAGCTCTGGCTCCGTTGTAGGTTTTTTTTTTTTTTCTCTGAAGCCTTCGATTTGTCTTCAGTATACTCTAAAATGTGGAGTCCTCAATCAGGCAGCCGTCCTTGCTGACGATCGTGCATCGTCAGAGTGGGGAATTAAATCAATAAGCCATCTGCGTATCGATTTTGTGAGGAGCACAGGCTGTGGATGGACACGGAAATTCAGTCCAGCCTCATCCACATCCTGGGATGCAATATGGAGCCCGTCTGAGCTTTGGGAATTTTCCAGAATTCCACAATGGAAACAGCTCAGAGAAGCATTCGCTGGTTTGCACTGTTACTATGACATTATGAGTAGTAGGCTTTGTCTCTGGAGATCAGATCTGAACGCCTTCACTTTACTTCACAGTCGAGTCATGAGTTCTTCAAGCTTCGTGTTGTCAAAAGTCAACATGAGAAAAAATAGATTTCTCCATATATAAAGAGTTTATGCCAAGAAACAAAAGGACCGGGATCCAGGATGCCCAGCAATGCTAGTCCCAGGTGCATCTGGAAAGGAAGGAAGAAAAGGGAACATTTCATTGGCAATAGGAAGACGTTCTCAGAAGCTGCTTGGTATCCAAGTCCATTGGTCTCGACAGGAGTTGGAGTCCGATTCCCCGTGGCTGAGTTGCTGCTGCCTTAAAGGTCTGACAAGGAACCTCATCACAGAAATCTGCATCAGGGTAAGTGAGGCTTGCAAGCTTCAGATGCATGAAGGCATGTCTTGTGGTCTTCTGGGGACTTCAGAATGTTATTTTATTTTACTATTTTATTTTATTTTATTTTATTTTATTATTTGTACTAGGAATTGAACCTAGTGCTTAATCACTGAGTCCCATCCTCAACACCTTTTATGCATTTTATTTTGAGACTAGGTTTCACTGAGTTGCTGAGACTGACCTCTAACTTTTGATCCTCCCGCCTCAGCCTCCCAAGCCTCTAGGATTATTGGTGTGGGCCACAGTACCCAGCTCAGAAAGGTTTTGAGATGGTTCTTATTGGAGACATACAGGGCATGAGCTCTCCCTCTCCAAGGTTTCCTGAATCCTATTTTTCTGGGTCTTGGGAACAAGCATTTCCTCGGGCTCAAAATTTGGTCATATATTAAAAAATGCCATCTTGGCCTCCAGTGGGGTTGCTTTGAGTCTCTGTGCTGACCAATGCCTTCTTAGCTCTGAGTTTTTTCTGTACCACCTTGTTCTATGGTTTTATGTGCTTTTGGGGTCACAGGGCTGGCTTTTCAAGGGACTCTGGACCCCTGTTCAGGTTGATAAAAGCTCATATTAGAATGTTTCCTGCAGCTGAGTCTAAATTCCTATTACTGACACACGGGGGTATATTGTTTTTTCTTTGAGGTTTGTGGTGTCCTTTTATTTTATTATCATTATTATTTTTTTTCCTTAAGTCGACAGAGAAAGTATGAGAACGAAAATCACATTCTTCTTTTTTCTTGTTCTTCTACAAATGGGTTTTCAATCCAGCTATTCTGGTAAGGAAATAAGAATTCTTTCAGATTCCCCAGGAGTCTTGAGCCTCATCACGGACATGATTTTCTGTATCATTTTGTTTTTTTCTACCACCATCAGCAAAGGGCACATGGTACATGAATTCCATGTCTCCCATAGGAGGCTCCCATAGGCGGCTTTCTGAAACTCCTCTTGGGAGCACTGCACCAGCCCGGGGGGTTCATCATCCCCAGGACACACGTCCCCACCACACAGACCGTCAGGCCCACTTGACCTTCTGATTCCCTCCTCTTAGTTCCTACTGGTGGTTCTTTATTTTCTTTCCCTGATCTCTCTTCCCTTTGATCGATGACATGGATTCTTATAGATTGCTCTCACTTGCAAATAATTGTCTTAAAATAAGATTCTTTTGTTTTTTTTTCTCTTGTGTTTTTTTTTGTCTATTATTCATAAAAGACTTTATCTTTTGCAAGTAGGTTCAGGTTTTCAGAAAAAAAATTAAGCAGAAAGTAAATCAATATCTGGGATTGTGTTCTCCTAAGGATGAACAAAAGCAATATTTTGGAATATTAATAGCTGTATAATCATTCACCATAGAATCATAACCTCCAGTGTCTTTTTCCCCCTCAAGGCAACAATTTGTCTCTGTATCAATAAATCAAATAAATCACCAGAGCAATGCTCTTTGTATCTTCCTATGGATCTTAATTTTTCAAGATTGTTCAGAATGAATGTGTCCATGGCACTTGACTTGATTCCCTCCATGGTCTTCCATGAAACCACTTATTTATTTATTTTGATCTGTTTTTATTTTTATATACATTTTTAAACCCCCTATATTATTTTTACAAATTTTTCTATACATTGGAACCACAAGATGATGTTGATATGTATCCTTAGCAGAACGGCTACAGACCAGCCAACTCCATCTCAAAAACAAGATGGCGGATGTGCTTGGTTGATGGCAACTGGGAAGCAACGAGAGATGGGTCAGGGAAAATATAAGCCCTCTCAGGGAATCTCTCTGGTCTTGTACTCCCTCCAATGTGTCAGAGGATATTCCTGCAAGAGATGACAGACGGGTGGAGTCATCAGTGATAACGAGGTTCCCGAAGAAGAGATTTCAGAATGGATCTCTAATTTCTCAGCATGGCTAACTACAGTGCACTAGAGCACGTCTGGACTGTAGCATTGGAGGAAACCATTTGCAACGTGAGCGAGCCGGCTTTGTATCTTCCTATGGATCTTAATTTTTCAAGATGACCCAGGTGAAGAAGGATGTTCTCTTGGAGTGGACTGGGAAGCACGGGAGGATGCTGAGGCTCAGGGTAACCATGACTCCGAGTAACCCGACTACGAGAGCCCAGGGTCACGAGCAGCAGTGAAAGGTCGGGAGCCTGCTCAGGGCGCCAGCATCAAACGGGTCGGCGTGGATTTGTAAAATGACAATTATTCTTTTCTAATTTGGTCACTGGTTGAGAAACCATGATCCTGAGCGTTAACAGCTTTAAATCTTTGGGTAGGGCTTATTCGGATGTCAATCAGGGTTTTGGAATCTGCGTGTGTTTGAGCAAACAAGAGGGAACTCAGGTGAGTTGGGTAACAGTTAAGAACCAACTAGGTGAAGGACAGGTGGGTTGATCAATCAAGAGATAGAAGGACTGGTGGATAAATAGAGCCAGAAGTTGGACGGTGTACACACGTGTAGATAAAAAAGTGAAGATAGATGGTAGATCTGGAGGTAGGCAGAGGTAGATGATGGGACCTGGACATTTCGTTGACACAGACATTGATGATAGATAATAGATTGCTAATAGAAAGATGGATGATAGGCTGGATCTCCTCTTATGAAACCTTGTTATCGTGGTGCTTAGGTAGGTAGGAAAATATAAATATTGGTAGATGAGCAGATATAACATAAGCAGGTGAATGGATCATAGGTTGATAAGAGAAGTTGGCTACTGAGATAGAAAGGCAGATGATAAATACATAGATGCATGGATTGATGGACACATGGATGAATAGATAGATACAGAGATGAATATGTACAGAGATGCATAGATGGATGAATGGATAGATACATAGATGCATAGTTTGGATAGATGATAGATGGATAGATAGATAGATAGATAGATAGATAGATAGATAAATGGATGGATGGATGGATGGATGGATGGATACATAGATAGATAGATAGATAGATAGATAGATAGATAGATAGATAGATAGATGGATAGATGGATGGATGGATGGATGGATGGATGGATAGATAGATGGATGGATGGATAGACAGACAGGACATTGACACTTATGGAATATAGATAATAGATCATTCCTAAATGAAACTTTAAATCGCACACACAGAAGACAGAAAAACGTATCATATTCTCTTGATTGGACTAATCCCAATTCAGAAACTGTCAATTAAGACATCAATTACAGCTACCTCCTACAAAAGGACAGGACATGGACTTTTAAAAATGAATTTACCCCATTCAACCCACCAAGCCTTCTCCTTGGTACTCGGGAGAAATGCGAACATGAACACTGGTCCATGCGTATTCATATCAGCTTGGACCGGAAAGAGCTCAGACCCCCACCAACAAGTGAATGGATGAAAGATGGATAAATGGACGCATGCAATCAGAACCGGCTTATCTTTAGACAGGATCAGCCCGTTCACATCTGTAGTCCGGTGCGCCACTCAGAATGTTATACTGAACCCAGAAACACGAACTAATGGGCACATGCTGTTTGAGTTCACAGGTTCGACCTTGTGGAAAGTGCCTTCTAGGTTCACCCATATTTCTACAAATGAGAGAATTCTGTCCTTTTTCAGGGCTGAGTGGTATTCCAGGGTATCTATGCATCGAGTCATCTATCAGCTCATCTCTTTTGTTGGAGCCTGGGTGTGATACTGCTCAATAGTGTCCAAATGCAAAACAATCAGTTGGTGTGTATTTTATAAACACAAAGAAAAGGCATTCCATTATCCCAAGGTGATAGATGTTTGAGGAAATAGATAATTTGAACTTGTATAAAATATTATACAGTCTATGCATATTCCGAAGCACCCCACAGTGCCTCTGAAATGTGTATTCTGCACTTATATGTATCAGTTTAAACATGATTTTAAACACAAAAAAATAAGTGGGAAAAAAAATGGAAAGCCAACCTACGTTTAACTAGGCTTGCAACTTGGACCTCTGTACCTTCTGGCTGTCCATCTCTGGACTATAAATGCTAAGAAATTTAATTCCTACAAAGGAAATTAAATACTTCCCAGAATATAATATTTAAAATGTGCATGACTTGGCTATGTTCATTGGATTTTCTATCTTGGCAGTCTGCAAGTAGAAATACATTTTTAAAGTTAGATTTTTTTTTTTAATTCTGTGCCTTTTTATAATCCCTAAAGACTCCTAAGAGCGAGCACAAATAAATGCTCTTTTGTGAACTACTTCGTATATTTGCAGATGTAAATTGCCTATGATCGAGAAGTTTCCGTACATGGCTGGAGTCTTATTTAAAAAATATGCAGAATGTTCAAGAGGATTATTATTATTATTTTTGGAAAGACAGTCCTCGAAACAATTTTTAAGAGAATGAACAGGAAATAGAAGGGAAGACCTCCCTTTTGACTTCTTAAGTTAAGAGGATTTAAAAGCTGCTTGAATCACAATAGGAAAAAGAGTCATTATTTTGCTTAAAGGACTCAGCAAAGAGAATCCAAAACAAGCCCTCGTGTGTTTGCACAGAAGACTTAAAAGGTGGCGGAAGATGTTTTGATCCTGGGGAAGCCAGCTTCTCTGAAAGGACATCTTGTCTCAGGGGAGAGACTTGAAACAGCTGGCCCTGAAGGTGACTTCTCTGGGGTCGGGCATTTGGCAAGGTTGGACGTCAATTTAATTGCATTGAAGATTCGCACACGCAACCCGATCGGTACATTGCGGAGAACCCTGGGACTCTTTGCAAGGGACATCGGCTCTGAATTGTGCTCTCCCTGGTGCAGTTCCCAATCCGGTATTCTGTTCCCGGAGATAGGATCCTCGTTTCCTGCAAGACGGAGTCTCATCTTGACATCTGCATGCATAAGGACGGAGACGTGGAAAGGGCTTTCTCATGCGGTGGAGTTGAAGGCCAGCTCCTCATCCTGAGGGACTGAAAACTCCTTTGTCCAGGAAAAGTCGTCCCAGATCTCGATTTGAAAGGCAGTTTCCATCTGTTGCTTAGAAAGAGCTTCTATTTTAAACTGTTATCAAGGACGTGCTCAAAGGAGATCAAACGTTAGCCTGCTCCCATAAAAGTCAGCACATACGTGTGACGCACAGATGGCATATTTGTTATGCAAACGGAACGTGCCTGAGTTTCAAAAGGACAAAAGCCTATAGGATGGGAATCAACCGGCTCCTCTGAACGGATAGGTTGCTTTTGCATAATTTGTTCCATGTCCAACCGCTGGCGTTTAACAACCCAGAAGGTCGCTACGACTTGATGTCCTTCTAATTTACTTTGTTAACTTCTCCCAGGCTCCAGGTGGCATCTTGAACGTCACCATTGAAATTCCCTTGCTATTCTGTCTGCACTATTTTATGCTCCTTCCTCGTGCGTGGGGTGGCGGTCTATGCAACCATCTATTTGGAAAAGTCCTGACATAAAACGCAAGACAGAGCATCCTCAGCTTTCCATGACCGATGCGTCCCTCCATCCCGCAGAGAGATGCAGGACTTAAGAGTGGCGGGTGCCACTCAACAGTGGCGTGGGCAGGCACCTCCGGTGGCCGACTGATCTTCACATTCAGGTAAACCACACCGGGAAACGGGGGTCTCATGGGAAGGGATGGTTTTAGCAGTGGCTTTGTGGGATTTATTTCTCACCTCAGGACTGATAAGGACACTCTGCAAGTGGAGCTTTGCCATCTGTAAGGATTTTCTAAAAACAATTCAGCTCCAGTTTCTCTCAGGACACAGAAGCAATCTGTTGTGTTCAATTGAATATCCTAAGACCTTGTGTGATTCCTGATAATTCAATGCATAATAAGTGATCAATGGCTTTCGATGCATTGAGGAAAACACCCAAATGCGGGTATATGTATATATGTGTGCACTTCAAAAAACACACTCAAGCTGGACGCGGTGGCACATACCTGTCATCCCAGCGCTTTGGGAGGCTGAGACAGGAGGATCGCGAGTTCAAAGCCAGCCTCAGCAACGGCGAGACGCTAAGCAACTCAGTGAGACCCTGTCTCTACATAAAACACAAAACAGGGCTGGGGATGTGGCTCAGGGGTCGAGGGCCCCGAGTTCAATCCCCAGTATCCCCCTCCCCCAAAAAATAAAGCCACACACAACACTCTGTATGCAAAACCTACCTTTTAGTGTTTGCAGACTCAGTACACAAATGCAGACTTCTTTTTGATTTTTCATGTGATGTCTTTATTTTTGTGCATCACATAGTAACTGCACCTATTCATGGGGCACATGCTGACATTTGGATACCTGTGTGCTTTAGGTAGTGGTCACATGAAGGTCGTTAGCATAGCCAATCCTTTTAAATGCACATCCTGTCTTTGTGGTGACAGCATTCAAAATCCTATTCTGCACTATAAGTTTAGAAGATCACCTTTTTTTTTTTTTTTGATTGCACTGTGACAAGAGCTGGTGAGCTGTTTGTCTTTCTGAGCCTGGCTTCTGTCTGTTAACATAATGTCCTCCAAGTCCATCCGTGTCGTCACACATAATAGGATTTTGGACTTTGTTACGGGGGAATTTGTTCCACTGCGTAAATCGACCATGTTTTCTGTATTCAGATGCCAGGAGACATCTGGCTGATTCCATTTCTTGGTTCCTGTGATTATATATCTCATTAAACACGAGGGTGCAAATGTGTCTTCCACGCCCTGATTTTATCTGGGGCCTGGGCTTTATGTGTAGTCGGATTGTTGAAAAATACAACATTCTCATGTGTCATTTTTTTTTTGAGGAATCTGTGTGGTTTTCCATGACTTTATTTCTATCCCCACCGACCAACTCACACGTCTAAATCTTGGATTAGTCTTCATCTCTGATGATTCATCTAGTAAAGAAATTGAATCTGGCCCCATAGGATTTTTCCATAAGAAGTTAAAGGTTCGTACTCCACCTGTTGGTTATTTTAGCTATGTGAACACAATGGTGAACTTGGGTGAAATATTCTCAAAATGCAATCGGGGACTATTTATCTATGAAGACAACTCACACTCAAATCTATCATAGAGATTCATAAGGAAATGGAGTCCTTGTCAACTTGCTCTTCTGTGGCCCTGGACAGGATGGGTTACCCTGCACAGGTTGGTGCAAATTCTACATGGCATAGGTGCACACATTTTCATCCACACACAAAAATCATGACACTGATAGTCTTTTTTTTTTTTTAATATAGCATAAGAAATAACATATACCTAGAATCATAGTCTAGTTATTTTTCTTTGTTTTCAATACTTTTCAGGTCAGGGCATCTTTGGAGATCGCGATCATCCTTGGAGATGACCTTCACGCCATCGCCTGAGAGCCAAGACGTGACTCAGGATGGCTGACGTCGGCGTTGAGTTCAGACACAGCACATGGGGTATTCAATAATAAATGGAGGAAACGGACAAAGAGCCTTTCTTCCCAAGAGCTGCCCTCTTTGACATTGGGAATCTATCACCTGCAGTCTCACCTGTGGCTGTTCTTCCAGAAGGTTCCTGAAGGATGAGCAGGGTCATTGAACAGGACGGAGCCTTTGCTTTTAAATATCGTTTCTTGGGTCCATAAGGAGGGATGGTCCTTGACAGGGATGGGAGGAGAGGATTCCTGGAGCACAGAGCAAGGTACTTTCTAGGGAGCATCATGCACTGACTCTGCATTCTGGGTTCTGAGCAGGTATTTGAGGTATCTTTTCACCTTCAGGTGGCCCCGCATGGAACATTGGTGTCCAAATTTGGGAAATGGAGTTAGAGAGAGTTAGGGATTTTCCCACATGAGGATGAACAAATATAAATTCTTATTAGTGTTGGGGAAATAAAAATCCAGTGAGTTTAAAAGAGGTGAGAGGCAGGAAGGGAAGCTACAGATGGGTGTCAGAAACAAGTCACGCAGGAGATTTTAGACCATTACGGGGGTTGGGGATTTTATTCCATGTGATGGGAAGATGCTGGCAGATAAGGGCGGGTTTTCCAACTTCAGCTTGATTGACATTGTCTGGACCCTTCTCTGTCATGAGTATAGTCCCCTGGATTGTGCAACCACAGAACCTCATCCCCAGCCCCTCTTTATGTTTGATTTGGAGACAGCGTCTCACTAAGTTGATTGAGGCCTTGCTGAGTTGCTGAGGCTGGCCTCCAACTTTTGATCCTCCTCCTTCAGCCTCCCAAGCTGTCGGGATTACAGGTGCGCCACCCTGCGCCTGGCACGCAATGACGCATTTCAGGGATAAAATGGAAAGTCAGTGGGATCCCAAAAACCTATCTCGGGCAATACCCTCTTTGAATTATGTTCATTGACTTGGAAGCAAAATTAGAAATATGCAAGAATAGGAAAGGAAATAGCAAAACTAGAGATCTTCAGGTTTCGCTTCGTGTCCTGGAAAAGACCAGGAGGAGGTAGAGAGATGCACAGAATTTTTCTTTTACTTTTAATTTTCTCAGAAAGAAGAGAACCTTTCCCGCATGCGAGGGAGGAACGCCCGCCAACGTGCAGACCCACGTCCTGGAAGCGTAGAGCTTCCCAAAGCGGGAAAAGGAGACCGTGCGCTTGGGGAGTCTATGGGCGTCACCCCAACAAGGTCAGAGGGAGTTTTCGAGGCAGATTCTTCCACTAAACAGGATTAAAGCATAAGGAAGAAGGAAGACACAGCTATCTTGGTAGGAGGTGATGTCCCTCTCCAAGGGCGAGGCACCCTGCCCGGGATTGTGCAAGGACTCTCCAAACACTGTCTGACCCTTGAGCAAACTCTCACTCAGCGTAGAATTACGTAACAGTTCCTTTGCAAGACTGTCTGCATGACATTGGTCTTTGAGCCTAGTTAACCCTATTTATTTTCATTGATAAAGCAAATCATATGACCTTCAGATGCTATCTCTATTTTTATTTATATATACACACATGATAGCATATTATACATACTCAAATATAATTTATATGCATATATACATGTTATTATATATTACATGTACTTATATAATTTATAGGCATATATATGTATGCACATGATACAATATATTATATATATACATATAGTTATATATAATTGATCAATGGATTCTTTTTTTGGTACCAGGGATTGAACTCAGGGGCACTCGACCACTGAGCCACATCCCCAGCCCTATTTTGTGTTTTATGTAGAGACAGGGTCTCACTGAGTTGCTTAGCGCCTCGCCATTGCTGAGGCTGGCTTTCAACTCGCGATCCTCCAGCCTCAGCCTCCCTAAGTGCTGGGATTATAGGCGTGTGTCACCGCACTTGGCTGTCCTGCGTTTTTATTCCTGGACAAAATGTTAAGAAAACCTGCAGTTAGCTACCACTATGTAGCTATTACAATGGTTTCACTCAAAGTGACTGACTTCACTGAGTATTGGTGAGGATTTGGAGCTAGTGAAATATTCACAGACAGTGATACAATGTGAAATTATACAAATATTTTGTTTCAACTGGTCCAATCCTAACTATCTGTCCAAGTCCTGAAACAGCACAGTTCTCTAGGAAGACTGGTACCACAAACTTTCATTTTGTTTGCAAAGACCAAGAGCCAGAAAATGCAAATCCATCAATATTTTAAAAAAAACAAAGCCGGGCGCAGTGGCTCAAGCCTGTCATCCCAGCACTTAGGGAGGCTGAGGCAGGAGGATCGCGAGTTCAAAGCCAGCCTCAGCAATGGCGAGGCCCTAAGCAACTCAGTGAGACCCTGTCTCTACATAAAACACAAAATAGGGCTGGGGAGGTGGCTCAGTGGTCAAAGGCCCCTGAGTTCAATCCCTGCTACCAAAAAAAACAATTAAAAAGGGACATGTCCATGTAGAACTACTGTTTCATAAATGAATATGGACATGACAGAGTCATACCAAAGTAACTGGGTGGAAAGAAAGAAGCTGAAAAAAAAATCCAAGTTTTACAAAATTGTAGAGAACAATACATCAGTGGTGTCAAAACGGTGGAGAGGGTTTCCTGGCACAGCCTGGAGGGATTATGTGGGGAGCAAAGAATCCTTGGGAAAACGGTGGACGTGCTGATATTGCTGAACGGGGAAAAGGCCTCATGCTTGTATCTATCCATCAAGATATGTCAATGGTTCACTTTGATTAGGAGAAAAATGGTTGTGTATCATTTATATCCCAGTTATGATTTTTCTCCAATTCATCTTTCAATTTAGTGATGGAATTGAATTAAACTGAAGCATTTTCAATTACTCAAGTGTGGTTCTCTTTCTAAATTTTTTTTTTTTTTTGGTGCCTGGAATTGAACCTGGAGTGCTTAACCACTGAGCCACATCCCCAGCCCTTTTTATTTTTATTTTTATTTAGATGTAGGGTCTCACTATATGTCTTAGGACCTCCTAAGTTGCTTAGGGCCTTTCTAAGTTGCTAAGATAGGCCTCCAACTTCTTATCCTCCTGCTTCAGCCTCCAGAGACTCTATCAACATTTTTAAACCCTGAAGCAACATCCTTCCATCTGTATCTCTTTTGACATTTGGCATGATCCTCACACTTAGGATTGATATAGTTCTGATATCAGGTATCGTGATATATTCAGAGTGATCTAAGCTGGTTGGCTACCCATTGGTAGCTCAAGCGGAGACCTTCAAAGAACTTCGATCTCAATGGCAAGAAAGACTCATGCATTGACTAAGAGGGCAAGCATTCGTAATTTTTTAAATGTCTTTTTGAATTCAAACAGATTCTATAAGAGATGCCTTCCATTGGAGGTAGAGACGCCATAAACTAATTGGGTTAGACCACAGGGTGCCATCGTTCATTTGACAATGCAACTTTCAGTATTTTCCTGAACTATTAGAGAAGTGATACAGGAGCTGGGAATAGATGTTTTGTAGTTTGTCTTCCATTTCAGCCACTGGGATCAAAGAGGAAATAAATGTCACTGTCCTCGGAATCAATGGCGTGCTTTGTGCATGTACCTTATGTAAAGGTCAATTATCAGGCCTAACTGAAGCTTTTTCTAATATTAATCTAATTAGGTAAATAGCAGGAGGACCTACACAGCCCATCCCTGCCAACCAGGAAGCACTAAGAGGACAGATCTCAAGGTGAACAATGGATTCATTACCTGCCATGCCAAGATCCAGTC